>CM031242.1:908642217-908965900 GCA_018340775.1 Taxus wallichiana var. yunnanensis
TTTGGAGATAGGCGATAGAGAGAGGGGATGGACTGGATTTCCCTGTGCCAGTTTCATCTGTATTCTATTTTGAAAGATGCTGAAGATGTAGCGGAAATCCCAGACAAACCTACCTGTTGGTTTGTGACATCCAAGTGAATGCCTGAATTGTGTAAGGTGTCCCAACTCCATTGATGTTACTTGATTGGGTGATTCAGTAGGGAGTTGTCAGCAACTTTAGTCCATCCTCTGCTAATCATATCATGTCTAAGCACAATAAGATTTTCTTCCTGTGTTAAACATCGATATCCATTCCATGTTGCGTCCAAAAAGGAGCTGAAAGACCATCAGAGATCTGTCAGTGTAATCCCTATTTAGTAACACCAGACCTGCACATATGCGTTTCCATATCACAGACCCTGTGTGTGACTAGCTGTCAAAAACATTCCCAGAAGAGGACATGTCATCTAAATATTTGGCTTTGAGATTCTGACAACTGGGTAGTCCTTATTTAGATATAAATCCTAGGCTAGTTTCATCAACAAGACCTGATTGGAGAGAGTAATCTGCTTTATATCATAGTTACCTAAAGTCTCGGGATGCAGGGACAGGGGACAGAGGGAAGGAGGGACGGGGTTTCGGGACGGCAAAACATTTTCCAAATTTTGGGGATGGCAGGGGACAGCTATTAAAATAATATATAAAAACTAATATTTAAATATTTTAACTTTATTCAATGAAATTTACGGATTTAAATTGTATTTAATGTATTTTAGGTACTTTCAAGATTATAATTTAATGTTCTTGGTAAAAGTAACAACTTTTTAAAAGTAAAAACATCAGAATTTTTGAAAAAGCTTTTTTAAAATAGGGGATGTCCCCTTCAAGTCCCCAAGTCCCCGAAATGTTCGGGACGTCACCAAAATCTAGAGGACGCGTCCCTGCGTAACACTGCTTTATATTCAGTCTATCCCATAGTTTCGGTTGTGTGATTTGTCCCCATGAGCTCAATGGGAGCTGGAACATTTCTGATGTCTGTCTCTACATAAATCTGCGCTGGATTAGTGTGATAACCATTTCTGCGGATATGGAGATAGGCAATAGAGAGAGGAAATAGATGTGATTTCCCTATGCAAGTTTCATCTCTATTCTATCAATTATTGGAGAACACAAGTTTGTGAAAGAGGCGAAAGATGTAGTAGAAACCCCATACAGATGGTTAGAAAATGTTTTAATAGCATGTTTCGTAGGAGTTTGATAAAATAGACTGACATTTTTCTTGTGTTTATCAATTACTCCATAGCATCTTGGTAGATATCAAATGAGGCTTTGAGGTGACGGGCTTCACTAAGCATTAGCATATTGGCCTTGGTTTGTGCCAATATTATGTTTAATTATTCACTCACAACTATGAACAAGTATAATGATAGGGGGTCTCCTGCCGTAGTCCTTTGGTTGAATTGAAGAGATTACCTTCAATTCAATTAACTAAAATAGCAAAAAATAGGGAAGAAATGCAGCTGTAAATCCGTTTAACAATAGATTTATCAAAGCCTAAGGACTGCAAAATTTTGATGAGGAATGTCCAGCTGCATTGGACAAAAACCCTTCGACACATCGACCTTGAGAAATACTGCCGGTCTCTGTTACTTGTGGAGAGAATGTGTTTATTCCAAGACTGCGATAATATTATTAGTGGTTTTCCTTCCCTTAACAAAAGCTGATTAGGAGATTGAGATCAGCTTTTCCAAGGAGCTGCTGTAGATTGTGGGCTATGGTTTTGGATACAATAGGATTTAAAAATTCTCACACAGTGATCCCAGAAGCACACAATTAAAATCCAGAACATGAAATTCTAAAATATTTGATACTTGTACTATTTGAGCATCGTTGTCCAAAATTTACCCCATGTAATTTTGAACAACTCATGAAAAGGACTTAGTCATTTTGTGCTTTGGAAAAGCCGGGGGCTGAAATAGTCTATCGTGGATTGCAGGAACGTAGTGTGTCACGGGTTCTACTAACCCACGGAGCAAATGAATGGGTGGTTCAAGGACTTACATGAATTTTGATAATTTTAATGTCCCGCGGAAGTTATTGAACCTTTGCGGCACTAAGAAGATTAGGTCCCTCGTGGGTTGAAGTCGGACAGTACCGCGAAATTGCATACCCGTGGGAGTTGAGAGAATCAACCGAGTTCAAAAGCCGCGGAACACTAACTTAGTGTTCCGCGGGGTTCTTACTGAAAGTCACGAGAATAAAGGAAAGTGGTTGTTGGGTCAAAAGCCGCGAATCAAAGGACTAAGCCTTAGCGGGTGTTACAAGGAATTCTTGCACATCGGGGCATGCAAAGGAGATAGCTGCGAAGGCCTGCAAAGGAAGGAAATTTCAAAAGCCGTGGTATGAGCTGCGGGACAAGGAGATAGTTTGCCGCAGTCTCGAGCATGAATGAGAGCCGTGGAGGTCTTAACGAAGGTATAGCCGTAGGAAGTTTCAAAGCTGCACCGGACTTCAAACAAGAGGGCCAACCACCCCAACCACTAGAATTTAATGAAGCATGGCATCCTTCTCTCGTGGATTGATGGCGTGCGACAACTCAAGGGGATGTGTTGTGGTTGTTGGCACTCATTTGGGGCGTCCATGCTTGTACTACAAGCAAACTCTGCAAGAAATTATGGTGCCCATGCTCATTCATCACGTTTTCTGGGGACGGATTCCATATCGGTGGTCCTTTCTCATTTCTCCTCTCTCTTTTTCCTTTCGACGAATTGTATAAATGCAAGTGCTTGTGCACTTTGTAAGGGTTCTTCTCCCTTTTTTCCTTAGCATATTTTGAGCTCTTCTTTGTGAAACTCGAAACTTCATGCATTCGACCTCTGCAATTCGTGAATGGAGATTTTCTTTCCTCGGCTCTGCATGTAAGCTGTAAAAGATTGATTAATGCAAGTGTGGTTTCTCTCTTTCCTTCAAATATTTTGTATTTGATGTGAATATCCTACCCTCTTGCATATTCTGTGTTCTTTTACTTGTTTTCATATAAGTTGCATGCATCCTCATAGTGCCATCTCACGAACTTGCATCTGTGTCACATGGAATTGGGAAAGTTCCACCTCCTTGTGGTGCTATTACCGATCCTATTAGCTTAGTTTTCCCATTCCTTGCATCTCTCTTCTCCCGGTCTCTTGGAAATGTTAGAGTAGGATTAGCTGTAGGAGTAGTTTAGCATTATAAGTAGGTTGTGTTGTGCGGGTTTTCCCAAATCCGTGCAACAAGGAAACCGGCCTTCTCCGGAGGTTTGTCTCAAGCCGAAAGTCCCACACTTGGAGACAGTCCCATGTTGCCTCAAAATTCTGGATCTTTCATGATTCATAGCAGTGCAATTTTGAGCTCCAACAAGCACCAAATCTAGGAATTCATGATCAAGCAACCTATTGGATACAAATGCTGAACTTTGTATTTATGCAATATAAGTCAGTCCATTTTGGATCACATCTTTCTACTTGCATTTCTTACTGGTTGGTAAGACCAGGAATTCTCGATTTTACTATGTTTTTTTTTCTATTTGTACATGGGCATAATTTGCAGCATAATTGATATTATCGTAGAAAATTTGAACTTATAAGCTGTAGTTTCAAAGACACTTCATCTATTAAACTGATGTGATAGCTATCCTTGTGCTTCTCACCATACACAGTCAAGGGAAGAATCAAAGTATCGTTAGCTGTAAAGAAAATAGAACTGAATGTCTGTCTTGTTGACTAATTTTTATTTGTTGACTAAACCTCACGTATAAGATATTCATTATTTCCTCGGATGTGCTTCTGGTCAAGATATCATGTAAAGTACACATTCTACAACTAAATTAGTTTTTAACGTGTTAGGATTTCCTTTTTAAAACTCAGTCCTAGCCTTTGTGTTGTTTTTTTAATTTGTCCAATAGTACTCTCAAAAAGATGCACAAAATACATTTTGTAGGATTTGCAACATCTACTAGTCCTCTATCAAATACTGTAGATTCATTAAATGCATTCGCAAGGTAAAGATTTGTCTATCCTTTATTTGTCTGTACTAAATGGTAACCTGGTACAGTGAGCGGGAGACTTCAACCACTTGGGATCTCACATTGTCAACATTCTTTTACATGACACATGCATTTCTGATCTCATCTATTATTTGTTACTTATGTCATTTAGTGCTTATATTATCTTTTAATGTTATACATTGTTGATTATATTGTCTTTATGGATTTCTTCTTCTTAACATTGTGACCATATAACAACGTAATCTTCTTTTGATCTGCACTAGAAACATTGCAGTCCTTTACTAACTGATCACTTGGATTGCATTTTGCAGGAGTTTGCAAATGATACTGTGCCTTCATCAGCACAAGCAACATTCCTGTATTCCTTTGCAGTGAACAAGTCTTTGCAGGTTGTAAATGCCAATCATTTTGTTTCCCCAAACTTAAGTTTTGTCTTACATGTTTGCAATTGGTTCAATTCGCTTTATTACGAGTTGAGATGTATCTATCAACCTTCATGGAGTTTGTAGAAAACAATTATTTTATAGAAAAATGTTGTTCTCAATGGTTATTATTTCATCTAAATTTGGTTTATTCAATGCTCATTGCAGCCAGGCTCATTCGACCTTGTTGGTAGCATCTCGTATGAGGTAGATGAACAGCTATTTCAGACTGTATTCTACAATGGCACTATTGAAGTAGTTGAGGCGGGTGGGGTTATCAGCATTGAGACAGTATTTCTAATCACTCTTGGACTTGCTCTGGTTGGTCTTCTCGGTGTATGGGTACATGGACAAATACAGCGCTTTTCTCAGGTATTATTATATTATAGGATACTTCTCCCCTATCCCTTGATTATTTTTTTTTGTTTTTTCATTGACATAAACTTAGGCTCAGTTTACATCGGGTAGAAATTTTCCGTATATGTATGTATATAATGTGTGTGTGTTTGTTTGTTTGTTTGTTTGTGTGTGCGTTTTTATATTCGTGTATAGCCTGAGTGGGTCCAATGGTAAAGGCATGTGTACTCCATGGATGAGGCACAGATTCAAACTTGGGTAGGGTATGTATGCCTGCCTTATTGAAATATATAAGGTAAATGGAAAAACAAATCCTTCACAGGTATCAACAAGGGTGGTCTCATATACAAAATTGGTCTCTCGCTTGATGGTGACCAAAAATTACCTTTACCTTTTGTATTTTATCATATATATATATATATATATTATTGAACCTCTACAAGGAATTAAAGTTTTGAAATTTCCACAAGTATTTATTTTGATTTTGATATCTGGAATCAATTGTGCTATATCCTCTTTTACTCCCATAATATTTTGATATCCATATCTGGAATCAACTGTGTTATATCGTCTTTTATATTAACTATGACCTGTTTGCTAAAACGAGGGATTTGGTTATTCATGTCTTAACTTGCATGTTCCCTGTCTTATACAAGAAATAATTTGGTAGACATTAAACACTATTTTTAATATTTGTAAGAAAAACAGAACCAACTACTGGACTGTGAATATGAATTGAATTTTAAATTTTTATGTTTTCTGTGAATATGAAAACGAATTTTAAATATGTTTCTTACCTTCCTCATTCACGTTAAATTGGAAATGTATGCCCCATGCATTATTTAGACTTTTAGAAGGTTCAGGTTAGCTAGTATTTTATGTTCAAAATCATTATTTTTGGCTATTATGTGTGTTTGATGGTCTCTTCCTTCAGTGTTTATATTAGGTTGCCAGGAAATGGGTATGGGTATGGGACTGAAATGTGGAAATGCCAATTTTAATAAACCCCTTGGGTATGAAATGGCATGGAAATGTCCGTACAATATATATAAAAAAATCGATAAAACTCATTTTTAGTCCATAAAAGATAAAACACTTCAATTTTTTGAAAACACTTTAAATATTTTGAAATTAAATGAAATGCATTTTGAAAAGATGATACTCAAACCTCCTAAATTTGCAAAAACTGAAAATCTGAAGTAGGTTTTTTTGCTTTTGAGTGTATTTTTTTTTTTTTTTTTGACATTAAAAAAAAAACAAGTACTGCTGAAATGGCCTGGGTATGGCTCAGGCTTGGTCATTTTGTGCCCCAAATAAGGATTATGTATGCCCATTTCTTCAATGCTCTGATAGATCTTTTGAAGAGTAGCTGTCATATCAATGATGAAAGCTAGAAATATGGGGATCAGACCTAGTATATCCAGTGGCTGGGGATTGCTGTACGGGCCCCTATGCGCACTTCAATTTGACAAAATGCAGAAATCTGTTGCCATCTCAAGATAAACCAGAATGCAATATTGGATTAATAAAACCCAATGAACTCTGTACCCCTCTTCAACACCCACTGCAAAAGATATTGCAGGATACATGTCCTGCTATTTAGACATTGCTATACGTTGACCTGGGATGAACTATACTGACCATACTTGACTGAAAAGTTGAAAACACATTTCAACTAACACAAAAAGATATTTACAAGAATAGGCATTCATCTGATTACATGTACTAACTTCCATGAAGCATATTATTTTTCTTTCAAGAAGTCAGTCGAAAAACTATAGAAAACTCAAATACTGCCTGTGATCTGATCAGTGTGAGGAGATTTGATGTTGTTGTGTCCATCATTGTCTGTCCGGGCATTCTTTGGGGAGGGGCTGGCATTGCAAGTGACATGTAGATCGGAGCATCCTTTTTGGGGTCTCTCATGGTTGGATAAGCGGAGCTCTCAGCATATATTGCTTGCCATATGGGGTCAGGAGTGACCCCTGGTTGCTCCAGTATCATTTCAACCAACCTCCTTTTACTATTTTCAGTAGGTAGCTGGGTATGCCTGTACAGGTCCGGAGTACAGGTACGGTACGTTCTGGGTATGGGTACATGCTTGGGTTCACTGGGGTTTGTACTGGGTATGGCAGGTTTGTCCTTGCAAAAAAAAACATGTTTTTTTATTTTTATTTTTTCAATTTGTTCCAAGATCGATGAATATCATGACATTTGGCATTGAATTATCAGTATATTTTGTGGTTATTTAGCTTATTTTGTTTACTCTATGCATATTATATGGTTAATATTGCTTATTTGGCTATATTTTAATACCTTTTTAATATTTTATATACTTTTAGTATGGCTGTATCCAAGTGCCGTACCCAGGCCCCCAATTTTTTGGCTGTACCAGCATACCGGATCCCTATACCTGTATCCAAACCGTGCCACATACCGGCTACCTAGATTTTCAGACAAAGGGTATATGACTACTATTCTTTGTTCATTTTGGTGGATGATAATATCCATGCATTCCATGCACTTATCCATAGCCTTAATCCTTGTTTGGTGTTGCCAGAAGTAGGGTAACAGATTGCTCATTTGTGCTCCAAATATGGATTATGTATCCCCATTTCTTCAATGCTCTGATTGATCTTTTGGAGAGTAGCTGTCATATTAATGATGGAAGCTTGTAATGTGTGAATCACACCTAGAATACCTAGTGGGCTAGGGATTGCTGGGATGGTCCCTATGCGCACTTTGATTTTGGCTTGATATTTGGCAATGCAGGTTGGGAAGTGGGTGAGAGTGGAGGGGTATTCCATTGTAGAGCATGAGCAAATGGTTTTTATGCTATTCCCACTGTGGGTTTATTCCATTGTAGAGCATGAGCAAATGTCTTTTATGCTATTGGATATGTGAATTGGACTTTGTGATGTCCCATTCTATTTATTTCAGCTTTGGGAAAAGGGACCCAGGGAAGCAGTCACTGAAGGAGTCAATTATAGCAGAGGTAGCAGTTACTTCAGGGGTCAGATTCCTAGCCGCACTATTCTGCATACCTGGAGGATGGTCTGTTAAATCCTGCATACTCATGTGAGCTAAGGCTCAGAAACATTGTCAACATCATCAAAACTGATGATCAGATCATCCTTTTGAGCTGAAGTCTCACCTTAAACATTTTGCAACTGCACATTTGTTAAAAGGCTGCATTTTCTTCTTTTTGAGTTTTCTCTTGCACACTTTTAACTTTCTTGTTTTGGACACTGCCTCATCTGCATTTTGATAAATCCCCACCCTTTTTATTGACAAATTCTGATTTCCTCATCCTCTTGATGCGAAGGAAATCAACGTGGACTTGAGTGGAATCTCAAGGAAGTGACTACTGGAGAAGCAGGTAAAATATTTCACAAATACATGCAACTGAAATTGATGGTGTCTTGGCTACAATCAATAGAGATTTATGAAAGCCCAGACATGCATATTTAGAGGGCTAGGAGGAGACGGGCATATGCTAAGAGGCTTGAGGGCTAACACTGGACCCTTAATTTACTGTGTATCTTTATAGTAAAGAATAAATAATCTAATCCCTGCTAATGCCATCATCAGGTTCAATTGCAAATATTTTCTCGACTGAATAGAGCTTGTAGAAGTAGATGAAAATATAGATATTGATTGCAATTCTCCATATTCTCCATGGTCATCCATATTCTCCTGTAAACTTGTGCAATGTACATCTTTCCTTTGTGTGAGTCTGGCATTGATTTCATCCTGCAGAGGATTTGAAGCCATGAGGCCCATCTGTCCATTAAAGGGCATGTGTTTGTGGTTATGAAATGGTATTTGTGGATATGAGCTCTTGAGAAGGCCAATTCTGAGTGGGAGGAGGAGCTTGAGGATTGTGTATGACATGATTCCATTCAGGGCTGCTGGTCTAGCTGTTGTTGCAGTCCACAGATGTGTTCATAGAGCCATCTTTTGGCTTTATCTGTAGGTATGAGGTGCTCAATAGCCTCCTTTATCCTTACGTGAATATTGAAGATTTCCACCAGATGAAGAAGACAATCTTTCCGGTGTTGATTGCATTCCTTCTGATCCTTGCAAAAGGTGACTAGATGAGTTATGCAACCTTCAAGGAGGAGATTTGGATCCCCTTTTCATCTACTATTTTGACATCCTTATTGAATCAGTCCTCAAATTTGGTGCCAATAATTCAAAGACTTTCAGTGAGTCCCTGAATTACCTTGGTAAAAACATTCAATTTAAGACCTTATCATTTGAAAGTTCAAGTGTTTTAAAAACCGGTCAAACCGGAACCGGAACCGGCCGGTTTGACCGGTTTAACATTTTAAAGCACGAACCGTTTAGTAAACCGGATCGGTTGACCGGTTTTAGCCCAAACGGTCAAACCGGTCCGGTTTCATCCTGAACCGGCCGAGTCAGCATTTCTTTCCTTTTTTGGCATTTCTTTCCTTTTTTGGATTTTTGGTGAAAAAACACAAGTATAGAATAAAATTTGCCATTTTTGGAAAGGGTCCGGGAAGATGTAGCAACAAAAACTTGCATGTGCCATAACTTTCATTTTGTGGCTCCGTTTCAGGTGTCGTTTTCTCTAAAAGTGCATATTTTCTCGAGCTCTACGCATTGATGGCAATATTTTTCTTATTTTAATAAAATCTATTTTTGCACCTTTTTGGACCAAGCAACTTCTTGCAATCTTCTGAAAGAATCATGAGCTTTGATTGCTTGTAGACAGATTAGTAATTAAAAATACTGGATAGCTTTCCAAAACTCGGCGAGTATTCTCCGTGCTCGGACTAATCGTCCCACCTACCAACTTGGTCGCGACCTGCTTATTCAAATGTTGACTTCACATATCAAGTTATCAACAGATGCATAGGTTTTTTTTTTGCTATTTTAAGAGTCTTTTTTGTGTTTAAACTCCAATTTGCGCATCCTCAGACACAAGACTGAAGGCTATCGTAAAGGTCCCAACAAAAAGAAAGCATTAATAGCAATGAAAGAAAACGCTGCAAATACATGGTTTTGGCTGCAATTTTATGTTTTTTTAAAGAAATTTGAGTATTTTTTAAGTTGCCGAGTATTCCCGAGTATTGGCCGAATATTGCCGAGTTTTGTTTTTTTGGGGTCTGAGTATTTGCCGAGTGCGAGTATTCCAACTATCACTATATACATGAGCAAACTTTGCGTATTTTGTGTGTAATTGTTGGCATCATGGTTTCTAATTTTTCAAATATATTTCTTTCTTTAAAAATGTAATTTTTATGTGTTTTTTAGTAAACCGGTTCATAGAGTTTGAACCGGTCGGTTCCTGTTCGGTCCGGTCCCCCCTCGACCGGTTCGAGTCCGGTTCCGATTTTTAAAACATTGTTTGAAACATCCCACTTTGGGGTCATGGCGTGGGGTTCCGAGGGTGCGTGACTTGGGTGAACATAGGGGTCATTAGGATGCTCAGATAAATGTGGGGAAGCCCTTGTGGTAGTACCAAAAGTTAGAATACTGCCAGTCCTATCAGTGTTCTCAGAAAAAGCCAAGGGGCAGGACTGGTATAAGAGGGAGGAGGAAAGTGCTGGAATGACTGGTTCAGACTAGGGAAGGAGGCTATGTTTTTGAGTTGACATGTTATGTAAATATCAACAACAGAGTGCACTCACGTGGGAGGAGTGTCTAGGTGGAATTGTAGGAACTGAAATCCTTGTAATAACATGGCCAAGGTGAAATGGAACATTGTGTCGCTGTTGTAATGGATGTTGAAAATGGTGCTCTCCTGCAGGCTGAAGATGAGGAATTGGAGCTATTTGAGACACTTGAGGAGGGATGGTATCATCATCATCAAACCTGGTAGAATGAACATCCTTAGCACTTGAGCTGGTCCTCAAAATGTGGAATTGAGGGTGGTTGTGGCAAGACACGGTGTTCAAATCTGTCTGCTTTTTCATCTAGTTCTTGAAATACACTAGCAATGGTTTACTGGAGATGTGCAAAGTGCAAACATTCAACTTCTAATTATCAATTTATCATATCACAAGACAATTTCTTTTGCTATTGGTGTATATCAAACTTGAAGAATCTGTTATAATAATTGCATTATTGAAAAGATTGTGATTGCATTTAGCACTAAATACCGCTACCAAATATCCATAGCTTTTCCGAGCGTAATAAGGGCTTGATGTCTATCCTTTAGAAAAGTTTACATTGATAGGGTTGATGATTCTTGGTTGGGCTGAACTGGACGGGTTGTTTGTGCTGATAGAGATTTGATAAAATACAAATATCATCTGAAGATATGTCGATCAGGTCCCATTTCCTTTCTACCTCATCCAACTTGGATGCATGGTCAATGTTCTCCATATTAAATTCTTCTGAGGTAGTTGCATAACCCTGATGAAACTTATGAAGGGCCTTACATGCGAGTTGCAAATCTATCTCAAAGACATGCATGTAGATCAAATTCATACTGTTTGTGTTTAACTCTTTCCTGTCAGTTAACGAATGGCATGAGGAGTCGTGCTCGTGCGTGAGGAATTGTGTTCGTGAACATCCACAAAGGTGGGTGAGAAGTAAGGACAGAGGGCTTGGCAGGTTGTCCACAGGGCACAGTTTATGGGAAATTTGTGGGAGAAGAGTGGAGGCAGTGTGAGGGGCATATGGTTTCATATAGGCATGTTTGAAGATAGGGCGTTCACCTGTTATAACAATAATGAAAGCAATCGGGATCAGTCTGTGACAGCGTCAAAGAGTGTACAGACCGAGAAGTGGTATGTGAAATAGGTAAGGGCAAACGATAAGAAAGAATGAAGGTTAGTTTAGGAGTAGAACATGGAAGATAGGGAGAATGATTTAAGGAATTTAGAGTCCTCGTGAAAAAACACCAAAAGTGCCAAAGTGATTTTGTGGGATCAGGGGAAATAAAATGTGAAAATATAACATATAAAAGTGAAGCCCAGAATACAACACAAAAAGTCCCTTGGTCTTGATGATGGGATAAAAAGAGTTTGACTTTTTATACCACATGATGCGAAAAGGAAACTATGCCCTATATGAGTATTACATAGAAGGCTACGGCTCTGGGTATGGTAAGTACTATGAAATTTTGAATAGTTCTGACCACGGTTAACTGTTGGACTGGTGTTGGGCTTCTCTAAGGCTATCAGTTGACAAACTCTTATCAGGTAAATCCTTCCATTCTTGGAAAATGGAGTTCTTATTAGAGCTATCTTCCATTTCTGTTTTGGCTAGCCAATCAACAATTGAATTGTTTCCTTTTTCTGGGCTGAATTTGAAGCTGCCGGAAACCATTCAACATCTATGTTATACGGTCGACAATTTTTGTCATTTTCCATCCAACCTGCAAGCTTACCAACGTGACTAGGATTTAAAAATTTGCTTTTCATTTGTTTAAGTTTAGCTTCTCAGAGACCTTTAGTATTTTTCATATGGAGAGGAAATCCCAAATATTTCATTGGTAGTTGCCCTCGTAGAATCTCCGACTGTTGAGAACCTCCCTCTTTATCCTTGCCTATATATTCATAGAGATAATGCCTGATTTATTTGTGTTCATTTGTTTTCCGAAGGCCATCTGATATTTGGACGGATGTTCATTTAGCTATTTGATCTCTTGGAGAATTAGTTGCAAAACAAAGACCGCCGTCTGCAAAATGAAGATTCGATATTTACCTTTGTTTGCAGTAGATAATTCATACAATTGACCTTTTGTTTTGGTTTCCTCTAACAGCCTGCATAAAGTCCCTTCCATGAATATAAACATGTAAGGACTTAGTGGGTACATTACCTAAGTCCTCTCAAAGAGATGAGGGTTTTTCTATATCCCCATAGACGTTAATTGAATATATGGGAATGTGAATGCAGCTAGTGATCCATATTACAGGCTGATTGGAGCCAAAAGCTTGTAGTGTGTACTCAATTAATTCCCAATTGCATCTGTCAAATGCTTTGGAAATATCAGACTTGATACGCAAAGTACCCAATCGGTTTTGCATTTTGAGTGAGTGGATAATTTCCTTGACTGCAGTAATTTGCTTGCCAAGAATAAATGTAGACTGAGTTTTCAAAAATGAAACTTGGCATTATTGGTGAAGCTTACAAAGCAATTAACTTGGTAAGGATTGTATAGACCATATTGCAAAATGCAGTTGGTCTATATTGGCCCATTCAATCAGCCTGGGCCATCTTGGGACTAAGATCAAGCTTCGTGGCATTCATCTGCCTTAGCATTATTTATTCTGTCTAGATTCTTCATTCAAGGCCGACAAATCATCCTTGATTGTTTCTCATTAAGGTTTGATAAGACATGGCAGGGTATCCATTTGGTCTTTATGATTTACGCAGGTGAATGAAGAAGATTATGTTCTTCATTTCCTCTTCAGCGGCTATCATCATAGTTTTTTTGTTGTCCTCTTCAATTAGTTTTGGGATGTGAGTAATCAGATCCTGCTGAGCTCTAGTTTTGCGTTGATTGGGGGATGTTTCAGCTGGAGCATTATGAACGAATTCAATGGCATAATCCATGATATCAGTTGCAGAGCGAAGATAAACACCATTCTCTATTTTAATTTTCTTTTGTAATGCCCACACATGAATAGACCAAAACACAAGACAAAATAAACCAGGATATATATATATATATATAATTTTTTTCTCATCACTTGTTATACAACACCACTTGGACTCACTTAGATTAACTTCACGTGACATGAGACGTTTACACAAACATGAACCCACATATAACATGATGAGGAAAGGATAGGCACCACAAGTGAAGACGACTCACACTACCAAGCCTACCTACAAGGCTTGCAATGGGGAGAGATCATCATTGCAACTACCACTTATCACTCCACTAAGGAATCCTGGCTAGCCTTTGTTTCCTCCAAGATGAAACACCCCACATCAACTTCGACAGGCCCCTTATCCCTCCATTCTAACACGCGCTTATCCCTCCACCAAGACTAGCCACAAATTCCTTTGGTTCCTCCAAAACAAAACACACAATACTCCTTATTCCTCCCTTCACTAGCTACACCTTATTCCTCCAATAATCAATGATGAAATCTCACCCCAACAAGAAGAAAACATACAACATGATAACACAAGATGCACATCAATGCCACATTTTCTTAAACGAACAAGTACAAAACAATGACCCAACCACAATATGAACATCACGGATAGGCACTTTCCACAACACCACATTTTCATGGTTACATCTTTATTGTAATCAAATTCCATTGTTTAACTTTAAAGACTTGAAGAGCATTTAATATGTAAACATATATTCCCATTCTCTAAATTACATTTTCTTTATTTCATTTAACATTTAACTTATAATGAGTACACTTAATTTGGTTCATTTCTCTTATTGCAATTAATTTGTATAACTCAATTGTTAATAAAAACATTTTAAACACACATGAGTCTACTAGTACTTGTTCTCAAGCTAAGGATTCATTTCTCAAGAGCATGTTTACTTGGTATTGTATTTTACCTTCATTAAAAAAGGGAAATTCACATGAAGTAAAAAGGAGACTATTAGGTCTAAGAGTGGACAAATTTCCATGTTCCTTTTTCATTATAATGCTTAAACACTAAGGATACACTCTATTCACTTTCAAGTTATTACAACTATGTAATTTAACTATTTAGTTTGCATCACTCGTGATATGTATATGATTCACAATCCACTTGCTCCCAATTAGGATTCCTTGTTTTCAAAAGTCATGTTACATGGAACGGTTCATTTTACCTGTGTTAATGTTATGAGGGTTTACATTGAGTTAAAGGGATAAGTCTCAAATTTCACTTTACTCCTAATCCATCATCTTAAGAATTCAATATCAATAGCTAAGAGTTAATTACAAGTTTCAGCCACAATTAAACTTCTTAAGTGGTCCTAGGTTTAATTTATTTCCATTTACCCCAAGGAATCTAGGCCCTACTACAAGTCAATACTAGAGTGTGCAACCATCTTTAACTCACAAGACCTTCGTAAAAGCCCAAGGTATTCCGTTGTTACTGGCCAAGGTAACACCTCTATATTAAGGCTTAGAAATGTCGCAATGGGGTTCTTTCACAATGTGAGCTTGGCACCATTAACAAGTCTTTTAGTTCCTTACTTGTGAAGGCGACAAATTGGCCATGAGGGAAAAGAAGGACATTCCCAAGAGTCACGTGTGAAGGATGGACAAGGTACAATGTTCACCTTCTACAAGATGGTTAAGGAAACACAAGTAAGACTCATTCGCTCAGCATGCGGAAGAACCTAATCTCAAAATAGAATGGGAGATGACACTGGTTAAAAGTTGACTAAGGTGTTTGGTCCCACTATGGAAACAAGGGCACGAGGGTAAGATCAAGGGGACCATTCCATACAACAAGGGTTATTATTTCATACTATAAGTTTGATTGTCGTTTTCCACCCAAAATAGAAACACACAAATACTAGTTTTATTTTTCTTTAAAGATTAAGTGATTTCTTAGGTCAAACAAATCACTAGCAAATATGTAAAATACGCCATTTTCAAATTATTACTATCTCAATTTCTGGTACAATCAACATCCAAAATTACGATGGTACTAATAATTTTAAATAACAAGATTTCAAATTCATCCTCCTATAATGATTCAAATACTATCTATAGGATTCTCTTACATTATTTTCCATTGCAACATGATACAATCAACTTCTTTTACCTAACCAAACATACAAAAATATGACTAAATATGAATTAGTCAAACATATAAAAGTACAACTAAATATGAAAATAGTACACTTTCCCAATATGCTAACAATTTCATATTCATCATAAAAACAATAAATAACATTTCTATTTATAACAATATTGTTGATATATCCTATACAATTACATTGTTTTCAAGATAACACGTTATTATGAAAACACAAGTAACGCTTCACTTTCTCCTTGTCTTGGTACCTGTAACCACCACATGGTCAACACAAATGTTGGCATGACATCTACCTACAATCTAGCACAATTCACGATTTCATAGTTTTCCATTCACATGATTACAACACTTAACACACAATAAGAGAGAGTTGGAGATACATATTTAATTTCATTTCATTTCAAAACTAGAGGGAGATAGAGAGAGAGAGAGAAAAACACCATTTTTCCAACAATCAATTTTCTCAAAACAAGCAACCAAATGGAGTTCCATACAAGTCATATGTTAGTGTCTACAAGTTTTCGACATTGTTATTTGACTTGATAAGGGTCCCACGACAATTTTTCTCATTTTGCTACAAGTTTGTGAAAATATCCAAAATTAGTCCGAGGGCTATGAAACTACATTTAAAAAAAAAGAATTTTTGAGGGTCAAACGCACCATGTGACAAATCCTATACACTCTCCTATATACAAGGAAATCCTTAGAGTTGATGGAATTCAATTTTTGAAAAATTGGTTTGAGCACGACTACCTTCTCCGGAGCTACTAATCGTAATTGTGCTAGATTGATCTTGTCGCCCAACGATCGAAGGCCTACAAAACTCATTTGTAAAACTATTTGCAAAGTGATTTTCTCATAACTAAGGATTGATAGTGATTTTCACGGATAAATACTAGAGGTATGCGGAGGCCGAATCCATTTCTCCACCTAGGGCCTAAACTACAAGCCAAAACCAAACCGAACTTTTAACTTTCAATGTCCAAGGCTGCAAAAAAAAAAGGGTCAACAAGGCTCCTAGAGGGGTGACAAAAAAATGCACGAACGAACATTCAAAGTCATTCTAAGGTTCGATATAACACTCCACGTGACAGGAACACAGTCAAAACTTGACTTTCCCATTTTGAGGTTTGGAGAGGTGTTTTGCACGTCACAGAAAATCACGTTTTATTAACTTTTGCAAGGTAAACAAATGGTAGGTTTAAACTAGAAATCAAGTTCGACTCGTCATTCTAGTGATTTTCATGACTTAGTATTGTTATCAAAGCCATCTCGAACATCTAAGGAGGTACTTCAGAACTGGGTTTACACTCAAAAATATTCCTTCTAGTTGCATAAAAAAGGGAAATTTTAAATTGTCGATGTTACATCTCATTAAAATTCACTGAAAGCATATCCATCATTGGTTTTATTTTCAATAACCCCAAGAAAGCAAAAACTAGAAACACTAAAATCATGCAAGATGGAGGAAGATAACCATACCTGATAATGAACGAAGCGGGGTAAACGTGGCTCTAGGAGGTCCACATGCTTCCCAATCACATTTGTTGAAACTCCCAATCCTTTTTTTGTAGACCCGTTGAGCATACTCCTAGACATCGCTTTCAGTGAACCCACATTTTGCTGAGGCCTTTCATCAAACAATTCTCTTGCCATATTACATTTAGCTCATCGACCTAGTAGGCCGAGCTATAAATCACCTCGTCGAGTTGAAGACTAAGCTAAGGAGTCGAGTTGTGGACCGAGCTCCATTTTTATTCCAACTCATGTACAACTGATTTGCATGGGTGAAGCGAGCCACCACGTCAATGCCACATATTCTAAGCTAAGTGCAGCGGTCCAAGTGCATACACTAATACACTCACCATGGCCGAGTCAATAATCCACCAACTTGCCCACCAACCAAACAATTCACGGACCGGCCATCCAACAAAGTCCGCGTGGAGCGACTAACAAAGCATGGTAAACAGTCTATGACCCAGGTTTCTTTCAGGCATTTGGGTATGAATACCCTGCTCCAAAGCTCCCATTCTGCACAGAGGCAGGGAGGATGTCCGCAAATTTGTGGCGTTTGGCTTTACATCTGCCAGTTACATTTGCTTGAAAGCTTTTAAATCCTTTTGCGTGTATCCAGCAACCATGACTTTCGATGAAACTGCCTTTCTTCAAGGCATTTTGTCAAACAATCCACGTGCCTTCAATCCACTTTTCCACGCTACAACAAAAAAACAAACAATGCCAATGCCATCCACTGCCAATCTCTATCTTTTGCCAAACAGGTCGCATGCCAAGTGTATGCTTCCACATTTGCATACATATCTATCAGCTCACTTGCAGCTATGGCATATGGCACAGCCTCTCCAAAAGCTTTGGTGGATGTCCATACCTAATTTCAAGGTTCCTAATTTGACACAAGCTGAGGGTGTGCTGGCAATTGTAGACTGATTGGGTTAGAAACCTGCTTGTTGCATTTGATGATCATGAAACAACAACATTGTTGTGTGAAGATGCCCAAACCTGCTCCAATATTCAACGCACAGGCTGGGAGGATGATGACAGTGGTTGGGGAGTCTGGCTTTACACCTACCACATTGTGTTTGGTTGAAGGTTCAAAGGCCCTTGCAAGAAACCTGCCTACGCACTCAAACCAGCAGTTCACGTACCTTTTCCATGCTTCCATGTTTGGGTCACATGTCTACCAAGGCAAATGGGCTGAAAAGCTGACAATAGCTGTCCCTTCCAACACACCAAGCCCCATACTGCCCTTAAATTACCTCTGCCTCTTTCACCCATTCACCCCACACCATTGACCATTATTATTATTTTTTGTTTATTTTATTATTGTTGTTTTCATTAGATATTTTAATACTTCATTTATCTATTTGTTCCAATTTATTTTACTATATAATTTTTTTGAATTCAACTAATATATCAGAACTGCTATATATATACTACCATTTATTTATTGTTGTTATTATTATTTTAGTAATATCATTTCCTTTGCCATGATTATATATAATTATATCCTTAAATGTAATTTATTTTAAATTTTTGATCAGTAATTCTGATCGTTTAAATTGTTATTATTGTTACTATTCCTACATATATTTACTAATAAGAACAATAAAGATAACGATGTTGCTTTGATGATCACTAGCTTAACTACGCTGAAGGTGTTTTTACAATGGGAGAGAGCCCTGGGGTCTCTGACATGTGTCAGTGGATCAGCGATCTGTGTTTCGCTGTACGTCGTCCGTCCGGAAAGCTTTCCCACCGTTGAAACTGACATGCTGTGCAGTGTGGATTCCACCGTGGATACAAAAACAACGTGGCAATGGCAAATGACTTGTCAACATATTATTGGGCAGCCAATATGAGCTTTATCTCGGATACAAATACGAACTCTGTCCGAAGACGACAAATTTCAGGCGACTCCAGAAAAACCAATCGTCAAAATCCATGGATGCAAGTTCTGTGTTTGGCAAGACATACCTGAATAGTTTGCTTCCCACTTCAAGCTTAGGTCTTAATCCTGTACTGTTGATCTTGAATGGATAATGGACGCATGCGATGACTTGATGATGAATGGATAATGGTCGGCTTGTGTTACTCAATACTTAATTCATTATGTCCCACCTTTGCTCCATAGATCAAGTGGAATTTTGATGAGGGGAAGCCCTAATCAGTATCTTATTAGCTATAAATAAACCCTACATCAAAGCATAAAGGATAGATGAATTTTTCCAGATGTTGTTGTTGCGAACGCTTTGGTAAACATGTTTGCACAATGTCGAACCTTACGTTTGGATAAGAAATAAAACAAAATAATATGAAAAGCCTATTTTCACCATATGTGCCTCAAAATCAACCTCAATTTAGACTTCCCCTTCGGCATTCACATCGCACGTTTTACGTGCGATTGCTAGTCAGTAGCCACAAATAAAATGCGATCAGGGTTCTATCTGCCTGTACACCCAAAATGACACCCAGCTATCAAAAGGAATGTAGTGAGGTGATTACACATTGTTCATTACTCGGCGGACATGCCGGAACCAACCCGAGCTCAAGAAAGCGAAGTTGACGACGTGGGAACAGGAGGGGTGTTACATCTTCAGTGAGTTCATATTCTGTCTATTAAAACTGATTTATGAATATATTAGGCATTCAAATCCACTTGTTTAATTCACTGATGCTGTGTTAGCTTCTGTCAATATTGCTGGTCCTTTTCTGAACACGGGCAAAGATTGTGTAAAGGGCTTGTTCCTGATTTTCCATAGTTTGTATGATGCCAATCTCCTTAATTTTTGTCTGTATTCCAGCTAGCTGTATCTTGATACCAGCAGATTGGGAAAAAATAATTCCCAAATTTACTCTTGATCCAGGACTTCAATTTATTTTTAAGGCATTTAAGCTTTTCTAGGAACTAGAACATTTTCGCATCCTTGAACATTTTGAGCCTCAGGACACCACAGTACACTTTTATCTTGAATCTTGGATGTGAGAGCCACGTCTCAAATTGAAACTGAGATTTCCTTTGCTTAGTGGTTTTGACAACAATTGTAAGGAGATAAGCCAATGATCAGAAATGATAGTGTTACTAACCCTTGCTGCTAGTTGTTTGCTTCCAGTGATCCACTGATCTGATATGAAAATTCTGTCAAAACTTCTTTTCTATGCAGTTACATCCCTTCCTTCTATAATTTATTACATGTGAACAACCCTAGCACAAACGTATTTACTGCTTTCTTTCCTAGTGTATTTGGTATGTGTATTGATTTCTATTATTTCATATGGTGCAAGTTTCCATGTTGCTATCTGTTCATATATATTCACATAGAAAGAAAGATAGAAATTATATTAATGTCCGTAAATGATCAAAAGTAGGTCAATGTGACTTGAGAATACACCCAAATACAATAGAAAGTGATAGGGTAAAAGGGCCAGATAACTGAAGGAGTACACTGAGAGGCATTCTACAATGGCAGTGGAGGTGGGATGTAATGGAGTGAGCACATTCACTTTTATTTTGACCTTAAATTTGATGTTCATTTGATTATGACTCAAGTTTTCTGCTTGAAGAAGTCAATCAAAAAATAATAATATCTTGGCCATATGGTAGAGATTGGGACCCATTTATTCCCTAGAAATATTTTTTTGAGACGGACAATGGTGCAGCTAGATTGATGCCATTTGTCACCAGTCAGTGGAAAATCGGCAAAGAATATAATGGAATTATTAATCAATGTGGTATATCAACAAGTCATGATATGAAACTTGGAATTGATATCTCTTTGGTGTATTTCATACTGATATATTTAAGATATCTGTACTAGTTTATATGACATATCTTGGCTAGGTAGCAGATCTTATACCATCATTGGGCAACCTATAAATGAAAAATTAGTTCCCCATAAGAATGATAGGTGTTTGTCACCAGTTGTATTTTAATGCTTCTTCCGATACTCGGTCCCCATCATGATTTTAGTGATTGCTATATTATGGTTTAAGATTATCCAAATGGATCTTCCATTATATTTTACACTAACGAAATGTTTACTAATTATTTATTTAATGACCCGTGGCATTATTATATCACATGAGACTAATCATTTCCTCTGATTTATTCACGTAGAAAACAAAGAAGACAGCAAAAGTAGAAGTTGGGACCAAAAACTCTGAATTAACAAATGAGTGGTTAAAGGTATGCTTCCATCTGTTTATCACTGTTGTTTCGGTTTTGATATTCAATAAGTGGGATATTTTCTCCGGATGATTTGTACCTGGTTACCTGCAATTATTTATTGCTCCTTGATTTTCCTCTAACTTCATTGAATGCTTACAGGGAACTGCATTTACTCAAAAGTCTACAGATGGTTCATCTATGCTACGCAAGTCAAAGAAAAAGAAATAAATGCAAATCATACTTGGTGCTTGGGGTAAAAGGGAATGATTAGGAGATAGTCATTGAATGTAGTGGTAACAATGGGCTGCAAAAAGATCTACTGTGCAGTTCACAGGGAATTTAGAAATTTAAGGCGAGGAGGCACCGGTTTAGAGTTAGATCACTTCCAAATTTGCATTTGCAGTTTGCAGGAGTTTAGAAATTTGAGGCGAGGAGGTATATAGGTTTAGACTCTTAGATTACTTGTAGATGCAAAAACCACCACTAGGTTTTTTCAATGCAAATTTGGAAGTTAAGGAGACACTCTTACGTTCATGAAAACAGAGCTAATTCGATACTGATTGCAAAATGCAACTCTCTTTTTGGATTTGATTGGTATTAAATTGTTGAATGCTTATTATACATCCATGACCAATGAACTTAAATGGTGTTCCTTCGCTTGTTCTCCACATATTGATATGTTAATTTACGACTTACCACTTCTTATTTTGTTTGGTGTTTTTGTATGATTTTGTTTAATTAGTATTACATTAGTTGCCTCCCAACCCACCATTGGGATCTTGAACGATAATTTAACTCGTTAAGTAGTGAACAGTAGCCATTTAAAAGTTTGGTGCTACATTCACCCATGCTTTTCAAGAAGAAATTGCTTGTTACATTGGGATCTTGAACGATAATTTGACTTGTGAAAGTCGTGAACCATAGCATTCTATAAGTTTGGTGCTAGATTCACCCATTCTTGTTTTCATCCAATCAAAAAAGTGGTAATGCTTACCACTTTGTGATTATTTCAGTGAACTGATGAAAGAAGGTTCAGATTCAAATATAAAACCAAAGGTAATTTTTAAGGTCACATGCCTACACCTTAATGTGATTCAGCCTTGTGCTTACTCTGGGAGAACACCGGTCTGCCACATCAACAACCTAGGGAGCTTCATTTGAAATCTCTAGATTGGTATAGCCTATAGTAATGGTAATGTTTTATAAACCACTTTTTTCTCATAATTGTTATTGGTATAAACTAAAACATATATGGTAATTATATTTATCTATAGATATCAATCTCAAGGCTCTTATCATGGATTTTATGTCAAAAATTCCTACTAACTGATGACAAATGGCATCATTCTAGTTCACCAATGTATTGTTAGGAAAACATCTTTTGCTCACATTTGTCATACCCACCTAACCTCTCATGGTTTTTTTTTTTTAAATTTTGCTCTGTGATTGTTATACTCCTATTATTTAAGATCTTAGTTGGTTCTAGTTTTGGCTATATAATAGCTAGCTCTATGTACGCCAATATAGTGTGTGAATAATATAATGATTTACTATTGATAAAATCTGCCCATTGCCTTTTATTTGGCATCAAAGCGATATTATCCTTGTGCTTTTAATGCATTTTAGAAATCTTGTGGGAGAATGCTTCATTGAGTGCGTAGAAAAATAAACATTGACATCCATAGAGCAACGCAACATGTGTGACAGAAGGACTTGCAAGCCAACGCATTGATTTCATTCTTGGTCTACATCTATTTTGTGACACGCTGGAGATTTAATCATTTCTTTATGCGACAGATCTAATGCCACACAGGGAGCATTATCAACGTCTATTAGAAATTTGACTCTCTAGGATCGTGATAATGTCTCCTCTCATGTTTTTTCGTGGATTCAATGTTCATTCGGTGTAGATGTCGTGTATGCTAGCTGTGCAATCAAAATTCTATTAGAATCGATCATGGATTGGCATAGGGTTTAACACAGTTCTCATCGCCATCTTCTGTGCACGTCAATTTCTGTTGCTTGACGTGGCCAACTGGACCTACATACTTCGTGTTCTAATTTGCATTCAACCACAGAGTTGTTTTTTTGATCTGGGCTCCAAGGAATTCTCATTTCCCAGCATTGAATACCACGTGGCAATATTGTTTGTATGAGGTTCAAAGGTGAGTCAAATACATCTGACTGGTCCGTATTTCTGAGTGCTATCAAATTCATTTTCATTTTGCATGACTTTTGGTGTCCTAGGAACGCAAATTGGTGACAACTCAGCAACTCGTGGTTGTGTTTTCATGCAAGCCTCCACGCACCATAGCCCAATTTGCATTCCATTTGTGCAAATGTAAGTTGGTCATTCCTTCAAATTTCATTATGTGAGTCTCTCTTTTTCATATAGAAATCTTAGGTTAATGTTGTGAAGAGTCAGAATACATATATATTGTCAAAGTTGTAGGTCGAGTTTGTTAAAAAGGATGCATTCTCAGTTGAAATTGACATCCTGGTTATTGGTATTTAACAATGGAAGTACCATTAGAAAAATCATTGGTCTCAATTTCCACACTTGGAAAGTGAAAATCCAAATGTAGTTGATGAATAAAAATTTGTGGAGAATTGTGAATGGTCAAGAAACGGTTCCATAGATCCAACAAAGCGGTAGAATGGCGAGTAGGGATGATAAAGCCAAAGCCATTATTGGTTTGGATCTTTCAGATTTTGAGCTACATTATGTTGATCTCGAGAAATCATCTCATGAAATGTGGGAAAACTTGAACAAAACCTTTGGTGTTAAAGTAGTGAACGCAAAATTTTCTCTCAAATTGTAGTTGTTCAAGTTAAAAATGGGTGAAGGAGCTACAATGTCAGTCATATTAATGATTTACGGTCTCTCCTCCGACAACTAATGAAGTCAAAGCTCCAATAGAAGATGAGGATGCAAAAGCTATTTTTTGAATAGTTTGCCTCCCAAATACAATAATGTTGTTTTCACACTCGGTCAGATGCCTTCCAACTCATTGGAAGATATGATATCAACCCTTCTAGCTGAAGAAAAAAGGACCAAAGAAGATGTTGAAGAGGAAACTGCAATGTACGTGAAAAAGAAACACAAAGTTATCTAAAAACAAAGGAAATGGAATGCTTCTATTGCAAGAAAAAGGGACATACATCTTCATATTGTAGAATTCGAGCTAAAGATATGCTAAACGGAAAATTGCAAGCAAATGAAGCCAATATAACCATAGAAGAAGAATCAAATAGTGAAGAAGAACCCATGAACGAAGAATGTGGCTATATTTCTGATGATTTTTTGTTCTAAGAAGGATACTAGACGTTGGAGGTATCGAAGTAGGAGGTCAATCAATGACCTCTTGTCAATCGCCAACACGAAGCCACATGAAGGTTTGGTGACATGTGTGTTTGCAATTTACTTTCATTTTGTGTAGTGTGCTTTCCGCTATGTTTTTAGAGTGCTTGTTTCAGTGTTCCTATTTGTAGTGTTCTTGTTTCAATAAGTGGAAATTTCACATTGAAGGGGGAACATGATCCAATGTTCCATTTCCGGTTTTCAGTTTGTGTGAGCAGATTTTCTTATGTTATTCCCTACAATGAAATGTGATGAGAGCTGATAATAGTACTTGACACATCATGATGTGGTTGTAGGTAAACCACTTGAAAACCTTCATTTTTGGTTTTTGGTACTCCAATTGAAAACCACCATTTTCGGTTCGTGGTTAACCGTTTGAAAACCATATGACGGGTTTGTGATCATCCTGCAGTAAAAATCACCTAATCATGAAAGCAGGTGCAAGTACAAAGATAGGTTTTCCCCATGTTCACACTAAGGGGGGAATGTTAGGAAAAATCTTATTGCTCACATTTGTTATACCCGCCTAACCTCTCACGAGTTTTTTATTTTGCTCTGTTATTGTTATGATCCTATTATTTAGGATCTTAGTTTGTTGTAGTTTTGGCTATATAATAGCCAACTCTATGTACACCAATATAGTGTGTGAATAATATTGTGATTTACTATTGATTAAATCTGCTCATTGCCTTTTATGTATTAGGCTTGAAATTCTTATTTAGGAAAAAATAATAGGGTCAAAAAAGATATCATGGTTTTTCCATTGACTTTTTTTTTGGGGAAAAGGGTAAATGTGTGGGTTTTGAAAGGACCCATATCCCTATACAATGAAGAGGGAGAAAGAGAGGAACCAAAACAAAGCAACGAAGAAGGGGACCAACACTAGGTTCTTGAAAGAAGTAGCCAAAGAAACCTTCCCCATAAGGCAAAGGAGAGAAGAAATACAAGAGAGAAAAAAAGAAGCTCTGCAGATTGCAAGTGTAACAACGAAGAAGACAAAGAAAGAAGAAAAAAAACCGTTCCTCACACAAGTTGTCATAAAATGTAGCAAGAAGGAACATCGAAGAGGGGGAGTAGATGCAACTCGTTACAAGCTACAAAACAACCAAGTGGAAGCAACCAAGATGTGTCCACAAATGAAGTCAAGAAGGGAAGAAGAGAAGGGAGGATAGGAAATCAATGCTTTCCTGTCTTCTCCTTCTTCAAATGCACCAACTATCGATTTCCAAGCAAGTGTTCCTCTCGAACTTAGAGAATCGGTGCGGCCAAATTCAGAGGGGCGCAAATCTATTATTCCTTGTCGGAGAAATGGAACCGTCCTTATCCAAATTGGAATGATCGGATTCATGAGGTTGATTGACCCCATGAGTAGGTCTCTCCAAAGAGGGGAATGAACCAATGGCTATCCCACCTCTCGCATACAATCAGCTCCAAATGAATGGTGTGCGGCGGCCGACTTAATTTGTTTCTTTAACTTCTTGAACATCTGACTCAAAGGCGAGTCATCCTCTAGATCTGGGGGCTCCATTGTTTGGGAGTGAATCCTTTTTTCTTTGAAGCTTGGACTTTCTAATGAGGGCAAACAATGTGGAGGTGACCCGGAGACTTGCAATTTCTACATCTGAAAGTTGTGTTTTCATAGTCAAGAGTCTGTATGTGAGACACATCCCCCATCTTGAGCGTCATTTTATCTGATAGTCCTTTATTGAGATCCACTTCTACACAAATCCTGACATAGGTAAGGACCACTCACGAATTCGCTTATCATCCTGTTTTATGAACCTCCCTAGACTATTGCCGATATCTTCCATAGCAAGAAAAAAATTAAGAGGAAGATTAGGCAACCTCACCCAAACAGGACACGTGAGATGGAGTAGGAACTTAGATCAAATTGCGGAAACCATGGGGTAGTGAACAACCCCGCCGAACCCCAGAACCAAGGGCCCTCATCAATGGCCCTTTGATACTCCTTTAGGTATTTGAAATAAACTATGAAGAAACCCCGGGCATGAAGAAATATTCAAAATTTTTAGTCCATGAGGAGTGAATCCACTGGATCAGAGCATTTGTCGATGGCCAAACACCATTAAATCTACATATGAGAGCCTTAGTTTCTAGATTATGTTTGAAGGCCAAAGCTTTCAGCACCTTGTTAATTTCTACAATAGGGGTTTTCGAGGCTTGTTCCACAATGTAGGTGGGGGGAGGAGGGCTAGATTCTTTGTTGGAGTGGAAGAGACATTTTTGAATAGTGCCTCTTTGAAAGGTGCATGGTTTTGAGCTTTGGCTCCTCCCTTTAAAAAACCAGACATGAAAATCATGGAATCCCGTTTAATCCCATAAGAGCTGAGCAGAGTCATCCTTAGATATTTGCCTCCAAAATTAAGTTTAATGAGGTCAAAGCTCGCAGCTGATTTATGTGAAAGAACAAAAGAAAGATCCTTACCCCGGGCAAGTGGTGGGAGCAGGATGCATAGAGTGTTCCCAAACCGGGGGTGGACGAGGACCTGGGGAGGATGTCCACAACCACCACCGTTGCTGCAAGATCGAGTTCTTCATAAGGAGAAGACCTTTCATTGACCACACCATAAGATTCTTTGAGCAAGGTCAAAAGCGAGAAGTTTTCGGGGCGAGCAGAGGAGGAACCGGTCCTCTGTGCCGCCAATCCCAACTCCACCACCGCCTCCATCAATGGGCATCTTGCCATTGAGGACGTCAACCATCCGAGCCACGAACGTAGCTTCAACACCGCCACCACGCTCGGAAGCAAAGTCTCGCACCGAAAGCACCCCGCCGCCATCGCAGAGACCAGGGGTAAGTTTTACGATTTTTAATAACTTGCTGGAAAATGTCTCGTGGAGTCATCGCAAAATCTGCTAGCAAAACATTTTCCATTGACTTTTAAAGACAAGATTTTTTTTTTTGAGTAGAAACCAAATATACGTCAAATAAAATGTTGTCATCAAATATTTATCCATGGATACTACATCCCCCATCATTCTAGGACCCCTATAGGCATTATTAAGATATTTTAACAATTCTAGACTATTAATCTAGAATCCCATAAGAGATCGTGGCTAACTTTTAGCTAGAAATACCATAAAGTATGATAGGAAATTGTAAATCAACATTAAATCTAATGGGAATTTGTAAGTACTTTTGTCTTATTAAATTATATGTGATTAGAATTTAATGCCATTTTTTTGATGAAATAGACTATATTACTTAATAAAAATATTACTGACTATCCACAAAAATATGGGTGGTAAAGGGCACACCCCGCTTTTAAACTAGTCGAGGCTAGGAGTCCAAAGTATCAAAAGGCAACAATGCCGCAAAACAAAAGGAAGCTAAACTAAGCTAATTTAATGCCATATTAAAATTATATGGATAATGAAGACAAATTTGATGGAAACCATTTATTCCATTATTGCCTACATGTATATGATAGAATTCATAACAATGGTATTTAATCAAGATTTTTTTCCCACCGTGGCCAACAATAGATCTAATTGGGAAGATGTTCCTACAAATTTCAAGAATTAGAGAGTTAAATATGATAAAATCATATTGGATAAAATAAACAAATGAGATGATATACTACAAACAAAACTTCAAGATCAAACTACATAAGACAAACATTATGAGCATTATAAAATTACGAAATGGGATTCAAATGTAGAAACAAAACCCCATTATTCATCTATTCAAAGGATCTAAAAAGGTAAGTGCACAAGAATTTAACTCATGAGTGTCATGACATTTCATGCATGGATTGTGTCACTAAACAATTTCTTTGAATTATAGTTTCCATATCTTGAAGGATCAAAAGTAGGCTGCTATAATAACAACCATCTACATACAATTTGATAGTTTATGTGAGGATTATTTGTATAGTTTTTTTGCTTGCCATGAGGGGCAAAAGGTACTATAGTAGAAGTCACAAAAAGCTCAGCATCAATGAGCATTTTCAAATTGGGCGTCTTCACATTTGAATATTGTCCACTAAAACAATACTATATAGATTGTTGCCATATAATGTTATAAATTTAGATGTGGAAGAGTTTATATCCTTAAAATTTCATTGAGGACCAAAACAAAATATACCACAAGAAAGGGATTGTGTATCCCGAGGAAGATGTAGGGGCATTTGGGTCCACGAGCAATCTTACATCATCCCAAAACATGGTGTAGTTTGCGGCTATATGGCACTTGACGTTTCTATATAGATAGGGTGGGAGGGGGAGAGCTCGACTCGAGATCAATTCTTGGCCCAAATCTCTCTCGACTCTCTACTTGTATATCTATCTCTCTATCTCTCTTTATGCTCGGAGATATGATCTCAATATCTATATTTCATACCCTATATCTAGGCCCTCCAGAGAGCCATATAGAGTATAGATAGGGCCTAACATAGGGGTTCATCGTGCTCCCCTATCTATATATAGATTTGGTTGGCTTGTGGTTCTCGGAGAGAAGAGAAGGGTTCGTTCAGAACTAAGATAGGGTAGGGGCACACGGATGGCCACTACACTTACTATAAGAGATCGGGTTGGTGGGGGGCGGGGGCTTTCCCTTTTGGGAGGGGACACCCCCACCCTCCGCCGATCCCATATATAGATAGGGTGGGAGGCCGATGGTCCAAACCCGATTCCTATAGAGCGCTAGATGTAGGGGTGGGGAGATTTCGGATAGGGCTTCTCCTTTCGTTTGGGGTGATGGTGATTGATTACCACATTCTCTTGGCTAGATCTAGACTCTCTATCTGGGCAAGGCGAGGCCCATATAGATCTATATGGCTCTCCGTTCTCTCCTCGGAGAAGAGATATAGGGGCCCCATATCCTATCTATATCTAGCAACCCGGGTTCATGAACATTTTGTGGTTATAAATTTCAGCTTGTAACTTTGTCATGTAAGCCGGAGGTGATCCAACATGACCAATCAGAATCTGTAGAAGTCCATTCCTTAAGAAAAAGCATATATCAAGTGGGTTATGTTGTTTGCAATGGTCACAATAACCTTTTTTAGGGAAATGGAAGAACCATCGGTTCAAATAGATGATAGTTGTGTTTCTGAGAAAAGGCTAGAAGTGGTTTTAGTTATTTGACATGGTCATGTGGATATGTTTCAAGGCAAATGATGAAACCATGAAGTGGTGGTTGCGATAAACTACCAATTTGCATTAATTAAGAGTTACACAATAGTATAAGTTATACAGATCGACAATTTTGCACGCAGCTATTGGACATACAAATAATGGCCAAGAACTCAAATTATCAAAATTTGGAGGTGTTTCCATGCATCTTGGGAAGGTGCAGAGCCACAAAGACTGTCGAGAATCCTCATAGGGATCTACCAAAGATCAAGGGCAATTTCAAATGGGAAGGGGAGTTGGGACAAATTTGTAATCAAGGAACAAGGGAGGAAGAGTTCAACCTAACACAACCGATAACTAAAGATAGCTTGTAAAGGAGAAGTCTTCATCCAAGTACAAAAGTGAAATGTTATAGTAGAGACAATCAAAGGACACTTGGAATCATCTTCATGCTTGTTTGAGTTCAATAAAGTGAGTGGGAGTGTTTTTGTGAAATCCTTTGTAACCAATCATTTATTTCCATAAAAGTGTGAGATTTGGAGATTCAATTGGGTCTATGCACTTAGAGTGTGTGTTATTGTAGCTTTGAGTGTTTAGGTTAGGGACTAAGGCATCCATTAACTTATCCCCCTCATTTATGTCAATGCCATTTGGTATCGAGCAAGATTTCCCTGGTTGGGTTGAGTTTTGTAAGCCTCTAGTGAGTTTATTGCAAGTGTGAAAAATTCATGTAGTTAAAAAGAGCTTTGAGAGGAAGACATGGCATATATGATCGAGGAAAATGCTTAAAGAAGAGGAGTTGTCTTAGCTTCAAGCGAAGATGAAAATAAAGTGCTAAAGGTTTAGGTTGAAGAGCTTGCAAGGAAACCAAAAGATAGGTTCTTGAAGGCTATTTCAAGATGCGCGAGGCAAGCCTCTATTGACACCGCTAATTGCTCATGAAGCTTATGCCTTGAGGATCTCATTGAAGGATCGCAAAGGTGGAGAAACATTTTGATTATGAGTTAATAGAGGATCCCATGAGAGTTGATTTTCTTGCACTAAGCTAAAGGGCCATGCATCCTTATGGCGGGATCATGTGTGAATGGAGGGGATGAAACAAAAAAAAAATAAAAAAATCAAAATCTTGGGAGGATGGTTGTAAAGTTGAAGGATTCTTGCCCTTAAAATCAATTGAATCTATTTAAGAAGTTGCAAAACTTGACAAAAAAAGAATAAAGTGAAAAGGATTATTCGGAGGGTTCTATAGACTAACCATTTGGGTTGGTCACATCAAACGATGGTGATGAGGTCTCATTGCATGGCATTCATATTTTGATACAAGATGAATTTGGTATGATAAGATTGAGGTTAGTGGAATAATCTTATCAATGTGCTTAAAGGATGACAAGAAAATATATAGGATAATAAACCACATCAAGAGTAATTGGAAGGTTCTCTCATGAGGCAAAGGACAAGAAACACCGGAAGATGACAACATACATGTTCATAAAGGATTAACGAGCACTTCTCAAAATTGTAATTTCAGTTAAAACCCAAGAGAAAGAGATTATCCTTCTAGAGGAAGAGGCTACTTTGGTACAAGAAGAGGTCAATGATTCATGGGTACATGTTATAGGCTTGGAAATGTTGGGTAGAGAGCATTTGAGTGCCCACAAGCACAAAAAAATAGTTATAGGAGAAATGATGTTAGCAATCACATTATTCGAATGGTTGAGACTAGTGTTGCTTCATCCAATGACATGAAAATATTGGAACATGGAGAAGCTCTCATGATGAAGAGTGTATTTTTGAAATAAACCAATGAAGAGAATGAATTAGTGAGAAGAAAGAGTTTATTTACAATCATATGCAAATCCTAAGATAATTGTCATAGGGTTCTTGTTGATATTGGTAGCAAAATAAGACTCAAATGCTCCAATGATGATGAACTTACTACCTACAATGCCCCCTATATATAATATTCATATGTTATGGCCATCACCAAATAAGGCCAAAATAATGACCTACTAAGCATGAGAAAGTATAAATGATATAATATAAATGATATGGCCATGATATGGTAAGCTAGTCTACTCATATCCTAATACAAGCAATAGGTTAAGGCCATAGCATGCCCTTCCCCTTCAAACCAACGTTGTCCTCAACGTTGAATAATCCTGGATGTTGTTGTAGAAAACCTTCATCCTCCCAGGTTGCATCTTCTATGCTCAGATTCTTCCACTTGATCAAGATATTCCTTAATGTCTCTGGTTCTCAGCCTCTTAGTACGTGTTTGCAAAATCTTCTCTGGCTCCAAAATGATTCTTCCTTCCTCATCAAGTTTTGGTAACTCTGTCTGGGCTTCAAATTTCTATCCAATAACCTTCTTCAGGCAGGAAACATGGAATATTGGGTGTATGCGTGAAGATGAGGCAACTCTAGTTTATAAGCAACACTGCCAATTTTTGTAGAACCTGATAAGGGCCATAATATTTAGGAGCAAGTTTGTTGTCCTTTTTTTGTTGCTTTAGGGACATCTACTTGTAAGGTTGGAGACGTACAAAAACCCAGTCACCAATTTCAAAATGTCTTTCACTACGGTGTTGATCATGCTTGTTGTTTCATCTGTTTTGTGCCAATGCTAAATTCTCCTTCAAACTAGCCAAAACTTGTTGTTGATGTTGAATGTGTTCCTCAACATCTCTGACCTTAGTTTGCACCCTCAAGGAAGAAGTGATAGAAGGTGGATGGTAACCATATAATGCTAAAAATGGGGTCATTTGAGAAGAGGTATGAAAAGATGTGTTATACCACCATTCTGCAAGTGGTAGCCATTTAATCCACCTTTCTTGCTTATCTGATACAAAACAACGTAGATACCCCTCTAAGCATTTGTTGACCACTTGTTTGCCCATCAGTTTGAGGATGATAAGATGAATATGTGAGCTAGCTGAGTACCCAAACATGAAAATAATTCCGTCTAAAAATTACTTGTGAAAATAGGATCACGATCACTTACAATTATCTTTGGGGTTCCATGTAGCCTTTGAATTGTCTCCAAAAAAAATATAGTAATGTGATTTTCTGCTCTGCAAATGGATGTGATAGGGCACAAAAATGGGCATATTTTGTGAGCCTATCCACAATCACCAAAATAACATTCTTACCCTCTGAACAAGGCAATCCGGTGATGAAATCCATGGAGACCTCCTCCCATCTCTGGCTAGGAATTGGTAAGGGTTGCAACAGACCTGGTGTCTTAATTGTTTCCCCTTTGTTTTGTTGGCACACTAAACACTCTGATACAAAATTTTGTACATCCCCTTGAGTCCTTCCCAAAATAATTCTCTTTTTATTCTATGATATGTCTTCAAAAACCCGAGTGTCCTCCAATAGGTGAGGCATGTAGCTCTGCAAGAATCTTATGCTTCAACTCAAAATCTTTACTCAAGTATAACATGTCCTTGTACCATAGTGCATTACCTTTCCACTCAAATTTGTTAGATGTTATAGAGCCTTTCTTGATATTTTGTATTAGAGATTGTGTATCCTTGTCTTGATCCCATTCCAATCTTGCTTCATCCACCCAATCGGCCTTCAACATGGACATTCCACATAGTAAGGCATCTACGGATGTATCCCTTCTGGACAATGCATCAGCTACTACATTTTCTTTACCCTTTTTGTATATGATTTCAAAATCATAACCCAACATTTTTGTTACCCACTTTTGTTGTTCCTCAGATGATAACCTTTGCTCCAAAAAGTATTTGAGACTATCATGATCAGTTTTTACCTTGAAGTGTCTACCCATGAGATAGGGCCTCCATTGCTTGACCGCATGAAGAATAGCCATCATTTCTTTCTCATAGACAAGGTTTGAGTAGATATTTTCCTTTGAATGGTGAAACTCTCAAATGCAATTGGTCTTCCTTCCTGCATTAGAACTGCTCCCAATCCTGATCTGAAGCGTCACATTCAACAATGAAGGTTTTGAGAAGTTGGGAGTAGCCAAACTGGGGTGTTGCACATGGCTTCCTTCTAGCTTGCTCAAAGGATTTAGTGGCTACATCTGTCCAATGGAAGGCATCCTTCTTTAGCAATGCAGTGAGTGGGGTTCTATTCTACCATATCCCCTCACAAATCTTTTGTAGTACCCTGTTAGTCCTAGGAACCCATGAAGATTTTTTGAGTTTTGGGCCTTGGCCATTCCACCATAGCTTTGATCTTCTGAGGATCAACTTTGACACCTTCATGGGATACAATGTGACCCAAGTACTCTACCTCTTGTACACCAAAAGAACATTTGGATGGCTTTGCATAGAGAGTATGTTTCTCCAAAACTTCCAACACTTTATTTACATGTTGTAAGTGTTCTTCCCATGTCTTACTGTAAATCAATATGTCATCAAAGAAAACTAATACAAATTTCCTTTAAAATGGCCTAAAAACAGTGTTCATCAAGCTTTGAAAGGTTGAGGGAGCATTTGTAAGACCAAAAGGCATTACCAAAAACTCATAATGGCCCTCATGAGTCCTGAAAGCCATTTTATGAACATCTTCCTCTCTTATTCTAATTTGATGGTACCCGAACGAAGATCTAATTTTGTGAAATAAATAGCACCATGCAATTCATCAAGTAAATCATCAATTATTGGAATAGGAAACTTATCTTTGATGGTGTACTTGTTGAGTTCTCGTAATCTGGACACATCCTCCATGTTTCATCCTTCTTACGTACCATGACCCATTGGTGAAGAATATGCACTCTGGTATGCACGATGATACCCGCCTTCAACATTTCTGTACCATTTTCTCGATCTCACTTTTCTGGGAATATGGGTATCTGTATGGTCTGATGTTAGGTGTTTGGCTCCTGGAATCAACTGAATGGCATGATCATGATCCCTAACTGGTGGTAGTCCCTTTGGAATTGCATCAAAAATAGATGAGTGAGCATCAACAATCTTCTGAAGATCGGGTGGCATTGAAGACTCTGTATTTTGTACTTCTATGGAAAATAACTTTGCTATAAATCCATCTACTCCTTTTCTGAGAACCTTCTGCATCTGATGAGAGCTAATAATATGTGGAGACTTAGCTACCATCCCATTCAATTGTATTGTCCTTCCATCTGAATGAAATCACATGAACAATTCTTGGAAATTCATCTCTATAGTACCTAAGGTTGTGAGCCATTGGACACCCAAAACAATATCTGCCCCTCCCATAGAAATAACAAACATAGGTGAGTCTAACATGTAGTCTCCCATGGAAAGCTTGATACTATGGCACTTTCTTATGCACTTGACTGTCCCACCATCCACAATCATAACTTGCATTTATGGAGCTGGGTAAATAAAACAATTGAGGCGGGCAACTAACTTACTATTTATGAAGTTATGAGTACTCCCGAGTCAATCAACACCATCACCTTCTATTTTTGAGATAGCCAATAACCTTGAGTGTTTGAGGAGTACTAATACTGACAATGCATGGAAAGAAATTGTAGGTTGGTGATCCTCTACTTCATCTTCTATTGGTTCCTCAGCCTCTCCTATAATTTCAGCTTCCTCATTATCCTCATTACCTCCTTCAATATAGAACAACTTCTTCTCACATTTGTGTCCCGGTCCATATTTGTATCACAGTTAAAACATAATCCTTTTGCTCTCTTTTCTTCCATTTGTTGAGGAGTCAGTCTAATTGGCCTAGCGAATGAAGGGGAAGAGATACTACGGTCTCTGGTGTTAATGAAAGGTGGCCTCCTACTAAAGATATTTTTTCCTCTACTCGACGTGCCATGATAATAGAATCAGAAAGCTTGAGTGGATTAAACATACGTACCTCATGCTCGATGTGGTCCTTAAGACCCCCAAGAAATAGGTCATTCAGATTCTCTTCTGGAATATTCTCCACCCTTAAGGATAGGTTCTGGAATTGATGCACATAATCTTTGACTGATCTTGTTTTTCCGTAACTTTGCTAATTGACTAAAGTAGTTCTCTGAAACACTGGAACTATAGTGCAATTGCAACTCCTCGGTAAAAATTGTCCAAGTGACACTGAGACCATTCTTCTGCCTCTGAGCACATAACCATCGATACCAAACGAATTGGTCTGGTTCAAGATACAGGGATGCCAATGTCACTTTTGTCTGATGGTGTTTGATGTAACTCAAAGAAGTTCTCCATTTGATTTATCAATTCAGGGGATCCTTACCATCAAATTTGTGCATATCCACTTTCGGCATCATGTTTCGTGGTTGCGAATAAGTTGGATTTTGATTGGGCTGGAAAAGTGATCCAACATGGTTATTTTGTCCATGATTTTGAACTGAAGATCCTCCTTGGTTGATATGGGGGATTTGGGCCATATTGTTTACCCTTTACATGTTGCATGATATCATCCAACCACTGATTGATTTGGTCTATGTCTCCTTTAGAGGCCATCTCAGATTGTACATTTTAGACTCATACTCAAGTTGGCTCACCTTATGATCAACTGAGGTAAACCCTAGTGTTGAGGAATATGTATTTACCCCTTCTGACTCCAACTCTTCAATCACTACCCCATCTTTATCTGGGGTTTTACCCAGAGTGACTGGATTCTTTTTGCTCTTGTGGAAGGCCCCATCATGATGTCAAACCTTAGGGTTTAGGGTTTGATACAAATTGGCCAAACAGGAAAAAACACTAGAGAAGATACTAATACTATTTTTTGAGAGCTTTCGAAAATGTAAAGAACTCTGAAAAATTCCACAAATTTTCGGTCTAGGGAGCATTTTTATCAAAAACCTAAATTTGTAATAACTTTTGCAAAAGATCAAAAAGGTCTAAAATTTTCAAATATTTTTACTTGAAATGATTTGCAACTCTGGTAAAAAAATCTCCCAAAATTTGATGTGGTTCGTAAGATAGAGCGGAAACAAAAATTAGGGTTTTTGCCCTAATTTTGGCCTGGATCGCAACTCTGATACCACTTGTAATGAAATTACTTGTATAATTCAGATTATGAGCAGCAATAGAACACCAAATAACACAATATTTCAGAATAATGATCTCAATATGCAATTAGAATAGCTTCGCCACTTCGAGGGGGCAACCTCCAAACCATAAAATAAGACTCAAATGCTCCAATGATGATGAACTACTACCTACAATCCCCTATATATACTATTCATATGTTATGGCCATCACCAAGGCCGACCTACTAAGCATGAGAAAGTATAAATGATATAATAAAATGATATGGTAAGCCACAAGTTGGCTACTCATATAATCCTATAGCACACTCGTATCAAATAAAAAGTTACTTGAGCACACATTTCCATATGTCCCTATCAAATCCCCACACCACATGTTTAAATAAGTTTCCCTCGGGTGGTTTGGTAACCAACACACCCTTTCATAATAATAATTTACAATTAATTACATACACCCATAATGGTCCATAATTATAAATTTTAATCCCTCCTAATAAAAGGAGTTCAAGAAACTCTTATAACTCTTTTATTTCCCCCTATTTTAAAGGGGTTTCTATGTACATATCTCCCACCCTATTTTAAAGGGGGTCTTCTTTTTTATTCATACTCTATTAATTTGAATAACTTTAGGACTTAAATTTTATGTCTTTTCTCTTGATTAATTAACTTTAGAATACATAATAATTAATTATTTATTTGATTAGAACTTTAATATTTTTTCAATGTGGGGAATTTGTCATATAACAATTTTAACCCCGATAAGGTTTCTTGGTTGTAAAAATGACATCAAATATTGATGAGTGAACAATGCTCGAGAAAAATTCATATTGAGTCATATAAAAAAGAGATTTTATATGATATCTGCCATGGATGTTTGTCATTCATTATTGGGAAGGCCTTCACAATTTGATAGAAAGGTTTTAGATGATGGTAGGATGAATACCTACATTCTTATGAAGGGTGATAAAATTTTTATATTAAACTCATTGAAGGACCCATAAGAAGGTGGGCAACAATCCTAAGATTTTGTTAGTTTCAGAATCACTTCTTAACAGAGGTGAAGAATGAGAAAGCTTGGTTTACTTTCATTCACAATCCATGGAGGTTGGAACAACAAAGGGAGCTAATGAAATTCCACATAAGGTGATTAGATTGTTCAAGGAGCATGTTGATATTCTTTCCAAAAAGTTTTTTGGATGGGTTGCCACCCATGAGAAGTATTAGTCATCACATGGAATTGATCCCTAGATCAAACTTCTTGACCGAACAAGGAAAGAGATAGAATAATGCCTATAGAAAATGATAAAGTGAAGAGATAATGGGAAAAGGTTTAATAAGAGAATGTGTAAGCCCATGTGCAAGTACTAACCATACTAGTATCTATGGAGGATGACAAATATTCTATGTGCCTGAGACATGAGTTACCAATAAAATTACTATCAAGTATATATTTCCATTGATACAAATAGATGACTTGATGGGTTGTTTGAGTGAAGCCAAGTACTTAATGAAGATGAATTTAAAGATTTGATATCATCAATTCCAAATTAGAGAAAATGAATGAAAAATCACATCCAAGACAAATGATATATGCAAGTCTTGTTATGCCCTTCATATTGACAAACACACTAAGCACCTTCATGAGACTTGTGAACAAAGTGATGAAACCATTTCTTGGTAAGTTTGTTACTGTATTTTTGAACATGATATTCTGGTTTTTAGAACAAAGGAAGAACACTTGCTGCATTTGAAGCTTATTTTGCAAAGATTGATAGCATGAGAAAAGTTGCTTGTCAACTTGAAAAAGTACAAATTTATGAAGGAAGAGTTAGCCTATTTGGGCTTTGTAATTTCCCACAATGGATTATTAGAAAGGAGAACCATTGTTGAGTGGCCACTAATGAGGAGTATGTTTGAAGCTAGAAGTTTTAGTTCATCACAAAATTTAGTGCATAAGGGTGATAGAAAAGAGTTTATTTGACATAACATAGTTTTCAATATTTGAAGAAGAGTGGCAAAATAAATGGTTGTAGCATTGTCATAATTTATTAAGGTAATCCGAGTTGATTACAATTCTAGTGGAAAAATAGGTGGATTTTCTAGTCAAGAAGGTAATCTCATTGCTTACTTCAGAAGAACTGTGTTGTCACAATGTTTACAACAAATCATCAAATCTTGAGCTAAAACATAATTTGCACTACATTGGCACATCAATGAAGCATGTTGAAAGTCTTAATAGAGGCACAAAGAGAAAACTTGGGGCCTCATTGTAAGAAAGAGATTGGAAAAATTCTAATGCACACATATGATAATCACACACACGAATAATAAATTAAAGATCGTGTGAAAGCATAATATGACATCTATATTCAACATATACAAGAAGAACACATTACATTAGAGATCCTTACATGAATATAAACTATACAAGAGAATAATATAAAAAAATGCAATTCTACAAAAGACCTATTTGTTGATAGTAAGTATCAAACCCTAGCTCTGCGTGATTCCAAGTTCTTCATGCACAACCCTTGCCAACATTTTCCAATCTGCTTACTTGACTAGTTCTCTCATAATTTATCTTTATTTTCAAACAAAACATCTTCCTCGCTTTAGATCAACCCATACATCAAGGAAAAATCCAAAATTTGAATTACAATAGTCACAAGTGACCCAAGTAGGTTAGCCTAGCTAAAAACCTCATTACATGTGCCAAAAATGGCTCAAAACCCCATGGGCACAAAGATAAAAATGCCCTTACATCAAAACCATAATTATTAATGACCATAAATCATTACACATGATTAAAATATCATTTAACATTCATAAATGGTCACAATTTAGCTCAACCAATCAAATTATTTCATTTAATGGGCCTAGTACTCTTTGTATTTCTCAAAATTGTTGTTTCCTACACCCTTCAGGACCCTGGAAAAATTCATTATGCCACCAAATCACTTAAAATCAACCAAACCATGTCATGTAACAAATTTATGGAAATTCCAAAACATTTATAACACTTCTAATCAAGTTATAATCCTTGAAACACTCACCTTCTCAAACCACAATCACTTTTGTCTTCACCAAATCAACTTGCCCAAAAAGTTGTTTTCAAAGATTAGCTGATAAATTCATTTCTAGGAACAATAAATACCTATAAATGGATTAATTGGATGAAAAATTCATTCCTATTCACATTCTAGGTGATATAAAACATTACCTAATCCATCTCATGCTTCAAACAACTCAAAACATATAGAAAAGTACATCCTCTCCTACACTGGCCTAAATCTTCTGTCAAAAATAACGACAAGAAAACCTCATTAAATCTCATAATCATGATCAAAACCTCATATGACTGGAAATATATCTAAATCCTCTTTCCAACACATTTTTAATCATCTTAAAACTCTAAATGTAGCTTGGTTATGACCATTTTACTAAACACTACATTTTAAGTCCTCAATCGCCTTTGACTAGTCAACCTGAATGAAGCTCATTTGACCATGTACTTGCATTAACATGTCCTAAAAATATTTTTACATCAAGAAAAACTCACATACATCACGCACCATCAATTTAGGATGCAACTCTTTTGGACAACCTTATCCCAAAACACTCTTCTTCGTAACTCCGACATGTTTGAGTGGGGCCACTCATCTCCATGACCTATACCATACATTTATGGAAATATAGAAGATTCATATGCATCATCCAATGACCAATTTTGATTAATAAATCAAAATAGGCTCATTATACCTCCTCTTCTGCAAGTTACTCCTAGTTAGGGTTTTAGACCACTTTATCTTCTTAACATTTGTTCATAAAAACATGACGATGAAATGACCTCATTATTTTTTTGAAACCTTATATACTCACTTTAGAAACATCCTTGAAATCTAAAAGGTCCCATGTAAAGCACACAATTCAAGGTGAGCATCAAAAGATCAAATTCGAGTTGGAAATGCACTAGTTCTTCACCATGTCTCATCAAAACTAACATAATTTGCAAAATTATCATCATCGTAACCTGAAATTTTTGCCAAAGCACCATGAAATATCATAAAAAAATCTACAATCCCTAATCATCGAGGTAATATTCTACATTCATTGGGTTTCCCTTCTCACATGGTGATCCTAAATAGCATTTAATTCGAGAAAAGGAAAATACAAACCAATTTCTTATCGGGTTAGAATTTCAGCTCTTTCATTGGAATTTTGGGATGAAGATATTTTGAAGGGAATTGTTGCCTCTATGGGGACTTGTATAGCCTTTGATAATGCCACAAAAAATAAAACCATATTGATATGTGTCGATTTTTGTATTTATAGCTTGATAAAGTCCTTTATGCCTCCTTGATAATTCTTAAATCTAAGTTGAGACAATAGACTCAAAAGATTGAATTTGAAAGTAATCGATTAAGTTTTCCAAGTGTCATTCAAAGCAGTCATGCAAAATGAAAATCACTCATGTTTGGAATGAAACCAAGACTCCGTGTAAGGGAGATTTTGAAAAAGGAAAATGATTGGTGAGATTAGAACAAAATGATAAATTACTTGAAACCATTTCCATTAAAGGAAAAATGGGTAAAAGCATTTTTCTTTGGCTGAAAAAGGTCAAGACGTTTTGAAGGAAAACCATGATATTTTGTTATTGAAGGAACACGATAAGGATGTATTTATATTTGTCGGGGGAGAATAAATAAGAATAGTAGATCTTTCACTTCTCTAACAATGCAATCTATAGTGGCTCATGAAAGCTTTAGTAAATCCCCTTTGGTGAGAAACATGGAGGCTTCTATGGATAAGATGGATACAAATGAAATTTGGAAGAGAAAAACAAAGAGTCTATGCACGCTGACATTTCATCCAAATAGATTTGGAAGCTCACCCAAAGTGCACACAACCGCCATGTACCTTATTTGTTATGTTTATTAGAATGTTAGCATGCATATTCATCATATACATAACCAAGATAACCATTTATGCATAACACATATAATAAGGAAACTAATTAACATAGAGAATGATTATTAACACTTGAATTCCCATAATTCCATACTCAAACATAGTCAATTTAGCAACCCAAACATAGTTATCCATTACAAAACCATAATCAATACATAAAAGTAGCTGATTACATCATAGTTCAATACATCCATGCGCTGGACCATGCGTGCTCTCAAATAGACTCTAAAACCATAGACTGTTGAACCTTCACATTCACATTCTACTCTAATACACACAAAATCTCTTCTTACAATAAGGACACACCTATATATATAAGGGTGGGGACTTTCCCTTCACCGCTTCATGCACTTTCCTAATAATAGGTGTGCATACAAAATAGCTTGCATGATTTTTATAATCCCTGCTAATAATAGATTAACCTAAATATATGACATGATTTAATCCTATTATTAGCTCGATCTATGCATGATCCTTTAATTCTGCCCTGCATGTGATTTTTCCAATTATAGCCCTTTCTTGCCAGGCCAAGTCATCATGCTTTTTATCTATTTCAAATCTTTACTTGGGTCAAACACTCCAACTCTACTTTTCTATTTTTAGCATCTCTGGAAAATTGGCTAAGTCCTTGATCTTTATGTATACATGTGTGAACCCCATGCATTAAACTCCTTTCACTTCTGTGTGTGCCCTTACGCATTACTCATCCTTTCTCTTGTGTGTGTGTGTACCCTTGTGCATAAGCCTACACATGCTCCAATGATACTTAGCCAATTTTTCCGACCAACATTACCCCACACTAGGGATATTCCATCCTCAATCCTCCCAATATTGAATCAAAGAATGAAATTCTCAAGAATGAAAGAATAAAGAATGAATAAAAAAAGATGAAAGAATATGGGGCAATTACCAATAAAAAAATAATCAATATCACATGCATCAACTGACTTCACTTGATTGCATTCTAGGATGGATGAAGTAGTTCAGGAAATCTATATTTTGATGCTCTCCAACTTTTTCCCACTCTGCTAGTTCCTTAAGTGCTATTATCATCCAGTACCAACCCGACAATATTTGCACATCTCTGCAAGGGTCATTTCTTCACCCTTCTCCTTCATCTCCATGATAATCCCATTAAGTCCCAATGTCATTCCTTCAAAGGCATCCATATTCCAAATAAAGAAAGTTCTTTAAGCCTTGTCTCAAGATTATCTCTTTACGAGCTTTTAAGCAAATCTTCTTGAGCCTTTCTCATTATCTCTTCTTTCAACCTTTATTATTTCTTGATGCTATTCGCACTGTTTTACCTAACATCTTTCTTGAGTGGTGTATGCCTTGAGGATGGGATCAATGTCTTAAAATTTTTCAAATGCCCATCCTTCCTTTTTCGGTGCATCCTTAATCGTGGTTTCCAACACCTCATACTCCACTATCTTTATGCTACTCTTGCTCTCTTTATTCTTTTTCTCATCAATCAACTCTTCTTCTTCATTACTGGTCATACTTCTTATCATGTAGTAACAACATATACTAAATCTTCTAAGTAATGTAAAGATGAAGGTTATTTATCTTATAATTTTCCTCCAAGATGGGGTGCATGTTGTATTGTAATGTCATATGCAATATGGACAACCTTGTTGAAAGGCATTTACTTGGCACACTTTTCACCTTTCTCCTCTTCTATAAGCACTATTGAATTCTTACTCTTTTCCTTATTATATTTAAGACAGACCCTAATAGTGGCCCCCTTATCTAAATTTTTCGTGCCACTTCTATGTTTCCATCTTTGTTTAACACTTTTTAGCTTCTCACGCTTAATTCTTGTGGGCTTTATTTCAACAATTATTACTATTGCTTTCTTTTTCATCTAATTGCCTTCAACATGCTTCTCATCCTTAATCTCAAAGAGCTCTCCATGTGAGTTTGCATTCCAAGAGAGCATTTTCCTTTGTGCACATGGTCACTCCTTCGGATTGATCACCCTCCCATCCATAGAGGTTTTTTTTTACACATCTTGTGCTTTGGAATCTTGCACTCAACACCTTTGATTGATCATCAATATAATTTACATATGGTGTTTGCAAGATCTCCTCCTTTTTCTTCCTTCCACAAAGTGCACTTTTATTTTAGAACTTCTACTCTTTTGTACTCGGGTGCACACCATCCCATATCATGTGGCTGTGGCTCCCATGCCTTCACCATATCTCTTCTATTTCTCTTCCTCTTCTTCTCCTTGGGGCCTTCCTTCAACTTTTTCATGTGTGGTGGGCATATCTTCATCATGATGCACATTCTCATCTTTGGGATCTTCTTCATCTTCATCTCATCATTATGGATGATTGGGGTTTCTTCATTCTCGCATGCACAACTCTTCTTCCTCTAGACTTCTCTTTATCACTTTTATCCTTTTTATCACCAACCTTCACCTTCTTCTTGGAGGGTCTTCTTCTTCACTACACTTGGCTTGGTTGGAGTGACCTTGGGGACTTTATTTCTATGCCTCTAAAGTCCCAAGTCATTGTCTTCTCCTCTTGCCCTCTCTTCTCATCTTCTTCCTATGACTGTGGTCAACTGCGTGGTGTTATCTTATTCTTTTCTCTCTCTCTCTCCTCCTCCTCTCCTCTTTTCTTTTTCTTCTTTCTTCTTCTTCTTCTTTGGGAGGGGTCTCCTGTGCACTCTTTTTTTCCATCCATAGTATCTTTCCTTTTGGTGCTCTTGGGAGAGGAAGGTCTTCTCCATCAATATACCTCCATTCCATCTTAGGCCTCAAATAATATATACTTCTTCTACTTCTTCCTTCCTATACAAAGTCTTATAAGTGATGTCTATATTATCGAATCCATCATCTCCACATATGTTGACTTGATAGGATATACATATGTGTTGTGCAATGTGTGGTATCATCAACATCTACCATTTTGCATCAAACTTCAACTTCCATGCATCATAAATTTTATTCACCGATGCTTGGAAGTATTTTTTGTGAAAAAAAGCAAAGGAAATTTTACACCCAGGGGGCTCTTATCTCTAGTCTTCATATAAAATATCCCAAACAAAAATGTTGATAAACTGCAAACTCAACATCACCATCAAAACTGAGGGCAACTCCCTTGGTATGTGCCATTCATGCTTGAATTCTTGCACATCCTACCTTGTACCACCTATCTACCCTTGAGTTTATATACATTATTAATACCATCCATCATAGGGATATTTTACAAACCTCTCGTTGGGGACTTATCTTCTCCATTGGGGTATTTCCATACTTTATCATTTGGCCCATCTGGAACTCTTATCTCAAAAAAACAATCAAAAAAGGATGGCGCCCCAAGTTATCTTTTCACCTTTCACTACTTCTTACATGTTGCTTCTTCAATAATTCCTCAATGAAATGAATTGTATAATGTTATATGTATTTTTTTTGCCATCTTTTTCTATATATGTGAAGCCACTTTTTATTTACTCTTGGGTCCACCCTTTAATGCCCAACTTGCAACTAACAAGGCACATGTGATGAATCTTGTTACATTCTGGGTCACTTAATATTTATACATCCATCATGCGGCCTCCCCTCTAGATAGTTAAATGCAATGGAAGTGGCCTCTACTCTATCATCATCCTCAAATCTAGGATCTATCTCTCTTCCTGAGCTATGCAAACCCATGTAACTCTCCCAATTAATTATGCATGGTGATGATGCATTCCTCCTTCCCCAAAGTAGAATAGTCCTCATGGATCATGACATCAACCATTGATAAAGCGCTTAGGATTTTTCCAAAAAGGAAAGTTCATATAATTAGAGAACTCCCCTGCTCTCCAAGTCCTTTTGTACTTTGTCATCATCATATCAATTTTAAATACCCTTCAATTCCTGGAATAGTCCATCTCTTTCATTACCTTTCTTTGCGCATCTCATTCTACTCAAGAGTGATGATGTTTAATCACTTATCATTTTGCACTTGGTCAAGTGTGATCCCCATTGTTACCCTATAATAACCTTCTTGATATTACATTTTAAAACCATTCTTCTCATGTCTTTCATTTACATTATTCTTATTTTCTTTCCCTTTCCTTTTCCCTTGGGTGATATTTGTGGGTGCTTTCTTTCTTGGTGTAATTTTTAATTTTCACAACTTTTCAAAATTTAAAATTTTCACAAATTATGTTAAAACTTTCAACCCTTATGTTTTATTTCAAATCCTTCTTCAAACTCAATTCTTTTTTCCTATTATTTCTTAACTTTCTTTTGATTCCAAATCTACACACTTGTAACTTTTTAAACCCTTTCTTGAACCCTAGATTCTCAAACCTTCCTAACTTAATGATCTAACCTCCATGCCTTCCCCATGCTCTAACTTCCACTGAAGGAGCTCCTAACTCAGGTCATGTATAACTACTCTGGTTCTAGTTTCAAATATAGTTTTCCTTGCTCTTTTCAATTTTCACACAAATTCACACTTCGTCACTCTTCAAAATGCTCAAATCTCTTCAATATAAGGTAAGAATGAACTCACCCATACCCTTTTATATTTTTGTAAAAAAATTTTTCCGCATTAATTACTCCTCACCTACGATTTAAAGCATTAAATGTTTTTTTTTTTTTTTTTTTTTCCTATTTCTTTCACACATGGTAGTCATAACCTTTAGCACGCCACTACTTTCTAGATGTTACATCATCATCCTTGCATGCACTTCCTCATGCACACAAACCCATCTTCCTCTACACCATATACCAAGTAGTATATTCTATCATTCTTCCTCCTCACATTACACTTATGGGCCCTTTTTCTTACGTGGTTTCCAATTATGAGAAAATCTCTTCAAGCACCATTATCCTAACACTTCAAACACTTTACACTTTTTTTTCTTTCACCATGTTTACATCCATATCCATAACACCCTTATTTTAAATTATTCATGCACCTCATGAAAACTCAAGGCAAGTACCATCATCAAAATTTTTTTATTCAATAGTCACACCTTTTCCACCCCACACTAAAAGTATGCATGGTCCTCTACGCATCAACTCAATAAGTAGTAATCAGCTCCATGTGAATGTGAACATGCACTTATTAAAAAAAAAAAAAAAAAAAAAAAATGAAAGGAAATCTAATCTAAGTGGAAATATTACCTTATTACAAACACAAAGAAGCTTATTTATAGTAGGGATTTACCTACTCCCATTGAAGTAACTGGGAAACATGGTGTCATCAACATGCTTGTAATTGACATGCACTTGATTCTAGTATCTTGGTCACTACAAAGGGTCCCAACCAATGGACTTTCAACTTCCTGGGTGGCACACAAACTTGGAGTCATACAAAAGGACCATCTTTCCAACTACAAAAGACTTTTTTTGATGTGCCTATCATGCCAAGCCTTTATCATCTTCTTTTTTCTTCTAGATCAACATGTGCAATGTGTTCCACTCATCTAATTACATCAATTTCTCAATGTGCTCTTCCTCCACCTTTTTTCATCATCCAATCCACTATGCATGTAATACATAGGGATGGTAACATAAATTCCATAGGTAGTACAACCTCCATGCCAAACACCAAACTGAAAGGGTGTGGCCTTGTTTTCAACCATTTATAGGTTGTTCTATATGCCCAAAGAACAAATGATACCTTGTCATCCCAATCCTTTCTTCCAACATCACATATCTTTGTTAGTGTTTGTCCAAGATCTTGTTGAAAGCTTCAACAAGTTGCCATTTTCTTGAGGGTGATAAGGAGTAGTCTTATGGTGTGCCACCATAAAACTCTCTAATAAAATTCTAATTGTCTCATTCAAGAAATGAGTTCCTCTATCACTTTTCAAGCTCAAAGGGCATCCATACCTGCTTGATAATATTTTCCCAAAGGAACCTTGTTGTTGTGTGTCTATTGTGTAATATTTGTAGGTGCAACCTCTACCCACCTTGTCAAGTAATCAATACATGTGATGATGTGATGTATGTAGCGCGCCCTAGTCCTGCGCATGGGTGGTGCAATAGGTCCTACAAAATCAACAACCCACTTCTCAAAAGGTTTCACATGCTTTTATAGGTCTCAAAGGCATTTCATCTCTATTTCTAGCTTTCCTAATTCTTTGATAGTGATCACATGCTTTGACAAAAGCCTTGGTATCTTTATACAATGTCTCCCACCATAAGCAACTAGAAGGATCTTGTGTGTAGTCACATCTCCTACATAATGTTTCCTCTACAATGCCTCCATGAGCTTCCTCCATAATGGCTTCACATGCTCATGCTCAAGAAACACATTGTGCAAGACCTCATCTCTACCCATTTTATACAAGTCTCCTCCAATGAGATGATATGGTATGGATGCATCTCGAATAACAAGTTGCTTCTTTTCAATGTCTTCATCCCTTTGGCAAGTGCAAGTCCATGTGCAAAAAATAATACTATGTCCTCCAAAAATCAGTTGTGTGTGGTTCAACTGAATGAAAAATTATGCATCATCATGCATAGTGTCTTCAATACTCTGTGTCCTCTCAAAATTGATCCTTGATAAGTGATCAAGTCCCAAATTACTCTTTCCTGGCTTTATTTACAACTGTAAAATCAAATTCTGAAAAAGGAGTATCCACTAGAAGATGCACCCTTAAAAATAGGTTTTTTGACCAAGTACTTCAATGCCATATGATCTGTATAAAATAAATGGTGTGGCCAATAAGTATTATCAAAATTTGTGAATCATGTAGATCATGGATAATGCCTCATGCTTCTACTTATGTTGTATAATTCTCTCTATTGGTGTCAACTTCCTACTTGCAAAAAGCATATGGGATGATCCACATTACCCTCTCCTGGTTTGCACCAAGACTATGCACTAATATCCATGCCCAAGGCATCAACATATACATGAAAGGTTTGTTCCATGAAGGGAAGCACAAGATAGGTGTAGTGGTAAGCTTCTCCTTCAATGTTTCAAATGCTTTTGTTACGTGTCACCCCAATAAAAATTTCCTTTAGCCTTTGAGAAATTCCTCCAGGGGCAAAAATCTTTGCATATCCTTTGATAATTTTCTGTAATAACCAAGTATGCCCCAAGAAACCACACACTTCACTCTGATTGGTAGGTTCTTCTAATCCCAAAATTACTGCAATCTTAGTTGGATCTACCAATAATCCATCCTTACAAATAATGTGCCCAAGAAAAGTACCAAAGGGTGTAGAAAAGATACACTTCTTAATGTTGAGAGAGATGCTTAACTACTACATCTTTCAAACATGAGCCTTAGATTATCACAATGATATTTTACAAGCCCATAGATAGTCCAATCATCTAGATAAACTTGTAAAAACTTATGGATGAAGTCATGAAAATCCTACACAACTATGTGTGAGAACATTATTTGTGCACATTCTTCAATCCAAAAGGCATCACAATATATGTAAAACTTCCCCATTTAGTGGAAAAGGTGGTATTTTCCTGATCCTCATGCACAATGTGCACACCTAGTGATACCTGAAAATCCATCAGTGAAAGAATAGAATTTCACGCCTGCAACTCCCTCAAGGATTTCTTCTATGAATGGTGTAGGAAAAGGATCTATGACACATGAGGCATTAAGTTCCCTATAATCTACACATAGATCCTAATCCATCCATCCTTCTTGATGTTAATATCACCATGGGGCTAACCCACTAGATTCCTCAATTGGTTCAATGATTCCTAGACTTAAGCATTTTGTCAATTTCTTCTTTGACCTTCATGCATGCAAGGTTTGGATTCATCCTATAAGGCCTCTTCCAAACCAGGATGTGCCTTCTTTCACTTAATCTTCATCTCTCCTAATGAGGGATGCACACCTTTCAACTCATGATAGCCTCTTGGAAACAAATCTTGAAAGTCATGCAAGAGCTCAATGATTTTCTACCTCTTTTTTTGACCAATAATCCCAATGATAGCCTCCTTAGGCACATCCTTAGTCCCAATATTAACCTTTTTTTCTTCATAGGAGCATGCATATATACATGTGTTCCTTTTCATCTATAGAGTCCATTACCTCATGCACCCCTATATGGCTAATATCCAAGTTCTCACTTCTTCATCATCAATGAGGTATACCACCATTTTTTTTTTTTTCTCTTTCCAGGTGCATCCCAATTGTCATCTCTTTTTTTTCTCAACATATCTTTGCATGCCTCGGGATCAAGGTTCTCTAAGTAACTGAAGCATGAGCTCTTCTTACTTTTGTGTTATCCCCAATGTGATGTGCTTCATGATCTATAAAGCCTCATGTACTAGTGGATTATTAGAAAAATAATCAAAGGTGTGAACAATACCTTTAGTCATCTCTCACCAACTTGTAGTCTCTTTTTTAACTCAGCATGCACATACCATGCATGTGTGCATCCATGCAAAGTGGAATAGAACTTATGTACCCAAAGAGATGATGGTGGTAAGCCTCTGGCCTTGTGCCCATTGTCTCTCATAGTTATGGATGTGTACCAAAGCAAGATTCTTCCCATCATACTCATGTATATAAGTGTAGGTACATTATTTCGAGTAAACCTTGTTGAAAAGGTGATTCTCACTTCTCGCCAATCCCAACAAGTTATCTCTGTGTGTTTCCCACCAGTGCATTGTTTTTTCACAAAGTATAAACCAACATATTCCTTATCCCTTCATTCTTCCATTAGTTCTCCATGGTGCACAAGAAAGAATGATCAATTTTCTCTCAATATACCTAGGTAATTGAGTTTTTCCCAAATGCCTAATCATGTGTGGCCTGATCATCCTAGTGACTCTTCCTTTAACCTCATGCCAACCATTTCATACATGCCATGGGCCAATTATCACAAGAAACACTAGTAGTGTCATTTAATAGATTATGCATCTTCCCACTAAAGTACACCTTCCTTAGATGGTTCCATCTCAAGGTCATGCACTATGTATGTGCATAAATCCTATTAATCTCTTCTTCACTCATAGGCTCAATGTATGGTGCAACCCTTCACATCATCCAGGGTATGACCACACTGCTCCTCCTTGTTCTCAAAACTGATATATCTTTGTTGAAACACAAGTCAACATTGTTTGCATAACACCAAGGATGCCCAAATAATTTTGGAAATTTATCTTCCTCAGCCAAGCTCAATACTTCAAAATATCCTGTAAACTTGGCTCCTTGAATAGTAATTGAAGCATCCTTCAACACCCCAATAGGCATGGCCCTTGTCTTATTTTCCATATACAACACATTAGAAGATGGATGTAATGGTGGTCTTCCCATCTGGTTCCATGCATCCAAAGTTAGAACATTCACCTCTACGTGCACCTATGTCAATTAGAATATTACTCACCAACCAACCATCAATCACTACATCTAGTGTGATTTCCTTGTCATACTCATGGTTATGGTGGAAAATTTTCATGAAGTATTCACTCTCTCACTCAACTCCTGCATGTGTGGTACCTTCTCATGCAACCATTCTCCTAGTAAGTGGGATGATATTCTCCTACCTCAACATCTTACATACCTCCTTTAGATCATCTACATCTTTTATGGGAGCTCAATGTTCTTGTGTGTTCCTCTCTCACATGCACCTGTTCCTCAAGGCATAGATCTCTCCCTTGCAAATCTCTGATTACTCCCATGGTCTCTTGATAGAAATTCCTTCTAATGAGCAACATCTGGATATTTAACATGCATAATCTCCTCTCTCGATGAGAGGTTTTTCTTTAAGAGGCTCATGCACATGCTGATTTCTACACATGTAGTAGTACTAACATAGGTTGTAATTCTAGATCAAGAATCTTCTTAGGTGTCCATTGTTCATTCTTTTCATGTGTTGTACCTTGATCATCCCCACACTTTGCCTTTTCCTTTTTTTTCTTACACATATGCTCATAAAGATCAAGGAAATCCTCAACCTTATGTTGCTTTCCACAATATGCACATACTGATTCTTGGGACACTCACACTAGTAATGTAATGATCTGGGGACCCACAAGTATAACAAGTCCCACACATGAACCTTCCTCTACCACCACCTCTACTCCTATATCCACCTCAAAACCCACCATCTCCATTATTGTTGCATCCTTCATTAGGTTGGTTTTCCTACACTCTGAGAGCTACTTGCCATAGTGGTTTATCGTAATCTAGTCTCTCACATGCCTCATGAATTTGGTCTATCAAATGAAAATATTTTATATCATGGGTGTGTGCATCACAAATCTTGTAATACATAGAGACATTCTTCATTTGTGCACTGTAAGAGGGGAAATTCTAGACATCATGATTCTTGTGGAAAATCTCACAAGATATAATAATATGTGCACACACATTCTACATGGAAAACTATCCTTAGTATGCCCCTCACATCACAATCAATGCACCATAACCCATTTGTGTCTCATGCATTGAATTGGAAGAAATATTCTCCAATTTTTAGCATAGTTGTTATTTGTGCCTCAAGAAAAGGGCTCACTCTAGTGTCTACACTCCCAACTGCTTCAGTGCATGCACAGAGCTACTTCCAAGGCCTCACATGGATTTGAGTATGTTTATGTGATAAGGCCCTTCAAAATGGAGTCAATAAGCCTCCAATGAACCATTGTGCATGTTGAATTGATGAATATCATAAGATAGCTTGGAGAAAAGAGAGTTTTAAACCACACATCATACTCCTCACACTTTAGATAAGCCCTTTCTTGATGTCCTTGAGCATGCTAATACTCTATTTCTCAAACTCTGGAATGTGAAATTCAGCCAAAAAAAAATGTAGTAATGCAATGCATCATAATCCACCGTAGTTCTGGTGTGGATCATACTTTCTATACCAATGTGCACACCCTTGAAGTGTGGTGGAAAATTGACTTCCTTTCTATCAAGGGTTAATAATCCCTTTTCTCTCCATATATAATTCACACTTGTGCACATGCAACCACATCCTCACACCTCTATACTCTGGAAAGTGAAGAGACATCTCAAAGAAGACTTGAGGTGTCTGTTTGTTGTTTTGGTTGTTGAGGTGGTGTTTGTGTTGAGGTTGATTTGGTGGTGGTTGTTGGGAGGTTGTTGTGGTGGTGGACCCTACCCTAGGTTAGGACCAGACCCAAGATCCTGAACCTCCACCAGGATTTCCTCTGCATGGTGGCTGATTGAACCTCCTGAGCCTCCCACCTGTGCATGACCTCATGGTCTGTATAGATGAACTTCCTTGTGTCCCTAGTTGTTGTGATGAACTAGACACCCATTGTTTGTGTTGTAGCAACACCTATAGGATTACTTCCAATGGTCTACATGCCAACACTCTGTCATGATGATGCACCTATAAAAATCCTCCAAAAGTACTTCCCAAACACTGGACTGCACTTTTGCTTGTGCTACCATGTGCATGTTCTTAATTTTTCACACTTCTGAGTGGAAACTAAAATATGTCTACCTATATCTCCTTCCCAAACATGGAGATTTCTTTTTTCTCACCTTCACTATGATGCTCTTCAACAACTACTTCTGGATTTGGAACACCTTGCACAAGGGCTAGGTAGTCAAGGCTAGGTTAGAGATGTGCACCCATGGTCCTCATTCTCTCCTCTAACACACTCTCATCAAAAGTTGATGGGGTCTCTCTACTACACTTTCCCAATGTCGGGAGGACATGATACTGTGCTCCTCATCTTCCATGGGGCTCTCATCACTTTTTCAATCATCATTCTTCTCATGACAACAATGTGCTTCATCAACTACCCTCTATCATGCCTCATTATACTTGAGCCATCTTTCTCTTTCTCTTTCTTCTTCTAGGCCACCACCATCCTTCTCCAAACCTGCTCCTACCCCCCATGTGTGGTGGGGATTTAGCTAGCCATAGGTAATAATTTCTCCATTCCTAGTTCTACCATCAAGATCTTGATAGCTAAGGGTATTCGCATGCAAATAAGATCCTCTTGGCTCATGCACAAGAACATAAATTTACTTCCTCTTAAAAAAGAATATGTTGAAATTGTGTACTCCAAAGTATATTTATACAATACACCTTCCCACCAATGATCTACAACTTTAGTCCACATCTCAGTCAAATCAAAAGTGTTTGATAATATTCTGCATCCAAGCTCTCTCTTTCCTTGGGAAGAGACCTTATATTTTTCATGTAAGCTACCAACCATTGGTATAAATCTACTAGGAAAAAGTTGAAGAACATCTCATACAAGTAGTCATATATATTATCTTCCACCCACTTTCATGCATTAAAATTAGGTCTAGTGTTATATCTCTATGTAAAAAGCATCTTGTCATCTTCTATCCAACTCTCAATACTCTCCAAAGACAATCGATACGCCATCTACATGCAACATCCTGGTAGAAAAATTGAAAAGAGGTCCCGACAATGGAACCAAAATGTAGTCTTATTTTACCCACTTAATAACTATGCGCATTGGCACTTCATCCAGATAGATCTTGAATGCTCACCCAAAGCGTGCAACCACCGGTCCCTCCTTTGTTATGCTTATTAGAATGTTAGCATGCATGTTCATCATATCATAACCAAGACACCATTCATACATAGAGAATCATCATAAACATGGCAATTCAAAAACACATATAATAAGGAAAATAATCAACAAAGAATGGTTATCAACACTTGAATTCCCATAATTCCATACTCGAACATAGTCAATTTAGCAGTGACCCAAACATAGTTATCCATTACAAAAACCATAATCAATACATAACAAAGTAGTTGATTACATCATAGTTCAATACATCCATGCACTTGACCATGTGTGCTCTCAAACAAACTCTAAAACCATAGATGAACGTTAACCCTCTATTTGCATTCCGCTCTAATACATACAAAATCTCTTCAAAACAATAAGGACACACTCCATATATATAAGGGTGGGGACTTTCCCTTCACCACTTACATGCTTTAATCCTAATATTAGCTCAATGTGTGCATAATCCTTTAATTTGCCATGTGCATTTTCTTTTTCCAATTATGGCCCTTGCTTAGAGGCCAAGTCATCTTGCTTCTTTCTATTTCTAGATCTTTACTTGGGTGCATAATGGTATATATAAGACTTGACATTGTACATGTAATGGGAGTTGTTAGCATATATATGTCCAATCGAAAGAAAATGAACATTAGACTAAAATGAATATGATCTCCATATATTTTCACAAAACATCTAGTCATGTTATTACTTTGAGGTAAGTCTTGGTGAAAGTAAGGACTTGAGTTTACATGGTTTTGTAGACTCATACTAGGGTGGAGATATAGACATGTGTAGGTTTATTAGTGAGTACATTTTCAACTTTTTCGGTGGACCTATAAGTTGGATGAGTAAGTACCAAGCAAATTTTGTAATATACACCACTTGAGTAGAGCATATGGTAGTTACACAAGCAAGGAAAAACCATTGGTTTTAGGGATTATATTCCAGTTGGGTTCATACATAAGACAATGAAGATATATTGTGACTCTCAAAGTGTGATATGTCCGGTAAATATCCTTGAGTATGACTCTAGCAAAACATATTGATGTGCAATATCATTTTGTAAAATGAAATGGAGGAGTAAAAGAAGATACGACTGGAGAAGGTGGAAATTGATATGAATATTGTGGATTCATTGACTAAAAAATATCTATTGAGAAGTTATCTTGGTGTAGGAAAACATGGGCTTGGATTCCAACACATTTTGACAAATGTTTCCATGCTCCCTTTATGAAAACATGTTCAACAAGTGGGAGAAGATTATAAATGTTTCAACTTTACATTATTTTTCTCAAGGTAATATTGCACAATGGTTGGTGTTGTGCAAGCTTGTATAAAATTTTACACAAGGAAGATTTGTGTAGAGGAATGTGCATAGGAGGTTTAGAAGGTTGTGCGCATTGGGGTTTATATTAAAGTGCATAAAGACTTTTTTACAATAGTGGAGTGCAAAGATGATGCATTGTTAGCACTTAACTAACTAAGATGGAATACTAAAAGTGTAAAACAACACATTAGAGAATATTTTGACACATTTGGTGGAAGAATATCTTATAATTAATGATAGAGAAACATGTAGAAATAATCTTGGGATTCTCTACATGTAAATATATGGATTTATGTAAAACATGTAGATTCCTAGGCTTGAAACAAGAAACACTTGTAACATTTATCTTGTGGTTGTTCTCTTTGTATAAATATATCAACTATATCCAAGAATAGTATCATGTAGATAAAGTAAGTATCATAGTTGCATTATGTTTTTGAATGGAATATTGTTGTATTATCGAACACTATCTTGTTTAGACCTTGTTACATTTGAAGTTGGGTTCAAGGTAATTCACTAAGAAAGACTATTGTTGCAAGGTATTTTACTTGAAAGTTTTCCCCTTGGATGAACTTGTGTCTATATCTTATTTTACATCATTATGTGTTGTTTAGATTTATAATTTAGTCACTTATCTCAAAACCACTTATTGTTAATAGATATACAAAATATTGTGTAGGTTGAATTCCCAATAGGGTTGGTTACCATTATTTCGGTGAGGAGTCATTGTGTGTGGCATTTCCATAGATTTCCCACACTTACCATAACATGCCTTATTGCCACCTTCCTTTATTACTACTTAAAAAACATTCACATTTTCCTATAACACTTTCACATCCCCTTCATATAACCTTCATACCTTCTCCAAGTATTATTTTTTTCTTTTATGCTTTATCATCTCCTTACCTTTTATTGGAATAGTTATGGTTGACAACATCAACCTATCTAACACACATTTTTCCAATTGATAGCTAAAAGAGATCATGACTTTAGGTCATGTACCCATATATAAGGGCATCATTGTTGTCATTTCTCTAAAATCATCAACACAATATTCTCTTCTCTCACTAAAAATCTTCCCTCAAAGGTTAAGAGGTTTAGGGTTTAGAGAAGCCTAGACTTGGAGGTCTACTTTGGAGCTTTGGGTTAGTAGGAACAACAAGAATACAAGCTACACTAGCAAGGTCTTCTAAGTATTTTGAGTCCCAAATTTTGGTCTACTTAGGTCTTATATCCATCCCTCTTGTGATCCACCCACGAAAACTCTCTTATTAAGCGCTATTAACGTTAGGGGTGGGGGGGCAGGATGGCGGGGAAAAGTTAATGTGCCAACAATGTCTTCACAAAGGTAGGAATCTATAAATATTCTATTTTCCTTTATATTGGTATGATTGATTATGTTTGATGTAGATTTTACTAGATTAAGATATAGTAGCGTGTAACCTTGCTTAGTATCCACCGCACGGCTTTTTACAACACATAGTTTAGACATCTTATAACACTTGGTCATTACCTTTATTCTTATGACCTTTGGATTCTAGTAAGATGCCACCGTCTACTCTACACATATGTTAGAGATCCCTTTGCCTTTGATAGAGTATCAATTAATATCTTCTAGATCCATGACTATCACACCTCATGGTATTCTATCTTTGGCATGGTTTTTTATCCCTACTACGGTCTTATACTTATATCCTTAAATATATTATTGAGAAGAGATGATAATCATAATACCTAGAATCCCAAATAAATGGGAAAATGAAGGTTATGCCTTGAAACTTATTGAGATGCTTAGTTGGGAAAAAATCAATACAATGGGACACAATTTTAGCACAAAGTGAGTTTACTTACAACTCAATGGATATAAATTCAACCAAGAGCCTTGTTTAGATTGTATGTGGATACAACCATATAGTCGTGGATGAGCTGAGAAATATTGTTGATTTGAGAAGTGTTGTAATAAACGATTTTGATGAGTACATGAATGCGAGAAGACCAAAAATTAAAGGAGAACTTGTAGACCACATTGAAATACAAACAACACGTTTCTTAAGACAATAGTATGAATTTGAAGGTGGAGAGCTAGTTTTGGATCACTTGAGGAAGGGTAGGGTCTAAAGAGGAGCATATGACAAACTAAAGTTGATGAAGACTAGACCTTGTGAGGTCTTAAGGGATTTTACACCAAAAACTCATGAGATTGAGCTCTCGAAGGATTGACATCTCATCTATATTCAACATTGTTGATTTGTACCCGCTTAGGGCTTTAACAAGAATTTTGTAAGGAACATTCAATGAGGTGATCAATCGCCAATTGGTAATAAGCTCTAGATTTCTCATCTTAGGCATGAATTAATATTTCCTTTCTTAATAATTTCTCTAAGGGAGTGATTGGATAACACTTATTTGTAGACTTTAAGCGTGTGCGGGCCAACAATGTACCAAGTAGCTTTATAGAATTCACATAGGAACCCATCAATCACGGGGCTTTCTCATTAGCCATACACTATAAGGACACATATATTCTTCCATTGTAAGAGGGGGTCACATTTAATTTTGGTCATCGAGATATCTTGTAGGGGACAACATACAATCATTTTTTAAGAGCATCCTATCGTTCTTGGGTGAAATCTTGAGCTTGAAAGACCAATTTATAGTGCTCCACAAATGCATTAGAAATGTTGGGTAAGATGATAAGTTGATCTTAAGCCAAATGAATGGTTTTTATTTTCTCTTTGGTTTGTTTAGATCAAAGGGATTTGAAAAAACCTTAGATGCACAATCTCTAACTTTTAGCAAGTGTAACCTAGGCTGAATTTGAGCTCATTTGGTAGAATACGCCTCACTAAGCTTGAGCTTGTGCCACAAATTGACCACCTCAAATTGCAATCGAAGATTGAATGGATCATTTTCAATGTAGTTTGAAATTCCATTTGAAGAACATTATTAGCTCACTTGCACACATGCACCACCTCCTTACCAAAACGATGGAAGAATTTGGTGGTGCATTAGATGGCCTCATTCTACCACTCTATCTAGTTGGCGAGAATAGGGTAGACGAGGTGCCATGCTCCCAGATTTTGGCAATGATCTAGATGGTCCTATCATGTCAGTAAAAATTATGTGTTCAAATAATATTGATTGCATGACACATTAAATTGAGCTCCTCCCGAATGATATAAAAAGTGATGGGAAAATGGTTAGAGATAACACACTCCAGATGGATAGACTATTATTAAAGGAGAACACATGTTGCTCCTGTGTAGCAAAGCACAATCCAACCTTTTTAAAATTACATGTCTTCTAACTTAAAACTTAGACCAAGTGAACCATTGTTGAAGACTAAATGCCTACCAACATAGCAAAGGGTCCACCGAATTAACTTATTCTTGAAATAAAACCAATTTTCATGTTCTCCAACACACCAAAATGCCGAAAAACCACATTCATTGTCACTAGGATGCTCAATCATATAAAAATCTCCAAAACTAAGCCAAAAAAGCAAGCAACAAGATGATCTAGCTGGTCAAAGCATATAAGTGTGTCCCACTTGGTGGCCTCTAATCATCTCCATAAGGTAGCTCTTATGGGCCATCATTAAATGCATAAATATTAACAATACTTGAGATCATAATCATTGACATGTAATAGGTCCCATAAGGCCTAATGGGACAAATCTTCCCCGATGCTACAATTAAAGGAGCAAACTTAGGGGATATTGATATACTGACACCATCTCATCCGTCATTATGAGACGTGTTGAAGTGGGTAAAATCAAACACAATGCACTTTAATGTAGCTTACAAAAGAAAACTTGAAATCTTAACTTCATGTGAATAAAAAAATCCAATTTTCCAATTTTCGACATACAAATCGCATAGATAATTTATATGAGGACTTTGTGAGGCCTCTAACATTCTAGGATATGAAATTCATGAAGGAATCTTGTCCATGCTAAGTTCCCCTTGTCCATCCTGCAAGTCAGAAGCATCATCTAAAGTAAAAATAATAATAGACAAAAGTGGGCAGCCTTTGGTTTGGTGAGAGATGACCTCGTAGAGAAATGGAGCGACGTTTAACCCCATCAACTCCCGTCAATGACTTGTCTCCACCACTTGGTGGGATTTGAGAATGAAAATAAAATTGAGTAGGGGTCTCAACTTCGATCCTATTATTTGTTTGGATGTGTCTTGGCTTTGTAAGGGTTCGGGATGAGCGCGAGCAACTAACAAGGAGGTGATAACACTAGAATGTTATCGAGTTATGGATAGACATCCTTGACTTTGTCCTCCATGACTTTGTCCACGAAAAATTTGGACTTGGCCATGAGCGCACAATCCCAAATTATGTGGCTTGGGGCTTAACACCTAAAACAAGTGTAGGGCAAGTTGAAGTAAACCATCTTTTGAGAAAACATCTAAGAACCGACTTGAATGTCAATGGTCTCCTTTATCCCCTTGGTTAAATCCACCTTAACACATACTTGTTTGTTGGGATGAGCAAGTATAAACAATCTAGTTCAATACATATAACACACACAATGGGCTTAGTAACATTGGGAATAAAAGACCAAAAAGGGACAGGAAGAACAAGTAACTCAACCCAAACAGGACCTTGAGGGAAACTTGGTTCAAAACTTTGATATCTCGGGTCCAAAGTGAAAGGACAAGAAGTGTGTTACACGAAACCAACAACAAGATTTACTCGAAGGGTCTTGACTTGGGAAGGTTCTTTAAATGGAAATAGAAAAACCCTTTGTAATATTTCTAATACCGGCAAGGGATACCAAGAGGCTCCTAGTGAAGCCTAATCCATGGCCTAAGGGAATCTTCAAAATGAATACGTCTAACATAGTAAGATATCGAACCATAATCCTCATACCATTTTATGACGGGTTCAACAACAATATTTATCAAAACATCGGGACCATAGTCAATTTCATTACCTCGTAGTAAACAATGGGGACAAACTTCCTTGTGTGTATGACGACCATCTTCCTTGCTCTTTGCAACAAAAGTTACAAAAGGGAGACTAAGTGCTATTTAAATAGGCTATCTACCCCAATGGGCGGTGGAGAGCCAAAGTTAATACATGCAGACTTTGAAGAACCAATGCATGTGAAAAATAGGGCCAAGGAGAAAATGACAAGACAACAATAAAGTGCAACATGAAAGAACCTTGAGCTTTGTAACTTTAGATTTTATTGTATAAACAAATAAGCTATAGTTCGTAAATTATATCAACATTGCTTTTAAAGGCAATTTTTTAGAACTCAAAATGTTTGAACCACCCTCTTTTCAAACAATTAATTTGCAACATCCTCTTTTAAAACAACAATTAATTGTTTGTTACCATATATTTCTCATAATTTCCTTAGAAAATATATCCATAACTTATTCATTTCAAATTTAAGAAGTAAGAAGTGACAATTGGAACAAAATATAGCATTAATAAGAGCTTTTTTTTATTGAGCACCTCTAAAGGTGTCCTACAATTAAACACTGGATTACATAGTTTAATGCCATCTCTGCCTAAGTTCCAGGGATTTTATTTTTGAATTCCTCATATAAATATAAACATAGAGTACAAAATGACGATACAAAAAATTCAATATATACCAGCACTAGTTTTTGCAATGAACTCCACAAAGTTCAAATGGCAAAGAATGGAACCTTTGTAAAAAATCTGCAAAACCTTTTTTACATGGGCAGTTCAGATAACACCTCAAGACGCGTCGTTAAGATGAGAAAAACCCAACGTTACAGAAGAGTTTAATCTTTTAAAAACCCCAATATTATAATTCTCTGATATTGGGTTTCAACCATACTCAATTATATTTGAGAAATATGTTCTGTACATGGTTGGGTTCTCAGTCGTGATCGCACTGCAAGAATACCAGAACTAGCTCATGCTGGCTCTTCGCTTTACAGGGAGAGAAGACCCATATTTTCCCAACTTGAAAGCTTCAACTATTTCGTAATACCAAATAGCTACCACCATCTCTCTTCTCAAGGCGAGAAATTTTCTTCAACATACCAGCAAATGCAGACATATCCTATATCACATAAGGAACAGAGAAAGAATGTAAAATCTAATCCTTGTGCTTGAAACTTTGGAATTGAATCGAATGTAATTAAAGACTTCAAGCTTCCACAATCCATAATTATTGGAAGAAAGAAAGAAAGTTAAGGACATTTGCGATGAGTTACTAAGGACATTATGAAGGCAAGAGTTTAAATGGGAGTTGAACTCTTTCACCATTGTTGGCATGGAGTACAGAGTTCATACCTCTTGTCTCTTAATTCTGTGCTTATATTCAGCTGCAAGATGATGTGTGGTTATTGGAGCCATTTGTCTTATAAAATTAAGCAGTTCCTCCTCTGTCACTGCTCCTGTTGCTTGTGCATATGTGGCCTTGTTAGTACAGGGCAGTGCTTGCTTCCCTGAAGTGGAAACACTTTTTGATGCAGGTGTACCTTCATCTCTCAAAATGGCTGGTTTAGTAGATTTTGAATCCTATAACAAAAGTTCAGATCTTCAGAATAATGAACAATAAAAAATGACATAGTTGCTAAGATCCATGAAAAGTTGCCACACTCCCAACAGTTTCAGAGGGACTGAAACTAAGAATACTTGTTGTTCTGTTTTGTTACCTCTGTTTTTTTGCTTGTTTTGTCCATCCTCATTGCCGGACTTTCTTTTCCCTTTAGCAGATTTTGTAGTTACTGCTCCTGTTGGAGTAACTACTGGACTCTTTGCTTTAGTGGCAGTGGCTTTGAGAGGTTCTTCTATTAGAATTTTCTTTTGCTTATGGGCTAACACTGGCAGAAGATGGTTCTCTTCATTTATCTGTCTTAAGAAAAAGAGACGAGCAATGAAATATTAACAAGTGGGATTGTAATCAAACATGAATGGAAGAAATAGATAAATATCCTAAGGGGTGATTATCTCCTCAACAAATGGTGAAATGGAAAGATGTAATTGAAATTTATGTAATACTAACGGATGATTGTCATTGAAAACATTGAATATGTTAATATTTCTCTTTTATGCACTTCATGTTTTAGGAAAGATACATTTGAATGCTTTTTATATGAATTTGAAGATAGATTTATATGAATATGAATGTCAACATGTATTACAGGTGTTTAACTTTGCTGGATGCTCATAAGGACAGTTTGATGACAATGATGATTGCATGATATGCATTGAACGGGTTTTAGAAAATGCAATTGCCAGGTATAAGGCCATCATACAACCTTTTCCAACATCATTCCATCTTGCACCACCATTAGAACAAGAGACGAACATCCATCACAGTATGATCAAATGTGGAATTTTGTTAGATATTGTTGTTGCATTATGGAAGCACATACACTCCTCGTGAATATTTTAGCGAAATGCCTAAAGGAAAAATGGGATCTTGGACTGTTATGATCGCATCATATGAAAAAGGGTGTTCATGGAAAATCTTTAAATATCATTAAATAAATGTGTTTTTGCAAACTTTGTTAGCATTCTCCAAGCATATGCCAAATTTGAAACTCTATAAGATATATTCATTCATTAAAATATTTTTTTATCGTATGTTGTAATTGCAAGAGCCCCTGCTAGGATGTATGCAATATGGGGAAACATATAGATTGCATGTAAACCATGTAACAAAATGTATAGAGATCCAAGGAACTTAAGAGTAATAATTATTCTTCATCAACAATTCACAATTTTTTATTTTTTGTGGAAGGAAGCAAGACATTGTTTATTATTATCTACCTTTAAATGTAATTTTGTGACACAATCATAGTTTTTAGAATACAAATTGTTTATAAACTATTCTTATTATTAAAATAATCTCATAATTTCATTCATGATCTACATCATTAATTATATGTTCTTTTTATTGTGCGTTAATCATTTTACATCAATAAACTGGTTCCTATTGGCCTTCTACATGCACCTATGTATGATGTTGCTAGTAATTATCCTAAGGGGTAATTATCTTCTCAACAAATGGTGAAATTGAAATATGTAATTGGATGTTGATGTCATACTAATAGATTGTTGTCATCTTTGTATTGGGAGTTTGAGTAGTATTACAAACACAGCATTTATGGTGGCTACCACAATAAATACAAATTACATAAGGATGACAAGATCTGTTTATTTAGTCCTTTGCAACAACAGGTAAGTGGTGTTTATATGGTTCGGTAAGCTGAAAAACACAATTGTAAGTACTCCAGTCAAACCAAGACCTATTTGATGCTTACTATAATGTTTTTGATGAGCTTGTTTAAGGTTCACAGCATCCTAATCAGATGGTCTATATGATTATTACCACAAGTACAAGATTTTTGGCCATGATGGAATATAGTCCAATATGGAGATGTAGAGATAAGACACATTTAAACTTTACATGCAAAAACATGGAATCCAAACAAATCAAAATCATCTATAATCCTGTCAAAATTTCAAATTAATCAATTTTTTTTAGTTTTAGTGAAGAAATAAAGCTACAAAATGATTAATAAAATGCACAATGTTTATTCTTAAATCTTTGGAAGAATGATCAAAGCAGACTTATAAGAAGAGTGGAAAAGCATACATATTTGTCCCCATTATCACCTTCTAACCTAGATTGTCTTTCCAATAACTTCATCAACTCTTTTCCAGATGTACTTAGATCTTCACCTCCCTCTTCATTACCTTCATCTTCATCCTGCAATATAGAAACGTAAATGACACACTACTCAATCATAATCTTAATACACTAATTATGTGATTTCACTTATAAATTTGTAAAAACACAGATGATCTGAAACAAAAACCAATGAAAATTGTTAGGGTCGCCTTAATCTACTACTGACATACATGTCATAACCCCTTGTCAAATCAATAATATTCAACTGTCATCAAGCTGAGGGCTAGATTCATTTACTTCTTGAATAGATAAGAATTTCACTAGTTTTGTTGAGTTCTTTTCGTGTCATTTTTGCACATTCATTTTCCATTGGACCTCATCTCTGCCACTTTTTTAGTTCAGTGTCTCTTCTTTCTACGTACCTAGTTTCTGGTTTTTGCAGTATCAGTCTCCTGGTCTAGAGAGAAAGTAACCCATGAAAAATCGAAGCTATTTTCTTCCAAAGAGATCACTTATCACCGAAGTTTCAATTGTTTTCTGTCATCATTTTTCAGACATGGAGCATTTTAAAGATTTGGAATCTTCATTATCCCCCTTCCCCAACTCTAGTTTATTTTATTTTCAGTTTGGAAAGGAAAATTGAAGAAGAAAGAGGGTCTTTGAGTATGTTTTGGTTTAGGGATTAGTCTCAACTTTTAGGAAAGGAAAGAATCATGAAGAGATGGGGTTTCTACCCTTATCCCTGTATTTTGCAGTCAAACAAAAGGAAACAAAAAATATTTTACCTCTATTTTTCGTTTCTGTATTTTCTTACATCACTTGTCGTCCACCTGAAATCTAAAAGCCCTCAAAACATAGATTCTTGTTTTCTCACATCTCTTCTCTTACTTCTTTTCTTACTATCTTTCTGTCCACTAGTCTTCCCCAGGTCATATTAAAATTATGTAGACTTATGCTGCCCTGGAGTGTTGAATTTTGTAAGGAGATACATACTCTCAGAAAGCTCTCTATGGTACACAGCATTCTACCCAAAACTCGCCATTCTTTATAGATTATCCAAAAGACCCTTCACAGGGATATCAAGAGATTCGTCGAACCCATTCTTCAATAGTTTAATAACAAGCCAGAATTCCCAGAGAACAATGGGCCATAAAAATATGATTCCTTTCGTGAGAGAAAAAAATTAAATACTCTTTTGGGCCATTTCATTGGAGGGTACAGTTGCTGACATAAAAAGTACCAGATATTCATTAACCTTCATCATTCCTAGGATTTCCTCCCTCCCATTGTTATTGAGGAAAGATTAGCTAAATCATTCCTTGTTCTCTAGTTCTGTTCTTAGTTTTTTAAGGAATTCATCCCTCCAATTGTTATTGAGGAAAGATTAGCTAAATCATTCTTTGTTCTCTAGTTCTGTTATTAGTTTTGTTCACTAATCTTTATTTATTTTGTACATGGTCCACTGAGCAGTCTATTGATCATTTTGCTAGATATGTGACAACAAAGTTAAATGTTGGATCCTTTTAGAGTGAGGTTTGTAGCCTACTTCCCAAAGGGGAGGTGTGGGGGGAAACGCCCCCCACTATTGTCGTGGAGGGGTCCAGGGGGGCAGCTACATGTTATGGAGCCCCCCTCGCAGGGGTTTGGGGGCGGAGCCTTCAAAGCAAAAATTAAGGAGTCAAACCTTTGTTTCTAGAAAGATGAATTCCACTGAATTCTATTTTTAGGAAGGAAAATCCTAATGGCGTTTTTCCACTTTATTTTTTAGAGGAATCCTAACTGTACTTTGCCAATTAAGTGTATTTATCTTTGTGGAGAGCCAAAGTAGTTCATAATGAGTTCGCATGTAATCTGTTCATCTTGAGTTAATAAAATCTTGATATCTTACACCGTGGATGTTTCCCTAAGCACTTAGCTGAGGTTTAACCATGTAAATTGGTATTTTGACTCTTTGCATGTTTGATAATCTGAAGATTAGTTTTATTTTTGTCTGTAAAACTGTTATTTTGATATTCAACTTTCTGCTTATTTATTGCTGTGAAGTGTCTGGTTTGCCTACACATTTTTGGTCATCCATGATTAACATGTCAAAGTGAATAATGAATCGGGCAATCTATACTTCTTATCAATAAACTCTCGTGGATAAACATAAATCCAAGACATCCATTTACTAGAATATCTAATCGTGAAAAATATTTATGCATTGATAGACAACTGAATTAGAACCAACCCCATCGTTTTATGAAAGTAGAAGCCGGGACAATCTAGAGAAAAATAATGATTTTTGGATGCAACTAAACCTGATTGATTTCTGGTGGAGCTAGATCTTCAGAATCTGATTCATCTTCATCTTCAGCATCACTTCCAACCACTTCATCATCGTCTGTGAATACTTCTTCATGCTCCCAATCATCACCTAAAACCAATTACATATTATCAAAGAAAAGTAACAAATATCAAATAAACTATAGATTGAAATTGGAACCCAAGAGCTTTCAGCACAAAGCAACAAATGACTGAACAGTGAAAGTATATCATTGGCGGATATAAGTGCATACAGTTTTCAAACTATTCGAAGAGCCTTGTGGTCAATGACCCTACACATTTTCTATGTTTTATTGTCTTCAGTGTATTTGGAACATTTCACTCTTCATATTTCAATAATTAATTACCTCAAACATCAGTAACAATTCCAATTATCTCATTATTCACACCATTATATAGGGGAGAGGGGCCAATAGGTGAACATGGTCCAATAGTTGACATTAGTCTTGATCACGCAATACCCAATAGTTGTTATAGTACTGCAAGGACTGCAGTTCAACTCAAATAAAAACTTCCACACTTAATAAAGATCTGTAGATAAGGACTTGCCTTTCTCTATATCATCACCATCTGCATCGAGGTCACCTCTTCTCACCTCTTCCTCATCGTCATCACCACCTATTTTGTTCAGCCCAAGCCTACTTTTTCTTTCCTCATCTTCATCCACATCCTCCTCTTCTTTGTCAGAAAGAACAGTGTCATCAGTTTCGTCATCAGCCCTTTTCTGCTTACCCCCTCCTCCACCACCTTCAATCTTCTGTACTTCCCAATCTTTAGCAGCACCATTATTTGCAATTTTCATCATCCATCTAGAAAATCCTTCAGCAGTTCTCCTTTGGTTTTTCATTTTCTCCTCTGCTTCCTCCAAAGAGAGTTGCTTATACTTGGCCACTTTACTAAAATAGTACCTGCCAGAGATTTTACTGAAGCTATGCATGAATAGTACCACAAATACTTAAGCTATGCATGAAAAGTTTGGACTGTTTGGAATGTCCAATGAAGAATGACACAACAGTTGTGTCCATTTTAAAATGCATAAGTAGCAGTTTAGATCCTCCTTTTATAAAATTAAATATAAAAAATAAGAGGTAGACAACCTACAAATATGTCCCCATATAAAGATTTAAAAATATTCAAATTCAAACAGACACTTAGGTGTTGAATATGAAAAGACAACAATATTAACATATACCATGCATCAACAGGAATAGCAAGAAACTCCTTCCCTTGGATCACCAATACGTAGTAAGTCCCCTGCTGTGAACCCTCAAGTTTCCTTTGATACTGTTGCTGGCCAGCTTCATCTTGTATTATCCATGGCTTATTCTTGTATTTGTCCTAATCAAAGGTAGTGTACAAGTATATGGGTGATTACAAAAAAATTGCCAAATAGAACTCAAAAATTTAGAGGCATGTTTTCATACCGTCCGATTTTTTTGAATTATCTTGTATCATCTTACTTGTTAATAAAATATAAGATCTAATTCATCAAAAAATTCAGAGGCATATATACATCCACACACCATGAAATAAAAAAGAAACTCTTGACATTTAAAATTCTAAAGCAATAAACATTTCTCATATACATTCACTAATCCAAGATTTTCATCAATGGTTTATATTGTTTTGAATCAGGGTGAGAAGCAATACCCGCATAACATCTGTTATCTCGTAACCTTTGAGACCTTCCTTATGCAAAACCACTTTGCAGCAGAGTCTTCTTCTTGAGAAACCCAGGTAAAACATGTTTAAAGGTCCCAATAGAATAAGCTTTTATTGCTACTGTTAATTGCTCGGACATTATACTCCTGCATAGAGCTCACACAAATTCATTGTATCATATATTGTGCCCAGTGATTGAATCAATCACCTAATTTCAAATTCCCACAGAAAACTTTGTTCAGAGCACATAAAAGAGGCAAATAATGAAAAGAAATTGAAACTAGATTACAAAATACCCTTCAACCCCCTTTTCTTGCCTAAGAAAGAGAATGCCCACCAAAATTAAAATGCATTTGATATTTCTGTCGAAACATTTTCCTGCAGGAATTGTCTTGAAAAGTTGAACTATAGCAGAATTGCCTGCATAATGATATTCAACTTACACGAATTAAGCGCGTAACAGGGACTCCACACTCACAGCAAGGTGCTTTAGTTTCTGCCATGGTTTTTCCACAAGCCAGGCAGATAGTCATATGCTTGCAGTTACTTCCATATAAATTGATGTTGCCCCACATCGGTCGCATGATGATTTAAGCACAAGGTCCGCAGACATAGTTGCAGTAAACTTGCCTTTTGAAGTAGAGTAACAATGTTTCTGAAAAGAAAAAAATGTAAACATTAATGATGTGAATGAAACAAATATTTCAATCTCACAGTAAACTAATATGGAAAGCAAATATCTAGGAGCTTTAGCATCCATTGCAGTCATCTCTTTAAGTTAAGAAAATTGTATCAATTTAACCAGTCAACAAACAACTTGAGACTGCGAGTTGGTATACAAAGAGTTGAGAAAGATATTCATTACTTGATCAAGCTTGACACCAGTTAGTTCAAAATGTGCATTATTCAAAAGGGCTATCTGAGAGGACTGGATTTGAAGCCATGATAATCCTCTTTTATGTGTTAAAAGACAAGTAATCTTTATGAAATAGTGTAGAGTTTCTCAATTTGCAACAGAATTAACAGGAAATGGGGGCTTCAAGACAAGGAATACAAAAGTACTAAGAGCCATGTCACATGAAATGGGAAACTACAATGGTTTCCTAAACAAGCACAAATTATTAAAGAAGGTCCATTTATATTCATGCCTCCATCGTACTGTAATAAAGCAGAACTTAGTCCCCAAGTTCTAATCCTGGGCATCTCAAACCGCTCTAGAATTATGAACTGTTCTTTCAAGAATTATCAGGGAATTACAAGACTGTAGGGATATGGAACACATCTTAACCTCTATGAAATTAAAGGCCCTACATTAGGTCTTACACATTCATTCAAAAAATTAATCTCACATTGATTGGTAGGTTTGGTCAGTGGAAATAGAAAAATCCAATAGACCAATGGGGTGATGCCACAATAGAAATATCGCTCCTACAAACATGATGGTTGAGAGGGAAGAGTATGTTAACCATCTCATTATAAAAAAAAACCATTCAAATGACTCTAAATATATGCTTGCTACCCTTAGTAACCCAAGTTGGATGTGCCTCTAAAGTGCAGTCTATTCTTGAATTTCTTCTACAACTCTAAAATCCTCAATCATTCATCCTTTTTGTGATTCAGTACTTTGGTATCTTTGTGGTCGTTGGTTCTACTCCTGAGAATTATGTAATGCATTTTTGTGAGAATATGCAACACTCTGACCAATTTTGTTGCATAATATAAGGAAAACCTTCATACAAAATGAAATCACAAGGAGAAAAGTCCAAACAGATTTGAGGAAAGGTATTGTGTATGACAGTCCACTGAATTATAGTTAAGAAAATTTGTGCACTAAATCATCATGATCGCAAACAAAGCATGATCTAAAAATTAGGAAATCTCATTGCCTTTATATCCAAATTCCTGTGCAATGTGACTTCCTACAAGTTTTCTTCATTGTCAATGGATGTCGGAGCAGTTAAAAATAGATTTTCTTAGAAAGCCAAAAAAAAGAGAGAGAATTGAAGATAGGGACCGATTAAGAATACATATCTGGAAGCCAAAGTTTTCTTCAAACATCTATTTCAATGATTATGGACTATGGAAGCTTGAATTCTCTAATGAGGGTAGATGGTAAAAATATAGTAGAGAGAGACATAGGGATGGATGAAAAAACATTTTTGTTTTGTTTAGGGACGTATGTATTTTGCAAATTAATGGAAACTAAATATAAGAAGGCGAGAGAATTGTGTAAGAAAAAGGATTTTGGGATGTATGTTGAGGATTCAGTGAAGAAGTTACACATGAATTCTGTCACTTGACATATAGTTGTGGATGCATTTTTATTTATTGTGCATGACTTATCTAAAAAAACCTTTGTACTTTCTGTGTCTACAGTTTACATATGCAGGAGCATATTCAAAGAAGATCAGGATACACATTGTAGCTGGAAGGTTTTTGAATTTTTCTAATAAAAGATCTGTTTCGCAGAATGCACAAACAAAAACAAATTTTCTTTAAAAATGGGATAAAGGATGAAAATATAAAGATAACCTAGAGTAGGCACGCGACCAGGGGCAATTGTTGGTTCACTGAGAGCTCGCTAAGATTTGATTCCCACAAGGTACTAAATTAGGGATGAGGTCGGTTCAGATACCAACTGGTTGGTTTGTACTGGAATAAGAAAATAAAATATGGATGAAAAAAAAGGGGATAACGGATAAAAAATAAAAATAACAGCTTTTATTTAGGTATATACTTAATTTAGAAAATAAGGTGAACCCATTGTAAGGGAATCAAGTGTAAGTATAATTGTGTAATGAATGGAATGCAATGAAAGATTTTAATGAGGTCCAAGACTGAAGAGTCTATGGGACCAAAAGCTGAGACTTTAATACTATTTCAGACTCTTTTAATATCAGATCTTCTACTATAAAAACAAAGAAGTGGGGCAACAACTTAAAGATTGAGCGAAGAACTTATAAACAGATTCTGTCCCCTGAATATTTGTGTGTTTACTGGTTTGGGAATATTCAAGCAGTTTGGAGAAAATAACTTGATAGTGGAAGAGCCACTTCATAATCACTACTGGGTATATGAAGTGTTTTCTCTCCTAGCTATTTGTGGATACTGGAATACCTTCATCATCCATACACTGCCCTTAAAAACTCCAAGCCATTAAGAATTTCTCCACAGCTGAGCTCAAACTAGAGCTTTTGTTTACTGTAATGCAATTTGGTGGTAGAAGAACCTACAGAATATCTCATTTGTGATCCCAATTCGCTGTACCAAAATCAAAGGAGTGTTATCCGGTTTTAAAAAAGCGTGAACCAGCCATACCAACTCAAAAACTAAGGCACGGTGAAGGCCCAGCTATTAAAAACCAGGTTTTCCCGTACGAAGATGAAATGGGTGTTCGAAAAAAATAGCGGGGACACGAATCAAATGGTGGGGGAGTAGCTACACCGGCTGAACGGAAATCAAAATCACAATAGCTGTTACAGCCAGCAAGCTATTTCGAAAATTTAAAAAACTTTGGAAGACATGCTAAACATACATACTATTTCGAAAAAACAATGCAAATGAAATGCTGGAAACAAAGCTAAAACTTCGAAGATTATTTCTTACATTAGCGAAAATTTTGTGGGGAAAAACTTGAAGAGATTATATAGCGCACAATGGTGACTGAAAAAATGATTCCTTTTGATTTGGTTTCTTTTTCCGACCGTTTAAACTGTGTTAGTAGTTTGAGAAATGAAAAATACTCTCTGTTTGTCTAAAAATGCAAGTAAGCTTTATGTGGGTTTCCTCAATTGGATATTAGTTTACCTTCTCTCACAAGTTTATATGAAATCATAGAAATTTATGATTAAAGCCGACTTACTTAGGAAATTAAATATAAACTAAAATAATAGGAGGGAGGGAGAGAGGAGAGGAGAGAGAGAGAGAGAGAGAGAGAGAGAGAGAGAGAGAGAGAGAGAGAGAGAGAGAGAGAGAGAGAGAGAGAGAGAGAATTAATTTGAGGTCATTGTATGGGGTGTCTAGTGGGATTTTAATGAATGATAGTCCTCGATAGGAACGCAAAACCTTGTCTCATTTGGTGTAGAACCCCTACCGTAAATGATAGTCTAAAACAATTTTTCTAGCACTTAGCCTCGATATATGTTAGAAAACTTAGAGTTATGTACATATATTTGAGGCCACTTTGATGTCTCATGCCCATAGAGTCAAGGAATGTTGTCGGATAAGTCATCGGGAGCCAACTCAAACAATCAAGTCGGTTGGCACTCTCTCTTTTTCGTAGGATGTTGAATCGAAGGCTGTTGTAGATAGGTGGACCACCTCGATGACGATCATTACGCAACTTGCCTTGGGTCTCATGTGCGTGAATTGCAAAACCTAATGATCAATGTGTATGATAGTTTCTTTTCCCAAATTGTAGTGCTTTTATTGTTTTTGCAACTTGCACGATGACGTAAAACTCTTTGTGATAAGTTGGGTACCTATGCATTGTATCAAAGAAGGTCTCACTATGGTACACCACCATATGCCCATGTTGGGTGAGGACTATGCCAAGTACATATTTTGAAGCATTTGCTTTTATCTCAAATGATTGTTGTAGATATAGAAATACTAGAAGCGGTATTGAGTAGACTCTCTAATTCATTCATGAAAATGCCTTTTGTTGTGCATTTGTCTATACGAACTTTGCTTTCACTCCTCCATGTGTCACCTGATTCAAAGGCCATGTAATGTGAGAAAAACTAAGTACAAACCCATGATAGAAGTTAGCTAGTCCCAAGAAACTTTAGAGTTCGGTGACGATCTTTAGTGCTAGCCAATCTCGGATGACTTAAATGTTTTATAGGTCCACATGCATGCCATCCTTGTAGATGATGATATCCCAAGTATTGGATACTCTCCATGCCAAAGGAACACTTCTCTATGTTCACATAGAACTTGTCTTGATGCAAGGTCCGAAGAACTTGTTGGACATGTTGGCATGCTCCTCCCATGTCTTACTAAAGTTTATGAATCAATGAATGGTCACATGATATCGTTCATCATACTCATGAATTTTGTAGGTGCATTTTTCATATCAAAAGGCTTGACCAACCATTCAAACAAGCCCTCCTTGGATTTGAATGCAGTTTTCCAAACATTTGCGGGATCGATGGGAACTTGGTGGTACCCGACTTCATATTGATCTTCGTGAAGAACTTAGCTCCCCGAGCTGGTCCAGAAGTCATCAATCCATGTGCAATGGGTATCTATTCTTTCTTGTGATTTTGTTCAAGGCTTGATAGTCAATACAAAGCTACCACATCCCATATTTCTTTTGAGAAAGAACAATCAAGCTCCCACAAGGTGATGCACTTGGTTGAATGTGCCCCTTTTGAATCAGCTCTTAAATTTGATGCTTTATCTCTTCGTTCTCAAGCATCGAGTGCTTATATAGGGGCCCATTCGGGATTGGTGTTCCGGGGCCCAAGTCAATTAAACATGCTTCACTTGATAATGCAAAGGAAAACATGTTGGTGGTATGAATACATCTATGTATTTAGATATCATCTTATCCATATACTTCCATGGTACAATTTGGCACGGTGGGACCATTATTGTGTGGTCGTTGCAACCTTACCCTTAAGCATGATCATGAGTAGGAAAAATGGCATAGTTTGAGAAATCAATGTCCGATACTACTTTCCATTGATTAGGGTCATTGATTTAGCATGGGGCTACCTTTGGGATGCGGTAGTTCTTACGACGTAGAGTGATGGTGGCACTCCTAGGCCTAAACTTGCATACACCATGACGATCCCACATGTATGGTTGTCTAAGAAGTACATCACAAACATCCAATGGTGCAACATCATATACCACCACATCTTTGAACGATTTGATTGAATAGGGAAGGAAACACTATCAATTCACATAGATGTATCTTCCTTAACTAACCCAACCAATAGAGTATGGTTACGGTGAGGAGTTGTTACCGGATTTAGCCTCTTTACTATTTTTGTAGATATCATATTATTTTGATTACCACTATCTATAATAAAGTGAAGATATGTACCATTTACCCACATATGTGAGTGAAATAGATGTTCTATACCATCTTTGGTGGGGATAATATTCATGTGGTGGCATACAGTGGTATATGGATCTACATCCACAATCAACTCCCCTTCTTCATGTGCACCTTGGTTCTCTATGGAAGCTTCTCTTGCATCTAGCTCCCATGACTTTATTAGCATAGTTTTCTCGAAAACTCAATAATCCTTCGTGTCATGATACCTACTTTGGTGCCTTTCACACCACATCCCCATGTATTTTGATGGATTTTATTTACATACATGCTTCTTATCATGTTTGTGTGGTGGTGTATCATTTCCTTATTGCTTGGTGTTATCTTTCCCTTTCTTGAAATATGAAGTATCTTTGTTTCCCCTACGTTTGGACCTTTTTAAAATCTTGAATGCATATTGGTAGGCTTTCCCAAGAGTATTGATGTATGAAAAATCCATCACTTCTTGGATGTAATATGGAAACTCACTGCATGTGATATATGATCATAATCTAAAATTCTCAATGTCCCATGGCTCCACTTTTCCCTGATATGTTATGAAACTCATTGGTGTAGTCTTGCATTATCGATCACAACCCTAATGTAATTGGTGCAGTTTCTTGAATTGGTCATCATAGTTCTTCATTGGATAATATTCTTCTTCGATAACCTATACGAAATAACCCCATGTTTTTGGGGTTTCGGATTGACCATTACATATCATTACCATCCTCTTGTAGGGAGTATGATTCCCACCATTTTTGACATGAAGAGATGCTTTGGAAGTGCAAAAATTATCTTTCCTCATTACAAAAATTTTAGTTGGAGAAAATTGAATAAGTACCAATAGAACGCAAAGGCTTACGTGCGAGGGTGTGCGTGCGAGGAGTAGAGTTGGACGCCAGAGAAGAAGGTCAACGCACAAGGATACATGCATGCATGCAAAGGACCATGGACTCAACCAAATTTTTCAAGAAGGCTAAAAATAGGAAAGAAAAGTTGGATTGCCGCTCAAGTAAAGACTAGAAATAGATAAAAGTGAGATGACTTGGTGGCCAAACAAGGGCTATAATTGAGAAAAGCACATGTGGAGCAGAGGAAAAAGAACACTCATGGAGAAGTTTAATAATAGGATTAAATTATGTTGTATGTTTAGCTTATTATATTATTAGCATAGATTATAAAAAGCATGCAAGCTATTGTAAACACGCCTATTTTTAGGAATGTGCATGTAAGTGGTGAAGGGAAAGTCCCCACTAAGTATAAATGTGGGTAATGCATTCTTATTTTGACTAGTGTGAATAGGGAGTTGATATTTCTTGAGTTTTGAGGGTTTTGAGTTAGAGCCTCATTCTACAAATCTTGATGTAAGTGGTTCTTGAGATTGTATGAGTGCACACATGGTCTAGCGCATTGATGGATTGTATATTATTGTAATCAACACTATGTTGGGATGGTGTTTTGCAATTGATAAGAGATTATGAATTGCAGAGATTGTTGTATTTGATTATGTGTATTCAAATCTTGTTTGTTATCATTTATGAATGATTTCCTTATTATATGTGTTTTTGGATTGTCATGATTATGGTGTTTCTCTGTGCATGAATGGTTGTTTGAGTTACAAATTTGGTAAACATGTATTCTAACATTCTAATAGGCATAACAAAGGAGGGACTTAGCAGTTTCACGCGCTTCAGTGAGCTTTTAGACTTGTCTGGATGAGGTGCTAGCATGCATAACTCTGGTTGGGTAATAAAAGACTACATTTTGGTTTTGTTTTTGGGACCTCTTTTCAATATATCTACCAGGATGTTTCATGTAGATGGCATTTTGAGTGTCTTTGGAGAAAATTGAAATTTGGATAGAAGACAATCAAGAAATTTTGCACAAAGATATAACATTGGACCTGACTTTAATGTGTGAAAGTGGGTGGAAGAAAATATATATGACTACTTATATGAGACGTTTTTGTTTTTCCAAGTAGAATTGTACTAGTGGTTGGAAGCTTACGCGGAAAACAAAGGTGTCCATCTAGGAAAGAAGGTTTATACGTAGGAATACTACCAAACACTCTTTGATTCATTTGCGAGCCATAGAATAAAGTTGTGGATCGTTGGTGGGAAGGTGTACTGCACAACTATAATTTGAAGTACTCAATTTTTACGTATCTTGTCTAGAGGAAGAAGATTTTTGGTTCTTACGTGAGCCGGGAGGATCTTATTTGCATGCAATACTCTTATCTATAAAAATCTTGATGGTAGAAGCGGGAATGTATAAATTACCTATGGTGAACTAAAACCCCCCTTTGCGTGTAGGGAGGGAGGAGGTTTTGGGAAGATGGTAACGGCCCTAACATAAGTAAGACATAGAGGAAAGATGGCTTAAGTATAGCGAGGCGCACAGAGGGTAGTTGATGATGCGTTAAGGTCAAAAGGAATGATGACTAGTGGAAGTGATGAGAACCCCACAGAAGGTGAGGGACCGCAGATAGTATGTCCTCCCGACATTGGGAAAATGCATTAGAGAGACCCCATTGACCTCTAATGAGAGTGAGTTTGGGAGAGAGAGAACCGCAGCATGCATCTCGACCTAGCTTTGACTACACCTAGCCCATGTGCAAGGTGTTCAAAATCTAGAGGTAGTTGTTAAAGAACATCATAGTGAAGGAGAGCAAGGAGGATCTCCACGTTGGGAAGGAGACACATGAAGATATTTTATTTACCACATAGGAAGCATGATAGACTAAAGACACGCATATGGTAACAGTAAAGAGGCGCAATTGTTTGGGAGTACATTTAGAAATATTTTTACGGGTGCATCATCGGGACATATTGTTGGCACACGTAGATCATGGGAAGTAATCTCATAGGTGTTGTTATAACATAAACAATGAGTGTCTAGTTCAGCAAAACCAATGGTACACAAGGAAGTTCATCTATAGGACCACGAGTCACGAGAGGGAGGCTCAAGAGGATGCGGAGGATTAGGAGCCTCGGGACAACCACCACACGGAGGAAATAATGGTGGAGGTTCGGAGTTCAGAATTGGCCCCATGCCGAGGAAAGGACAAAAATTCCACCTTTGTAACCACAACATGTGACACCTCAAGTTTTCTTTGAGATGTCTCTTCACTTGCCAAAGTATAGAGGTGTAGAGGATTGGAAAGAACATGTGCATAAGTCGAATTGTTATGGAGAGAAAATGGAATTATAACTCCTAATAGAAAGGTGAGCTAATTTTCCACCACACTTCAAGGGCACGCACATAGTTGGTATAGAAAGTATGATCCACATTAGACTGTAGTTGATTATGATGCATTGCGTCTGTGCTTTCTTGGTTGAATTTCACATTCCTAAGTTTGAGCAATAGAGTATTAGTGTGATAAATAACATCAAGAAGGGTTTGTATGAGAGTGTGAGGGAGTATGATGCATGGTTAAAAATATTTTTCCAAACTATCTTATGACATTCATTAGAGCCCGCATGCACAATGGTTCGTTGGAGGCTTGTTGACTCTGTTTGAAGGGCCTTATCACATAAAACATTTACTGCCCACACAAGGCTTTGGTAGCGGCTTTGCATATTGAATAAATTGGGAGTGTAGTCAATGGAGTCAGTCCTTTTCTAGAGGCACAAATAACAACTATGGCTAAGCAATTGGAGAAGATTTTGCCAATTCGGTGCATGAGACACGCAGTGGGTTATGGTGCACCGATTGCGATGTAGAAGGGCATACTAAGGATAGTTATTTGCACAATAATTTTTGTGCCTTATTATAGTCTTGTGAGATTTTCCACAAGAATCGTGATGTTGGAATTCCCCCTCTTAGAGAGCGTAATAATGAAGAATGACTCTATGTAGTGCAAGATTTGTGATGCACATACCCATGATATAGCTGATTGTTGTTTGATATAAAAAATTCATGAGGCATACAAGAATAGATTACGACATACCACTTTGTGGAAAGTAACTCCCAGTGTAGGAATCCTAGTCTAATGAAGGGTGCAACAATGGAGATAGTGGGTTCTAAGTGTAGACACAAAATCATGCACTTGGATACATTTCTAGGTCCTAAACACATACTAGCATTCATATGATTCATAAACAAGAAAACTAGTAATTGATGGCTATCTTTGGCCTCATTTATGTGTTTCTTGTTTTCTTTGGTCTTACAGACCCTACGAGTTGAGTAAGGATTTCATTGATTTATATTTTATGACTCGGACATCGGTTCCTAGCCACGAAAGCGAGTGCCTAGGTGCCCTATTCCCCTCTAGGTGTCCCTAACCCTTTTCTATCTTACTCACTCTTTTTGGGCCTCTTTTATCTTTTGGGCATCTTTTTCACTTATGGGTCGGCCTTCTAGTTTTCAATTACGAAATTCAAACAAGGGAATCATATAAATACATAGTTATGTGTTCAAAATAAAGGACCAATCACTAAGCATTATATATCACCTAAGCTTGCATCCAAAAGGCACTTAAAACTCTCTAAAGCATCCATCTAGTATTCACTCAAGGGACAAGGTTGCATCAAATTTACTCCATACACAACATAGGAAGGGGAAGTTCATTTTTCCATCGACACATTCTATCTACATTCTCACATCTAGCTATAGCTTTGTTATCAAGTGCACTTGCACAAAGGCATCCTAGGGAACGATTCTTACACACACTCACCGAACTACATGGAGTCTGAGATGTAGTGCAACACTTAGTTATAAGTTCACTCTTGGGGTGACCACCGGGGTCAGTTTGACTCCCCATTCTACATATTTTTTTGATTTGATGTGGTTATAGGATTTTGCAAGTTGATATCTATTTTGTTGGTTACAGGTACCCTTGGCGATCAAAGAGTGACACATAGGTGATCAACAAGGAATATTTACGACACTTGTGTGCATACACAGTAAAGATCAAATTCTGACCATTTTCGTAGTCACGGGCACCCAAAAGAGGTCTTGATGCCCGGATGCCCCTGTCCTACCATGGGCACTTGTGTTGACCTTATTCTGCATGAGTCCAAAATTTCTCCTAAGTATTTACGACACTTTGTTAACCTCTATTCAACAATTTTCCCAATCCATAGCACTCCTAGATCAAACATAAATCAACCAAGTCATTCTACTTAATTTCGTATTTACCTCTGACATAGTGTGCTTAGCATTTGTATATCATAGTTTTCATCAGTTACTCTGTAATTAGGGTTTAATAAAAATAATCTATTTTTGTTAAATCATTTATTGAACCCATTTCTCGAACCCAACCTTGATTCTAGACATATTATCCTCTTCTTAACATGGCTGAAATTTATCCACCCTTTACTAATGAAGACCTTCGTGATCTCAATGCTCATCTTGATGAACATCCACAAGACCTAGATCTTATTTTATTCACTTCTCAGGCGAGGAGGCCACCAATTTAGATTAGCTTAACCCTCTCACCTCTAATACTGCTTTTATTCCTATTGCAACACAATGTCCTTCTTCTACCCTTCCAACTACTTCTATTTGTTCCTACCCCTACCAAACATTTCACTCCGCCCTTATTTCTCACACTCGAGAAAGTATCTTCTTACATTGTATACAAGACCTAGCTTCTCTATATCATTATCTATAAGTTCAAATCCATCAACTTAAGCAGGCTACTTCACGCTCCTCTCCATCTCTTGACTCCTCCTTGCTTCTTCATACACCTTTTTCACCCACCATTTATTCTTATTAAATTCCTCTCAATTTCGTCACCCCTAAGCTACCCATTTTCAATGGCCATGGTGACCCTCAAGAGAATCTCTGAGATTTTCATGTGGCATGTCTATATTATTTGGATGATCATGCATTACTATCTAAGTTATTTCCTCATAGCCTTCAAGATTACACCATGCATTGGTTTTACGATCCACCTATTCATTCGATAACTTCTTTCACGCATGTAGTTGATGCTTTTCTTGCTCATTTTTCAATCAATATCGACACTAAGATATCTTATGCACAACTTGTGTAAATCAAACAAATATCTAACAAAAACCTAGTAGAGACTATGTCTTACATTATAAGAACAACCTAGCTAAGATGACCAATATACTAGTTGATTCAGAACTACAATATGTATTTGTTCAAAACCTCTTACCACCACTACAGGAGAGTGTTATCTTTGAGACCTCTCCTTCATTTGATCAATTATGTCATATGTTTAAAATGTGTGAATTCAAACTTCTATCTATGGGAAAACTCAAATATCAAGATACTTCTTCATCATCTTCTAATAGGTTTCAATCTAAATCAACATTTAAACTTTCTCTGAAGCCCCTTGAAGCGAAGGAAATGTCAATGTCATTTCTCCTCCTAAAACTCTTCAATGGTGACCTCTAAAGAGTAATTTCACCAAATTACCATATACACCTCGATTTCTATTGCCTCAACTTCTCAAAAGTAATCTAATCACTCTTCCACCACCCACTCAATCTTGATCCATCTTGCCCTTGTGGCCACAATTATGATGAAAATGCTAAATGTGACTATCATCAATGCATTAGACATTCTACCGATCGTTGTTTCAAACTTAGGAATCTTATTCAAGATCTTATTGACAATAATTCACTTGAGCTACCGCGTCATCCTCTTCTAAACTAGTCAATGATAACAAAAATCTCAAAATATTTAATGAACCTTTTCCTAAGCATGATGTGAAAGATTTTGATTCTTCTTCTAATCATACATATCGCATTGTGGCCCCTCCTTCATCGGGGCTCCTTTATTTTCTTATCACTTCTAATGATGCATCGCCACTAGCTATTACATTTTCATATCAAAATTATCATGCTAAATTAACTTATGACTCTTTATACATCAATGCTTCTAGAGGCTCATATAATGTTAATAATACTATGATTTATCCAATGACTCTTATTAGTGTATGCTCTATTGCACTTCTTATGGCTATCAAATGTCCAATATCTTCTATCACTTATCCAGTTCCTAGATTCTTTTGGCTACATTAGGCTTCTCATTACAATTAGGCCTCTTACTATGCTTATGCCATTTGTGGCATCTTTAATCAAAGGTTGTGACATGTTCTTAGGCCTCCATTAGCTCTGCGTCACTCAAGATATTCTCTCCATGCATCATATGTCTCTAAATTCATTTAAAATAAAAATTTATCACTATTAAAGGCATTCAACTATGCACACCATTGCCTCTACCACCTCTTGATGACATTCTTCCACCAACTTCATCTTCTAGGCCTCCTAGACCTTTCAAATCTAAGGCATTTATTTCGCACCTAATTCTCCTTTATGCACATGTCCACGATTCTGATGCTCGTCGTCCTCATAGGTTCACTAGTCACCTCCTTCACCTCATATTTCTACTTCACATAAGTGTTCACCACATAGGATTACTTCACATGTACATCATCCTTCTCATACACCACTAATCTTAGAGAATTGTCACACGCCTTTATCTCCTTGGACATCGGGTGGAGGATCCTTTCCCTTCACTCTCATTGCATGGATTACTTTTCATCATACACTTGGGGGAAACATGCTTTCTTCCCCCTTCACTCATTACTAATTCTTTCTAGTCTCTACACACACACATTACACTTTGTGCCTTACATCTAGTCTCTCTTACACACATAAATACACAACTTATATCATCATTAGCCTATGATGCACTCTAGTTCATGGTTCATACTTGAATAATGAGGGTCTAAATCTGAAATAAACCTCACCACATCCAATCTTCACACTCTATGCTTCATGATCTATCTTTCTTAGTGCACATTCTCAAACCATTTCCCGATTACGCACTCTTTTCTATGGTTCATTCTTGATTGTTGAGGCACATTTTATAAATGAACCTCATCTCATACATATCATCTTGGGGAACACTACTCTTATCGCATTCACACATTTCAAACCATTCCATCACACTCATACATTGCATATTGCATATCTTGGTTGCACTTACTCTTTCTTTCTTACACTTACATATACACTTTGTTTCCCATGCTAGAGAGATACTTAGTATGTCAATATATTTTCTATATACACATACACATTCACTTGGTGTTTCGAATGAACACATATCTCTTAGGACAGTCTACAATGATGCTTGGCATTGTACCTCTTACCAATCCCACCAAGGTTCCTGGGGGCATCTACTTTCTCACACATTACAAGTGTTATCATTTCATCATATACTACTTGTTATTCTTACTAGCATGCTACTTTACATTTATACATACATGATTAGACATAAATTTTATCTTTCTAACATGTTAATGGGTGCTTCGTGTGCAACATTTTCCTTACAGACTAGTTGCCACCATGGTTGTCTAACACTTTGTTTGACATTGTTTTCCATTTATTACTATTGTATGTTATTGTTTATGGGCTATACCCTATGTCTTGTTTTCTTATTGCTTGTATGCTTTTGGCAATTTTGACTTTGATTGTCTTTGACATTGTGAAAAATGTCCCATGTTTGAAACCCACTTTTCGTAGTCCATCTTGTATGCACATTTGCTTGTTACATTGTTTTTCTATTACATGCTTGCTACTTTTCTACTAACACATATTCCTCACCAATTTTTTTGCATGTGCCTTGGTTTATACCATTCACATCCCCTAGCCCCCTGCACGTATACATTTTAGATCATCATCAGGTCTCTCTTTGGGCCACATACTACTCTATTACCGCGTCGAATGCACCCAAAATGAGGGGGCATACATTGGGTGAATAAATCACCCCATATAACAACTATAGAGAGATACAAACAATACAATACAACACAAAATCAACACATGTTATAATTACAACTTTGGCGTATAATCATAATTAGGTCATAATCATAACACATACACTAACACCTAGGCTTAGAAAGAGTGTTAGGGTGCTTGTGTCCTCCCAGGCGCTAATGTACAAGGACACATATAGTCACTTATTAGATCAACATAGTTCACATAAGCTCAAAGCATTTTGTGATGTCGAGGCACAATCCTCCAGCAAAAAAATTCATGCAATCTCCATTTCAATCAGAATAATTAGTACATTTGAAATAAATTGGGGGACAATAGGAACAAAACATAGACACACCATCTGCGGTGGTGTTTATCGGGTAGTAGCAGTCATGGATGGAGAATAACATTAGACCTATCTCCCAACACTTGCTCTTTGGCATGACATCGACCAAAAAAACTCATTTTTGGCGTGAGATCGCCAAAAACTCATTCTACACAACATTTTGAGGACAATATTTCTATCCCTTGTACACTCTTTTACATCAAGTGCACACTTTCCTTTTACACACTTTTATCGATTTATCATAAATAGGACTTTGACTACATTTTTTCTCTTCTTTTTACTGAGTTTTTTCCTTGACAAGCAAAGAACAATAGGTACAACATGGTACAATGCATACATTTCACCCCTAAGGTCACTTTCTCTTCCTAGTTTCCATGTTTCATTTTCACATCATTCCACGCTTCACTTGTCCACTTGGCACACTTTTCAGTCGCACACTCTACAAGATCATAAGGTACACATCTCTTATTTACTTTATGTTATCAAGTATTCACTCAAAAAAATAAAGTGGGGGAAAATGTAGACACAAAATCATGCACTTGGGTACATTTCTAGGTCCTAAACACATATTAACATTCATATGATTCATAAGCAAGAAAACTAGTAATCGATGATTGTCTTTGGCCTATTTTTGTGTTTCATTTTTCTATTTGGTCTTACACACCCTACACTTTGATCGGGATTTTATTGATTTATATTTTATGACTCTAGACACCATCACCTAGCTAGGACATTATCCCCCAGGCACCCCTATCTCCTCTGGGTGCCCCCTTGACCCTTTCTACCTTACTCGATCTTTTTGGGTCTCTTTTATCTTTTGGGAATATTTTTCACTTATGGGTTGACCTTCCGGTTTGATAAAAACCTTGCATATATTAAATGAATAATTTATAGAATATAACACAACAAAAGATATATGGGTGGGCCAAGATGCCCAAATAATCAATATATGCAGAATAATACCCTTAAGGTAGGGCAACACCATACAATGCTCCTTAAGGAAGGAGTAACTCCATAATCTCCCAAGATGGGAATCCACTTCGAGGGGGACACCTCCAATATACCTCTACCAAGTAGAAGACTCAAATCATACATCCATGACATTAATACTCACATCCCTTATATAGACATACATTACTCTTAATAAATGGGTAACACCTAATCCCAATGTAGGCTGACTCATTACCCAATATAAATAATTCCTATGTGACCCCATATAACTAACTAAGGGGATGTGTGCCACATGTCGGCATCTCCATCAACCCATATACATTATAATATCATATCCCAAGGTACATAGCATTGCCTCCCTCTTTGACATGTTTCATCCCCAAAACATAAGAAGAAGCCATATAATGAGTGTGATTTAAATTATTGCACACTTGTCACCATGCTCGATCATCCAACCACCCATATGAAATCCTAGTGGGTGATGTTGCTCCAAACTTGATTCCATATTCCATTGTACTCATCTGATTCCATCATGGTCCATATGTGTTCCTCCTCGGCATCCATGCATATCCATAATTATTATTCATGTGATTCCATGTCATATAATTATTATTCCATTGATTCCATGTATAGCCAAAATTATTACTCCTCTAATTCCCTGTATATCCATATAGATTGTTTCCCTTGTGTGTCCTAGCATGTCTCCATAATTGTTTCCTCTCATGATGATTTGGGTGTCTATATGGTGCAACTTTAGTATGCTCAACCTTATCAATCTTTTCCTCCACTTTATTTTACTCTTCCAACTTGTTTGCTATTTATTTTTTCTCTTGAGTAGAGAAACTATTTTTTACTTTTTCATCATGTTCTTCATCCTCTCCTTTTGATTCATCCTTATTCCTTTCTTCACCATCTTCAAATTCATCTTCATGATCTAATTTTACATTAATTTTTTCCTTCTAAGTGTGATATATTGTTGATGTAATTTTATTTCTCTTATACCATAATTTCATGATTTATTTTGCACATTAAGATTAATTGTTCCCAATGTCTCTAACCAAGGATATCCAAGAACAATATCCATACCATCCATATCTAAAGAATAAAAATCTGAATGTAAAACATATTTATCCATAGAGATTTAAATCTTCAAAAACTTGAATATGCTTACCATCCACTTGAGCTGCCTTAATATGCTTTGTTTGCACATGTAGATTGTGAGCTACATCCATATTGATGAAGTTATATTTGCTTCTAGGGTTTATGGAAACAATTACCTTTTTTCTTTGAATGCACCCTTCAAACTGAAATATTGAAGCTTCCTTCTTTGGAGATGCACTATCATGTGTAGCAACTTCATCATCAACATTTTCTTCTTCTTATTATTCTTATTCTTCTTCTTTTTTAACAAAATTATGTTTCTTTTTTGTTTCCCATCTAGCTAAGAAAATATCTTCCATTTCCTCCCAATCCTAATCCAATAGATCTATATCTAAATAAGAATACCAATGTAGTGTTTTCCCACCGAGATGAAGATAAAAATGAACCCATACTAAAAATTCTTGAAAATACATTTTTTTGAATTGTATCCACCATTTTTGCATCAATTTCCCATTACCATAGAAAATTGGTATATCCATGATGCATAAAAATTAGGGTTTCACAAACTTACTCCTTTGACCAATATTTGACCTGATGATTTCATCTATCATTCAGCCTCCAATATAAAACCACAAAGAAGTAACCCCTTCTAAAATTTTGAGATATTTCGAATATGTAAAATAATCAAAGAAAGACAGAAAATTGCAACATGTAGGCCAATTTTCTTTAAAACACAAAACTCTCAATATCTTATTCAAGCCAAATTCAAAATTCTAAAATTTTTACCATAGCTTCCTGATGAAGATTATAAATACTGGGAAAAAATTTAAAAATTAATTCTAAAAAATGTGGCTATGAAGCAAATTTAGGCGAAACCCTAAAAATGTAATAACTTCAACAAAAAAGCTTGAAAATTTATGAAATTTGGATTGTAGCTTTATGAAACCATTTCACAATTGTGGTAAAACATTTGAGAAAATATTCATATTCATTTCCAAAATATAGCCGAATCACTAAAATTAGGGTTTGGACCCAATTTTTGCTGAAATCGATGCTCTGATACCACTTGATAAGAACTTTGCATATAATAAATGAATAATTTACAGAATATAAAACAAAACAAAATATATGGGTGGGCCAAGATGCCCAAATAATCAATATATGCATAATAATACCCTTAAGGTAGGGCAACACCATACAATTCTCCTTAAGGAAGGAGTAACTCCACAATCTCCCAAGATGGGAATCCACTTCGAGGGGGACACATCCAATATACCTCTACCGAGTATAAGAATCAAATCATACATCCATCACATTAATACTCACATCCATTATATAGACATACATTACTCTTAATAGATGGGTAACACCTAATCCCAATGTAGGTCGACTCATTACCCAATATAACTAATTCCTATGTGACCCCATATAACTAACTAAGGGGATGTGCGCCACATGTCGATATATCCATCAACCCATATACATTATAATATCATATCCCAAATTACATAACATAGTTTTCAATTAGAAAATTTAAACAAGGGAATCATAGAAATACATAGTTATGTGTTCAAAATAAAGGACCAAGCATTAAGCATTACATAACATCACCTAATCTTACATTCAAAAGCAACCTAAAGCACTCTAAAGCATCCATATAACATTCACTCAAGGGATAAGGGCTGCATCAACTCTGCATACACATCATAGGAAGGGGAAGTTTATTTTACCATCCACACATTCTATCTACATTGCTACATCTAGCTAGAACCCGCTATCAAGTTCACTTGCACAAGGGAATCCTAGGGAATGATTCTTACACACACTCACTAGAACTACATGGAGTATGAGATGTAGTAAAATTATCAGTTGTAATTTCACTCTCAAGGTGACCGAGGTCATTCTAACTCCCGGTTACGTAAATGATTCTATAAAATTTGAATTTTATTAAGAATCTAAGAGTACAACTATGTAATATATGAAATGTAAATGCTAAGTAATTTATTTAGTAATTTAAAATGAAAAAATGAAAGGGGAGGTACTTACCTAAATTGAACTTACCTCATAGTGATCTAGGAATAAATAGTGATGAAATGGTGGAGCAAAGTCTTGTAATGATCTTTAAAAAATAGCAACAGAGACAAATATGGCTAAAGCTGGGACTCTTGGAGAGGGATAGGGGTATCGTGGGTGCTGCAAGTCGAAATCCTGGGTGCCTAGTCTACAAAAAATCTTGGAATCGATCCCAATATGGTCGCTAAGTATTCATAGTACTTCTCCTTTGGTTAGGTGAATGTCGCACTTGCTTCATTGTTATCGCCACAAACCTGCAATGAAGAATCACCTGCAAAACCCCACACAAAACATCAAACCCCTAAAAAGAAAGATGCAAATGAAGGGTCGAACCATCCTCAACTTCCAAATGGCAAATGAACTAGTTAGGCAATCTAATGTCTTCGACACGCACTAATGGAATTTGTGAATCTAAGGCAAAGAAGGCCCTTCTAACTTGGACTGGTGTGATAGATCGATCGGCAAGGATGACTGCTCGAAGGCTCCAATCAATATCGAGCTCTGGCGTGATTCGATCTATGGGTTGTGGAATACGTGGGAAATGACCTGGGATAGTTTCGTGTATGTCTCCAGATAAGGTCATATGGTGGATGGTGGAATACAATTGACTCTACGGATGATTCTCTGGCCTAGTCCAAAATTCTCTAGCTTCGTTAGCCGTTATATCTAGTAAGGACAATTGTTCGATGATGATGGGTGGAAGTGGAGTGGATTGGAATACTAGTGTGCGTAGGCCAGTGTTTATATCTGATTGACTTATGGATTCGTTAGGCTGTGGGATTTGTGGATCACAACCGTAGACTCTAGGTTGTTGCGGTCTGTTATGGTCATGTATACGAAATCAAGTCCTAATCCCTAGTATCCAGTAATCATATGCTTTCTCAGCTTCTATGTTTAGGACCAATAACTGTGTGATCTTCTCAGAATATCTCACAGGCGTTCGTGCAACCTGGATCCTTAAACTAGTATCTATGTCTGTGAGAGTGTCTCTCCCGCACTGGTTGTGGGACCAAAGGATCACAACCAAAGGTTTGTTCTCTTTCGAACCCCTTCGAGTCATGTGAATGTTTTGCCTAGGAAATCTGTAGTTCGGTTGATTTGACCAAAATGTGTGTGCTTGGTCGTCTTCTATATTTAACCCTCTCAACTGAGAGCTGATCAGTCGTAAATCTATTGTTGTTTGGAAGACTTGTATTCTAAGGTTCTGGTCTATGTCAACTATTGCTGTGACGAGGTTGGGTTGAGGCACGATTGGTTCAAATACGTATTCCCTGGGCTCCCTAGGTCCCGTGATTGTCATATAAAACAAAATATAAATCTAACTGCAACAAAACAAATTTTAACCATCTAAAACATATATAACTTCTATTTTTGTTTTTAACTTTCTAAGAAGAAAAGAAGCTATTTAAACGTATCTAGAAATAACAACTAAATAACAATTTAAAACAAACAAAATAACCGAGTGTAGTTATTTATATATGTGTAATTTGTAGATTTATTCTAAAAATAAAATAACTTATTGATCTATTTGTGCAAGATTCTCGATCCTACCTCGGAAGTGAGGAGTGAATCATAGTTTCTCGAAACTATCAATCCCCATGACTTCCTGGCAATATCGAGAATAGAATTTTGAAATGAAGCAATTAACTACTTTATTTGATATGATTCTAACTAGAACTTTGAAAGTTAAAACACTGGATTCCAGCATAAGTGGCGAATCGATGGTGTGTGTGATCTTGTCCCCTCGGTGTGATCTCCTCGTTCTTTCGTGTTCACGTGGATCCAGAAAAAGTGTAATAATGCTAGCATCAGAAGTAGATATTGGGACAAGGACAGCGAGAATGCGGACTGAATATAATGCGAGTAGGAGAGGGATAGCGCAAGAGTACAGAGCTTGGCTTATGCAATTCTATAGCGGGATTTTTGTGAGTCATGCAACATAAAGCGTCAGAACTGAAACTATCTGTTTGAAGAGCAAAACCTGCAACTTTAATGGCTTCCTAAGCTATTCTACTCCAATGGATTGGATAAAACAACAACTTTGTTTGCACAATTTGGATATGTGGCTTACCAACGGTTGAACAATGCTAACTAGACATATAATGAACTAAACCAAGCACTCTAAGCAAAATGAAAGCTAAGTCTATTGCAAAGAGAAATTCAGAGACAAACTTGAGGGCCATTTGCTTGAGCACAAGCCAATTATTTATAGGAATTCATTCACCCAAAGATCAAAAAAAACTGAACTCTAAAACAATAAACAAAGGCAAAACACTATTCCAGGGGACCAAAAACATAAATGCAAGCCCAAGTCGGCAAGGAAAAGCTGGTGAAACGTTGATCTTTACGTGAGTCACGTCAAAATGCTTTCTGGAAAATGCGTAAAGGACCGCGCTGCGTGGTGGCGGTTCTAGGACCGCCCCGCCCGATAGGCGGGGCGGCGGTCACGAGACCGCCGCCCATGCAGGGCGGCGGTTTCATCACTGAAGAGCAAAAGGCCAAGAAAAGAGAGGAAAAAGGAAAAACAAAGGACGCGGGGGCTAAGCGGGGCATGCGGGATGTTAACGCACACTTCGAGAGCTTTTCCGGATCCCGAACACCTTGCGAGGAGACCTGTATCATCATTGGGGCACTTGTTACACTGTTCCGGTAGTACAATACCTTACAATTTTGGGTACGTACATATTGCCCCCTCGGAGAAGCGTTTTAGCCATGAAGAGGCGTAAAACGGTGGGTCCGAGTATGGCAGTCCCGAAATGGGAAGTTAGAAGTTATACCTGACACGTCCGTGTGTTGAAATGACGCCATCCAAAATTCCCGCTACCTGCAAAATGAAAAGAGAACTCAAGTGCAGATAGATACAATAGTTTGAAAAATAAACGCTAAGAATAACAGGGAATGAGAACGTACCATTTGTGCGGGGATAGGAACTTACCTCCATCAGTGCTCCAAACCTGTGAAAAGTCATTTTAAAATGAAACAGAGTGCTATATATATGAAAGTGGGCCCATTTTCCTATTCATTTGTGTGAGTTGATTTGATTGATTTTGAGCTCTGGGACCCACGGTGACGGTTTCTTGCGTGAGTAGAGTCGAAACGTTCGCAGCGAGATCGTGATCATGCCTCCACGTGCGGAACACCGACCTCAGCGATCACAGGTTAGTTTTCTTCAGTTTATTGTTTTTCCCCCCTTAATTTTGAAATGCTAAATACTCTGTAATGGGGGGGTCATTTTTGAAAATGCTAGGTTCAAAAGGTCCACCTAGGGGGGGCGCCTACTGGGTAGGCTTTGTTTTTAGTTAAAATGGTCTTTTCTGGCACTTTTTAGGCCTTTTTAGGTTAAAAGCCCGCGTGGGTTTTCGGACCACGACCGCCGCCCTGGCCAGGGCGGCGGTTACATGACCGCCGCCCTGTTCAGGGTGGCGGTTACATGACCGCCGCCTTTAAGGCGGCGGTTACAAAACCGCCTCCCTGCTCAGGGCGGCGGTTTTGCACAGAATGCAAAAAGAACTTGTTTTTGAGATTGTGTTTATATTTTTAGCATTTCTACGTGTTTTTATGACTTTCTCAGCATTGCCTGGATGCTAACTTAGTTTGTTTTGTGTGTTTTTGGGTGTATGCAGGTGAGAGAGGAGTACATCCGATGGAGAGAGAGAGAGAGAGTGTGATTGGCTCTCAGGGGTATTAGATGCCCTCTCACAGGATGAGGAGGACACACTTCAGAGGGCTGGTATATTGCGCATATCGCGCGTGCCCCATGTTGCACCATCTAGTCACATCCTTTGTGACTTATTCTCTTACTGGGATGCAGATCGGAACACCTTCCGATTGCCAGGGGTCCGTGGTGAGTGGACCATTACATTGGAGGACGTCTACCGCATTCTGGGGGTCCCGATTATCGGGAGGCGACTCACTTTGGAGACAGCAGGCTCACGGGCACAGATTGCACAGTGGGTGACTTATATGGGAGATGCAGCCATCTCCACGGGGTCGAAGAAGGGGGTGAGAGTTCGATCCATTCCTTCTTTGCCCATCCCCATATTTCGTCAGGCCATCATGGGGATCCTTGCCTCGAGATTGATCGGGGACAAGGGAGGGGACACATTGTTATACTGCGTTGGGCCCCCATTATTGCACAGATAGAGGGGCATGGCCGGATATACGCTTGGGGAGTAGATATTCTTGGGACCACCTACCATGATCTATACAGGGTGGTGCGATTTACAGGGGCAGTCGTTGAGCCACCCGACTCTAGTCATGAGTTGGGTTTATGAGCACTTCATCCCTTATGGCAGGGGTGTGGAGGTAGCAGATCCTGGAGCTGTTAGGGCAGCGAGATGGTCAGACATGTCGGTGCTTAGAGCACCTCATCAGCCAGTTGCCTCTCTGACTACCGCCGATATGGAGGTGACACCATACCAGACCATGGCCGGTATATGGGGCGAGGAGGCCCTTACCTTGATTTCCTGCTCCACCACAGGGCAGCTTATCGATCGAGTGGGACGAGTGGAGGTGCACCCCTTTGGCCGAGTTCCTCAGCAGTTTGGCCTTCCATACACGGGTATGCTTCCCCCAGTGGCACCAGTTTACAGATCAGTTCGCGAGGCCAGAGGGGGGCCTAGAGGCCGAGGTTGGACAGTGATTACTCCTGGCATTCCCATTGCAGCCAGGAGGATAGTTCGTGCTAGAGGGAGAGCCGGTGCGCCTCGGGCACCTTTGCTTCAGATTGCTGCGGGTCCTGCTCATAGCAGTGATGACCCTATTGATATTGACTCGAGTCGAGGAGTTTACAGAGGGAGGGACAGAGGAGGAGACCGAGGACAAGCGATCCTGAGTGGCATGACACTCAGGATATCATGCAGAGCAGAGAGGGCTGAGCAGAGCGCAGAGAGGGACACTCTAGTTTCAGAGGAGCCACTCTCTCAGGGCCATGGTGGAGAGGATGAGTCAGTTGCGGGGTGACATGTTGCCCCTGCCACAGGAGCAGCCCCTCAGTCGGCAGCGGCATCCGCGGCAGGTGCCGGCCCCAGTGACCCATCTTGGAGGCCTGGGGATCCGAGTAAGTTACCCTTTCTCCCTTTTAATGTTTATTTGTAGGCTCTCCTTAGTTGTTATTTTTGTATCTTTTAGTTTCTTGCTTAGTTTCTAATTCATTTTCTCCTTTGTTTGCAGAGACTGTTGATGAGTGGCGGGATTTGATCCATAGGGTATGTACCGATTCCCTGATGATCCCCATGGATAGGACCCACGCAGAGCTGTCTGTGGCCCTTGGGGAGCCTTCAGCAGCCGGTAGGCATACCGACATTTTTGCTCCAGTCTGGCATGTGGCCAGGATGGTGTCGACCCTTCGCACCGAGCTAGCGGGCTATAGGATGGCTGAGCGTCTTATGAGAGCCGTTTCTCGTGGTGGTGAGACCGTGGCTGCTCCTAGGGATCCTGAGCCCTCCGTACATTCAGAGCGCCGGCGTAGCCGGAGTCCTAGGCGTGGGCGTGCACCTTCGGAGGGGTCGCGTAGGGATTGAGAGGCCACTTGGCTCTCGTGTATTTTGTATTATATATTTCTTTGTATATCACGGGCTCTTTGAGCATTTTGACCATGCTTAGTGCATGATGGCATTGTATATAAACGTTGATCATTTATATATATGCATTTGTTTTGGATCAAAATCTTGGCACTCATGGTTTCCTTTCTATTTCCAGTTTCTTTGTATATACTACGATGTATGTTTATATGCTTTTTAGAATGTATGCAATGGAGAACAAATGATGCAAATGTTTGTTTCCTTTTGTGTATTTCATGATGCTGATATATGTAGATGTAGATACAATGTGATTTTGAATCTTAGCTTCCGTAAGCAATTTTTGATATCTCATGTTTGTTTTGCAAAGTGATGAATATAACCAGTATGATGAACAGATTAACTTGCCCCACTCCTAACTCCACGCAACTAGTAAGATGCGAGGGCTCATCACCGAGAGCTAGAAAGGGCACAAGTTATGAGGTGTAGTTGAAATGATAGTGATGAAAGACAGACAAAGCTTTGGTGGAACCAAATAGGAAACTACAAGCTTACTCCACCCGAGTGACTTCATAGTTTAGAATGCAACTTACTTTGCGGTTTATCTAGACTTAGATCCGTAGATGGCCACATAGTAGACAAAATCTGGGTTTTTAGGATTTTAACTCTCTTGGAATTTTGAACATCTGATTCATTCGTTTTTGACTCAAAGTTTGAATTGTTTGTTTATGACTTTTAACGTTTGCTTTGTCAAGAGGACCCCCTATACTTTGCCCCATGCTACTAGTAAGAAGCGTGGGTTTATCACCATGGGCAAGGTATAGGCGAGTAAGGGCATTTCCATCCTTTCCCAACCCTACGTCACTAGTAAGAGACGCAAGCTCATCACCGAAGGTTGGTGGGGCAAGGAAATGTGTAAAATAAAATTTTCTGTTTAATCACTTGTTGACTTGTTTTCTTGAGTAAAATGTCAGTATGTGCTTATTTCCAAAGAGATATACATATGGGATAGATGTGACACCCTGAAGCTTCTAGAACAGACCATAGGTAAGGCACCTATCCTAAGAAGAAATCAAAGTGAGAATAAACTTGCAGATCTTGGTATGGTTACCGTTAAGACTTCGTCATGTCTGACTTTATTTGATAAAATGATTCTGAGATGATTTGATGATATCACGAAAATGGAGAGGTATGATTAGAAAGTTTATGCCAACAACATCATGAGTTTGTAATGAATTACTTTGAGGATAGATTCCTTGATCACCATTTATGTAAGAAACAAGTGGACAAAATGATCTTAATCTATATGAAGATGCAATGTAGATAATTATATAAGTAGTGCTAGTTGCTTATGCGTAGAACCGCTTGAGGTGCAGGGAATTGACTGTTTCACCAAATTCCTCACCTTCTAGCGTACATAAGAGGTAAGCACCATTTCCGTAGTCTTTCATGACTCGGTATGGGCCCAACCATTTGGGCCGGAATTTCCTTCCTTCGCCGGTCTTCTTGTCGATCCGGTTGTCTAGCCTTAGAACTAGATCACCTTCGTATATGTCGCGTTCATAGACCTTCTTGTTATACTGCCGGCACATTCGGTCAGCATAAGCTCTATGCCATTGTTCAGCATCTAACCTAGTTTCATCTAGGCTTTCTAGTTGGGAAAGACGTGCTTCTCTATAAGCGTCTTCATCCAGAATCCCTTGTAGTGAAATGCGGAGACTGGGTATTTCGACCTCAAGTGGGAGAACTGCTTCTGCCCCAAATACTAGCGAGAAAGGAGTTGCTCCCGTTGGTGTTCTTATTGAGGTTCGGTGGGCCCACAAGGCCGGATATAACTTCAAATGCCAATCTCGTTTGTTTTCTTTTACCGTTTTAAGGAGAATGGCTTTCAGTGTCTTGTTTGTCGCTTCAGCCTGTCCGTTGGCTTGGGGGTAATACAAGGAAGCCGTATGATGGCTTATCTTAAATTTATTGCATAGTTCGCGAACCTCTTCATTCTTAAAAGAAGTTCCATTATCAGAGATAATGATTTGTGGGATACCGTACCTGCAAATGATTTGGTTCAAAATGAACTTGGCGATTACAGAACCAGGTACAGTAGTAAGAGGCATAGCCTCTACCCATTTGGTAAAATATTCAGTGGCCGTGATTATAAAATTATGGCCATCTGTGGATGAGGGAGAGAATTTCCCTATTAAGTCTAGACCCCATGTAGAAAAGGGCCATGGAGTAGCGATTGGTTGCAGAGCTTGTGCCGGCATATGAATCTCATGGGAGAATTCTTGGCACTTATGACACCTGCGTACAAACTCTATTGCGTCATGTTCTAGAGTGGGCCAGAAATAGCCCATTCGATGTATTTTTCGAGTGGTGGCATGGCCACCGAAGTGGCCTCCACATATTCCACTGTGAGATTCATGGAGAATCTTCTTGGATTCTTCCGTGTCGACACATCTTAGGAGCATTCCATCGAATGCTTTTCGGTAGAGCACTTGCTCTATAATGACGTATTTAGCTACGATAATGCGTAACCGCCTTCTTTGTTGTGGTGTAACTCCTTCTGGGTACGTATGGTCCATGATATAATTAATGATATCCGTGTACCAAAGGCACTCAGAGATAGAGGGTCGGGTTTCGATGTAGTATACGCACTCATCTGGAAAGTCTAAATCTACTAAATCACCTCCATCTAATGGGTTGTCAGCTAACCAATCTGCGATGATTTGTCCTTTAACCGACTTCTGATTTACAAATGTTAATTCGAATTCTCCCATTAAGGTTATAAAACGTCCAGCCTTTTTAGACAAGGACCCTTGTGTGAGGAAAGTTCGTAAATGGTCCGTTTTTACCATGACCCTTGTTTCTTGGTTTAGCATATAATGTCTTAGGCATTTAGTAGCAAAGACTATGGCAAGGCATTCTCGTTCTGCTTGTGTATAGTGTTTCATAGTCGAGCAAAGTGTTCGGCTGATGAAATAAATCACACGTTCCTTCTTGTCATCGTCCTCTTGGGCCAACATACAAGCTAACGAGACATTGGTAGCTCGTGAATATAAAATTAACGGGTGATCTAGCTTTGGTGGCATTAGCGTAGGTGGTGATAATAGGAAACGCTTAACTGCATCAAAGGCTTCATTACAGTCTTTGGTCCAATCAATGCTATAGTCTTTCTTGAGTAAATTGTTGATTGGATGAATGGCGAAGCTTAAGTCCAGGATAAATCTCGGATTGCACCCAGTTTTCGAGAAATGATCTGATTCCAGATTCATTCGAAGGTGGGACCATTTCGAGGACAGCCTGAATTTTGGTTGGATCAACATCTATCCCTCGTGACGATATGATGTAACCTAGGAGTTTTCCTCCTGTTACACCAAAGACGCATTTCTCTGGATTTAGTGTGACTCCGTATTCTATTAGGCGTGAAAGAATGACGCGGAGTACTTCCGGATGGTCACAACGCTTCTTGGCCTTAGCCAATAAGTCATCTACGTAGGACTCCATGATTTTATGAATTAAATCATGGAATATATATGTCATAGCTCGCTGGTAGGTAGCACCAGCGTTCTTGAGACCGAATGGCATAACAACGTAGCAATAGGTTCCCCAAGGAGTTATAAACGTAGTTTTAGCTTGATCTTGCTCAGATATTTTGATTTGATTGTATCCCGAGAATCCATCCATGAGAGACAAAAGTTCAAATCCAGTTGTTGCATCAACAATGACATCTATGGATGGTAATGGGAAGTCATCCTTAGGACATGCTTTGTTGATGTCTCGAAAATCTATGCAGATGCGTATCTTTCCATTCTTCTTGAGAACGGGAACGATGTTAGATACCCATTGGGAGTAGTCGACTGGTTTGATGAATCCTACCTGGAGGAGTTTTATTACCTCTTCCTTTACCATGAGAGCTACCTTGGGCTTCATGGGTCTTGATTTTTGTTTAATTGGCTTTGCATCTGATTTAGTGACGAGGTTGTGCACCATGCAATGTGGGGTGCGACTCCTGTCATCTCCTTATAATTAAATGCAAATGCCTTCTGATGTTCTTTGAGGATCTGAGTATGTATTTCTACTTCTTCTGGGGTTAACGAGGATCCTAGTTTCAATATTCTCGGTTCATCTTCTGTCCCGATGTTGACATCGATTGTTTCTTCGATCAAAGAGGCGTTACCTTCTTCGAACTCAGGTGGTGCTGGAGGTAAATCCAAATCATCCCCATTTTCTACTGCGTATATGCTAGGTTCCATTTGTGAGGGAAGATCCATCACGGGATTTCGAAGTAGGAAGACGAATGTGGAATTAAGGATAAATCTAGCATATGATAGGAGAGATGTAGTGCTGCATAGGCGTTTAAGTAATCCAAAGTAGCCGCATCACTATCAATACGGTCTAGGATGGTAGATTCACTTCCGCTTGAAAGGGGATTTGTCATTGTTTTTATCAATGGTTCATCACGAATGGACACCGTGAACTGGGTATCTTCTAACTCATTGCTTGGAGTAAAACGTGATCTTTGAAGTTCTTTATTGAATCGGCGAGAAGATTTTTCTCTCGCGGGATGCTTCAATGGATATGAAGTTAAACGCCTTGCTTAAATCTAATACGGCTTCTTTGTAAAGCTGCAAATGTTCGGCTTTGGTTTCGTATACTTGAAACCTGGTTTGTCACTAATTGCGAGTCTCCTAAGACTCTGATGTTATCAATACCAATTCTTTTGGCTAAGGTGAGGCCAAGGAGGAGGGCTTCGTACTCAGCGCCATTGTTTGTGCATTCAAAGTTTAGCTTAAAGGCAAATGGTAGGACTTTCTCTTCGGGCGAAGTAAGAATTATACCTGCCCCCGCTCCATAATGGCATTTAGCTCCATCGAAATGGAGAGTCCAATATTTAGCCGGGAGTATAGATGTTGGGATATCTGCTGTGTTTGCGCACTCAACTTCTACCATGCAGAGGTCCTCTGCTGGAAGGGAACCAACACCTAGGGAATATCCTATGCCTACTGAATCAAATGGTAAGAACATTGGTGAATCTTGTTCTATTAACTCAACGATTTTTGCAGTAGTCCCTAATGATACCATTTCTATAGCCTTATCTTTGGGGGTTGGGGTTGTTTTGGCTATGCTGATAGTTTCAAGATCCGTTGTAGGTACCAACTTTTCCTCTGGTTTTGGGTCAGTGGGTTTATTAAGTTGGTTTGTTGGAAGTTCAAATTCTGAGTGCACACCTGGTCTTTTCTTTAAATCAGCTAGGTGCAAATCGAAAGGTTTTGGATCACCTTTGGCTACAAATACCTTTCCTAGATGTAAGAATCTTACTTCTTGAAATAACGTAGAAGGGATTGCCTTCATTCGGTGTATCCATGGTCGGCCGAGTATCATATTATAATTAGTTTCCCGATCTATAATATAAAACTCAGTCAGGATTGTTTTGGGTCCTAAGGTGACCGGTAGTATTATAGTTCCTATCGAAGTGGCTTTAAGGCTATCATAGCCTCTCAATGTATTTCGAGTGGTGGAACAGTTTGTTTCCCCATATCCTAGTTTTTGGAGGAAAGAGAAAGGGACTATGTTAACTGCGGCCCCATCGTCAACCATTGCCCGTTTTACATAGTTATTATAAACCCATACTTGTAAGTGTAAGGTTGGATCACCTCGGCGTGCGATCTCAGCATCTGTAGGCATTTTACTTATTTCGAATATGAATTCGACATCCTTGTCCGGCTGCCCCGGAGGGTGGATATCAAAATCTACGTGATTTACTTGTGTTTCAGGAGGTGGAGTGATGTTAATTAGATGACCTAGACCTAATGCTTCTAAAAGAGCAGCTCTGTGAGTAGGAGAGTTCTTTAGTAAATCCAAAAATGAAATGTGCGAGAAGGTCTTTGTTAGGTCACTAATTAAATCATAGGCACCCACGGGTTTTTCTACTATTTGTTGACTCTTATCCATTTCTGGCAGATGACTTGGGCTCGGTTGAGAGAAATATTCTCGTGTTCTTGTTATAGCTTGATAGGTAGTTCAGCGTCTAATTCTACCAAACTGACTATCTTGGGTCTCGGTTGACTTCCTAACTGTGGCGCAACTGATGGATTTAGTGAAGTCGAGGCTTCATGATCATTGTTTCCGTCATTGCACTTTTGTTTGTTCCAGTTGGATTGACTGTTGCTATCATGATTTGGGAGTGGATCGTTAAAGATCTTGAGGGAGCATTCTGAGGGGAAACTGCCCCTGCGAGCGTATTTGGTGGTGGTGACACGGGATCTGCCAAAAACAAATCTGTGAAGAACTGTCTTTGTTCTTCTGGCAAACGTTGCATGAATTTATTGTAGTCACGGCACGTTCTAGTATCATGACCCCAAATTTTGTGGAAACCACAATAAGAATTGGGATTGTAATTCCTGTTTTGTTGGTTTGGTGTATATTGTGGCCTAAAATTCTGATCAAATTGTTGCCTATTAGGATTAAAATTTTGCATTTGTTGTTTTTGGCTTTGGTTTTGATAACCAAATGAGTTTTGGCTTGGCCCTTGTATAGGATTTCGTTGTTGTTGTTGTTGTTGTGGGTGGTTAAAATCCACTGTATTGATTGTCGGGGTAAAGTTGTTGTTTCGTTGGTTGTTTGTTTGTGATGGAGTATTGACCACATTTACCTTCTTGGGCTGGTCGGTTACTCCATCCGTTGTTACACCATGATTTTTGTTAAGGATTTTAGGTCCTTGATTGACGTTCGTGGTAGTTGTAGTGTTCTGGCTGGAGGTGATTAACCTCCCGTTTGCTCCATATGTCTTACGACCACTATCTATCGCTGCTTGATCTATTCGAAGAGCGCTCTCAAGTACTTCATCGTAAGTTCTTAGGGAACTTGGACTTCTTCCTTCACCCTCTCTTGAGAGAATGAAGGAATAAATCACATAGTTCCATCTCGATCCATGTTTGGAGCACTTGCTGAAGAATAAAGAACTGTACGCCACCTCTGGATGAAATGGGTGATGATTCGTTGTGTTCTTGTTTGATGTGCAAGAATTCCCTGATTCCTGTTCTCAACAGTTTGTTCATGTCGAACGCCTTAATGAACTCTGATACGAGTTGTTTAAATGAATGGATGGAGGCTTCAGGTATTCTATAATACCAGTCGAGAGCAATGCCTTCCAAGGTTTTGGGGAATATTTTAGCAACAACCCCATCCCAAGGGAGTAATTCACGTATGGCTGTAGCGTAAGCTTTGATATGCGCATTTGGATCTCCCTCACCTTTGTACTTGGGTAAATCGGGAAGGGGTCTTGGAAGCATGACGCTTCGTATGGTGAAGTCTAAGGGCTCTTTCAGATATTCTGAATAAGTCCCTATCGCATAGGTTTCGACCATTGATGGTGGTTGCTGAGGGAGTGAGTGGTGGGATGGGTTGTTGATATGGCGCAGCGTATGCATTGGCAGGGGCATAGGGAAGTCCCTGCGTTTGAGCCAAAATGCCGGGAGAGGAGAACATATCTCCTTGTGGTGATTTGGAGTACATGTTTAAGTATGACGGGGTATTGTCTAGTAATGGATTGTTTGATACTAGACCGGGAGGAATAGTGTTAGAGATGATGGGCCTTGTTGGCGTTTGTTGTGGATACTGAGGAGGCATGCCTAACGTGCCTACTCCTGTGAGGAGATCTACTTGGCTAGGGTGGTATGGAGGATTGGAACTTCCTGCTTGCATGAACTGAGAATTTTGACTTGCTTGAGCAAGTTCTAACCCTCTCACTTTTTCTACTAACGTTGAAATGACTTCATTTGGTGAAGTCACGGTGCTTTGCCTTAGCGGCGTTTGTTGTATACCCTGGTGTTGTATAGGCATGTGATATCCTGCTATGAACTGATCGCTATCTTGCCAAGTTTCTCGAGAGTATTTCCTATATGTAGTGGCATAGAGGTATTTTCTTGAAAAGAGACCTCGGGTTGTATTTGTAAACCTCCTATAGATGGGTACATACCCCAAGAGCGTTGTTCACTTCTAGGATAACGTATTGACTGTTCATTATCTAAGACCAGGTATGGGTCAGATTGTCTACTAATTTGTGGTCTAAGTAGCATCTGAGGAGATGAACCAGATTCTCTAGTAAACGTCATATTGTTCGAGCCTGAAGGCTCTGTTTGTTGCGTTCGAGGGGGTTGATCTAACTCCTCAGTTTGAAAAGATGAATTATATCTGATTCTTGGGGTTTGTGTTGACAACTGATTAGTTGAATAGTTGTCGCCCCATACTGAGAGCGAGGGTGATGATTGCCTATTTTGTTGGGCGTAGTATGCCTCAAGACCCAAGAGGGGTCTGCCATATGCATCGAATCCCGACATATTCGGGGGGTATATGAATACCCACAGAATAATGGGAAGGAGCGAAGGTGATTGAGATAAGATGAAGCTGACTTGGACTTCTCAAAAGAGAAGGTGAAACTAATTTTGTTAGTTCACGTCGGGTTCACCAATTTTGTACGCCGGAAAAGTGACAAGCGAGCGTGGTAATCTACAGGTAACTCTTCCGCGTACCCGACCTCCCGAGGTCGTGCCGAGACAGCCGGTGGGGATAGAATATGCGTGGGATGCAAATGAACTAGTTAGGCAATCTAATGTCTTCGACACGCACTAATGGAATTTGTGAATCTAAGGCAAAGAAGGCCCTTCTAACTTGGACTGGTGTGATAGATCGATCGGCAAGGATGACTGCTCGAAGGCTCCAATCAATATCGAGCTCTGGCGTGATTCGATCTATGGGTTGTGGAATACGTGGGAAATGACCTGGGATAGTTTCGTGTATGTCTCCAGATAAGGTCATATGGTGGATGGTGGAATACAATTGACTCTACGGATGATTCTCTGGCCTAGTCCAAAATTCTCTAGCTTCGTTAGCCACTATATCTAGTAAGGACAATTGTTCGATGATGATGGGTGGAAGTGGAGTGGATTGGAATACTAGTGTGCGTAGGCCAGTGTTTATATCTGATTGACTTATGGATTCGTTAGGCTGTGGGATTTGTGGATCACAACCGTAGACTCTAGGTTGTTGCGGTCCTGTTATGGTCATGTACGAAATCAAGTCCTAATCCCTAGTATCCAGTAATCATATGCTTTCTCAACTTCTATGTTTAGGACCAATAACTGCGTGATCTTCTCAGAATATCTCACAGGCGTTCGTGCAACCTGGATCCTTAAACTAGTATCTATGTCTGTGAGAGTGTCTCCTGCACCTGGCTGTGGGACCAAAGGATCACAACCAAAGGTTTGTTCTCTTTCGAACCCTTCTACAGTCATGTGAATGTTTTGCCTAGGGTAATCTGTAGTTCGGTTGATTTGACCAAAACGTGTGTGCTTGGTCGTCTTCTATATTTAACCCTCTCAACTGAGAGCTGATCAGTTGTAAATCTGTTGTTGTTTGGAAGACTTGTATTCTAAGGTTCTGGTCTATGTCAACTATTGCTGTGATGAGGTTGGGTTGAGGCACGATTGGTTCAAATACGTATTCCCTGGGCTCCCTAGGTCCCGTGATTGTCATATAAAACAAAATATAAATCTAACTGCAACAAAACAAATTTTAACCATCTAAAACATATATAACTTCTACTTTTGTTTTTAACTTTCTAAAAAGTAGCTATTTAAACGTATCTAGAAATAACAACTAAATAACAATTTAAAACAAACAAAATAACCGAGTGTAGTTATTTGTCTGTGTAATTTGTAGATTTATTCTAAATAATGAAATAACTTGATTGATCTATTTGCGAGATTCTCGATCCTACCTCAGAAGTGAGGAGTGAATCATAGTTTCTCAGAAACTATCAATCCCCATAGCTTCCCTGGCAATATCGAGAATAGAATTTACTGAAATGAAGCAATTAACTACTTTATTTGATATGATTCTAACTAGAACTTTGAAAGTTAAAACCTGGATTCCATAGAACAGTGGCGAATCGATGGTGTGTGTGATCTTGTCCCCTCAGTGTGATCTCCTCGTTCTTTCGTGTTCACGTGGATCCAGAAAAGCGTGTAATGCTAGCATCAACAGAAGTAGATATTGGGACAAGGACAGCTCAGAATGCAGACTGAATATAATGCGAGTAGGAGAGGGATAGCGCAAGAGTACAGAGCTTGGCTTATGCAATTCCTAGCGGGATTTATTATGAGTCATGCAACATAAAGCATCAGAACCTGAAACTATCCTGTTTGAAGAGCAAAACCTGCAACTTTAATGGCTTCCTAAGCTATTCTACTCCAATGGATTGGATAAAACAACAACACCGTTTGCACAAGCTGGATATGTGGCTTACCAACAGTTGAACAATGCTAACTAGACATATAATGAACTAAACCAAGCACTCTAAGCAAAATGAAAGCTAAGTCTATTGCAAAGAGAAATTCAGAGACAAACTTCAGGGCCATTTGCTTGAGCACAAGCAATCTATTTATAGGAATTGCATTCACCCAAAGATCAAAACCAAACTGAACTCTCAAACAATAAACAAAGGCAAAACACTATTCCAGGGGACCAAAAACATAAATGCAAGCCCAAGTCGGCAAGGAAAAGCTGGTGAAACATTGATCTTTACGTGTTTCTATCAAAGGTCTTCTTTATCAAAGCCTAATCCTTCTCCATTGCTTGGGATGCCCGATTTCTTATTTCTTGGAGCTCCATCAACTCTGCATATCTAACCTCCATGGGCCCAAACTCCAACAACTCTAACTGTTTCATGAGTTCCAATGTTGGCAACTCAAGTGACATGGGCAAGATTGCCTCTCTTCCATAAACAAGCTTGAATGGAGAGTTACCTATAGATCTCTTGGGAGTTATCCTATTAGCCCATAAGGCTGATTTCAACTTAGTATGCCAAGATCTCTGATTTTCATCAAGAGTCCTCCTAATGATCCTCAACAAGTTCTTGTTTGTAGATTCAGCCTGGCCATTACCCTGAGGGTAATAGTTTGATGAAGTACTTAGGTAGATCCCATTCTTGACAGCCCATTTAGTCACCTTGGACCCAATGAATGCCAATGCATTATCTGATATTATTGTAGCAGGTATGCCAAATCTGGTTGTTATTCCCTCATAGAAATCCAGGATGCTAGATTCATTTGCTTCCTTGAGTGCTACTGCTTCAGTCCACTTGGTGAAGTAATCATGTTGTTAAAATCCATTTGTGCCCTTGGCTTGAATTGGGATTAATGACTCAATGAAGTCCAAACCCCATTGCATGAATGGCTGGTCAACTGAAATTGGATGCAATGGAAGGGCAGCTAGCCTCTCTTTACCTGTGAAGAATGCACAATTCTTGCACCTCTTGATCCATGCATAACAATCACTAAAAATCTTGGGCCAATAATAGCCAGCCCTCATGATCTTTAGAGCTATCACTCTTGGTGCAAAATGACCACCAGCTGGTCCACCATGGAACTCTTCCAACACCCTATGAATCTGATTTGTACCAATGCATCTCAAAGAAAGACTCCATTCATCATCTTTTGAACAAAACACCATCAACAAGGGCATATGGGACAGCCTGCAATCTGAAGTGTCTTCTTTTGGTCTTGTTCATCTCTGGAGGGCATAGACATGTGCTTAGGAAGTGCATTATGTCTTGGGTCCAGCAAGGAGTGAGGACACCATTATTTTCCTCTTGAGTGCTTCCTTGCTCATGGCTGTCTTGCAACGCCAAAACAACCTCCTTCTCATTGCATGCTTCCTTTTGTTTGCTCAAAATCAGCTGCTCACACAATCCTTTTCCTCTGACCAACTTGGTGACTTTGATCTCAATGTCATACTCCATGACACGAGTAATCCAACCTGCTCTCTTTTCATTCAAGTCTTTGTTGAGGAGGAAGTCTTTAACTCCCACATGAGAAACCAACAATTGAACCTTGTTGTTTGAAACTAGATGCTTGAATTTCTTCAAGCTTCGACACGTGCAAGAACATGCTTCTCAATGAAAGAATATCTCACCTCATAATCCTCCAGGATTTGGCTGAAGAAAGCAATTGGCTGCTCATCATTGTCTTTGTTCTGCTGTACCAAAATTGCAGAAATAGTATCATCACCCCCAAATGCATAGAGGATGAAATCCTTGGAGAATCTACTGGGTTGATGAGAGTTGGGGCTTGAGAGATGGCTTCTTTGATTGCTTCAAAACTCTCCTTTCCTTTTGTTGTCCATTTGAAAGCCATGCTTTTCTTTAACATCTTGGTGATAGGCTTGACTAGGGCTGCAAAATTTGGGACAAACCTCCGAACAAAATTTATTCTCCCCAAGAAACTTTGAAGGGCCTTCTTGTGGCTTGGCAATGGTAGTGCTCTTATGGCTTCAACTCTTTCTGGATCAATTGCTAATCCTTCTTTGGAGACAATGTGGCCAAGGAGTTTTCCTTCATGGGCTAGAAAAATACACTTTTTAGGATTCAAGGATACTCCAAATCTTCTGCACCTTGTGAACACTTGTCTCAAAATGAAAGAGGTGGTCTCTGCTGCATTTTTGAAAAAAATAGTGATATCATCAAGATATATCAGCACCATGTTGTTAATCAAACCTTGAACGCCATGTCCATTTCTCTTTGGAAAGTAGCTCCAATGTTGGACAGCCCAAATGGCATTTTCCGTATGCATAAGTTCCCCATTTGGTGTAAAGGCTGTTTTGAACTGATCTTCTTCTTTCACCATAATCTGATTATACCTCGAATAGCCATCAAGTAATGAAAACCTCTCGTGAGCCAGCAACAACTTGCAAAATCTGCTCCATGGAAGGAAGTGGATAATGATCCTCGAGAGATGCTCTATTCAAATCTCTCAAGTCAACACACAATCTGATTTCCCACTCTTCTTTCTAATCGAACCAAGTTGGCTACCCAACTAGAATGCTTGATAGGGAATATGATTCTTGATTCTATCAACTTATTCAATTCCTTTTCTCATGAGAGGCTCCATGTGTGGATTGATCGCCTTTGTTTTTTTCTCGATGGGTTTAGTATTGGATCCAATTCAATGGTGTGTTGAGCTAACTTGGGATTGAAACCTTTCAAATCTTCATAGCTCCAAGCAAACACATCAGGGAATTCTTGACAAAGTTGTATGAACTCATACCTTTCTTGTTCAGTTGTCATCTTACCAATTTGGAGTGATTTGCCTTCTTCCACCGAGATGGACACTGAATCTTCTCCTTGACTTAGATGTTTGCTTTCTCCTTCCTAAAATGATCATTAGGATTGAAAATGGACTCCAAAGTAATAAGTCCCTTTGGTAGTTTGTTGGTTCTCAGCTGTACCACTTGGTCACCATACTGCTGCTCCAACTTTTCCTGATTTTTAGCTGAGAACTCAGCCTCTTCTTGCAAGAAATGGATGATTTGCTGATCATTTTCAAACACTTGCCAACTTACATTGTTGTCTGGCACTGAAGGCCTTACAATCACATGGATGTTTGGCTGTACCTTGTCTTTTGAATGCTTTCAACAACGTCAAAGGCTGCCCCAACTGCTGCAAGCCTGTCAGCAGCTTGGTTCTCTTTTCTAGGAATGGATTTTATGCCAAAGCCCTCAAAATCTTCAATGAGGTCCCACACCCTATTTTTGTAGCACTTGAGTAGATCATTCTTGACAAAGCATGCTGCCCTTAACTTGGTTGACAATCAACTCACTATCACCAAAGACTGCAAGTTCTTTATTCCTCTCTTGATTGACCAATGCAATCCTCAGATCAAAGCTTCATATTCAGAAGTGTTATTAGAGCATGCAAACTGAAATCTAAAAGCTGAATAATACTTAACTCCTCGAGGTGAAACAAGCATAGCTCCCCCCGCACCTTGTCTACTCCTTGATCCATCAAAAACAACTGCCATACCTCATTGTCATCCTTGTGGTCTGGCTTGGTGATGCTAGGAATAGGCTGATTTTCTTCATGCATGCAATAGACTCCTAACTCAGATTCTTCTATTTCTTGATAAGGATCAAAAGCATGCACCTTGTTTTCCCATTCATCAAGAGTTAGATCCGGGATGCTTCCAACCTTGGTGTCAGCTTCATCAGTGCTTGGATAATCCTCTTGATCAAATGTTGAACAATTGGTATTGATCTGACTTGGAGTGTAAGGCTCAATGTGAAAGTTTGCAATAGGTTCAGATCTGATTGTGGCCTTGGTTCCATATCTTGTTCTGAACAACATGTGTGACCAATCAGCAGATAAGTAACCTCCAATCTTGGCTGTGAAATCCCTTGACAAACATAGGGCAAAGAGTGGTGGAAGGTCTATTACCGAGACATCTTGCAAAACAACAACGTTGGGGCATGCATGCAAAGTAAGACTCAAGTTTTTTATCACTCCAACTGTTGTTACTGCTGTCCCATCCAATTGCACTACCCCTTTGGATATGACTTCATATTGAATTCCCAACTGATCAGCTATTTGCTTGGGCATTACTAAACTACTTGCCCCGAATCAATCATGCAATTGTGTACTAATTGGTTTCCAATGATCAATGAAACATAGAATGGAGGGGGCTTCAACATTTTACCTTGCTGTCCTCCATGATTCCCTCAGGCTGGGCAAAGCATTTGTGAGCACCTTCTTGCATTTGGACTTGCTGATTTGAAGTTGACCAGTCCTTCATGGCAGCTTGTAGCAAATCTCTTTGGCCTGGGATAGATAGTGATTCCCACATTGATATGTTTACATTTGTCTTCTTCATCTGATCAATGATGTTGAATGGAGATGAAGCATCTCTTTGTTGTCCCTTGGCCTGCACATTCATTCCTTGCATATGGGCAGCAACAATTGGCATTTGAGTTGGCCTAGAGCTATTTTAGGCAGCCCTTGTGTGTTTGGAACTAAATTTTGTTTGCCAATAATTTGTGGAGTGATAGGAGGTTGTGGATTATTTGGAGCCAATGGTTGTTCTTCACCCAAATTTCTCCTTTTTGACCTTGTGTTGGCTGCAACACTTTGGGAAATTGTTTGATTCATGCCACAAAAATCTTCTGCCTGCCAGTTTACAAGTGTGGTATCATTTGGAGCTGATTGCTGCTGGAATGTTTCTTGTTGTTGGTTATTTCCTTGACTACCTTCACCCTCCACACCAGTAGTTGTCACCATTAATGCTTGATTCAAGGCACCATTGAAGCACATAGACTGGTTGTGAGGTTCATTGCATGGGAAACACCAATCATACTCTTGAGCTATGTTGTTTTGCACTGGCACTAATGCCTTAGAGGTAGATATAGCATTGGGATTATAGGGCTGAAATGGTCTGTTGGCAGGAGGTCTTGCTTGGTTTAAATTTGCAGCTGGATTGGGTGGTCTTTGAGGTTGGTATGGCTGCCTGTTAGGCTGAGCTTGAGGCTGGAAAGGAGGTCTAAAACCTTGGGCTTGTTGCCTCTTGAGTGTAACCAGCTCATTACCTAAATTTTGTAATTGCTTCATGACTTCTTGAAGTTCATTTGAGGCACTAGAAGATGAAGTAGAAGCTTCACTTAAATTCTGATTTCTAGGAGTGGGAATAGGAGCTAAATTAGGCACTTGGCTAGTACTGGGCTCTCTAAACTTGGAAACAATGGCATTGAGGCCTCAGAGCTAGCTTTCAGCTTGAATCAAACAATTTTCAGCTCTAATGGCAATGCTATAAGCAAATGGGGATAGTCAGTTGTGTCTCCCATGGATGAATTAACATAGAAATATCAGAATTTAAAGCTTTAAGGTAATATAGAAAAGCACCTTATCTTTGTTGGCCTTATCGCCACCGGAATTCTCTCCCAAGTCATTTGAAATCTGAAGTCAAGTCGCCACCTACTCATGGGAGAGCTCTCTCGATGGTTGTCATGTGCTCCAAAAGGGACAAGTTGTCTCCCTTTTCTCCAAACTACTCATGGAGGGCTATACATAGCTGGTTCCAATTTTGATAGAACCCGAGGCAAGACTCCTAAACCATTGCAAAGCTTTCCTTTCAATGAAGATGCCAAAGAGTTTGACAAAGAACTTGCATCTCATTGATCTCATGGATCGACAAATGTTAGCAATATCCTCGACATGATCACTGTGGAGTGGTCCGATTTCTCCAAGAAAGTATGGAATGTTCTTCAATGCTGCAACTGGGATTGGATTTTGTGCATTGAGAGCAAGTGGGCTGCGCCAAAGTGAAATTGACATAGGGGTTGTTTTGTGCCATTCTCGATTGGCCTTAACCCTTGTTGATTGAATGAAAGGCCTACCTGTGGAGGAGTTGAGAGAGTTCTGTTTGGTGGAGATGGAGACCTTTGAATTCTCCTCTTCTTTGCCTTCTTCTTGGAGATAACTGTAGATACTCAAACAACACCTCTTCTTCTCCAACTCTTGACCTTGTGGTGATTCTTCTCATGAGTTTTCAGTCCGCACTGCTAAAACCAGTTGATTCTTCTTCCTTGGAGTCGCCAGATGTGCAATTTAGGGCTCTTTTAAGCAAGAAACTTGCAACAAATGCACATCAATTTTTTGTCAATGAAGATGAAGACCTCTAAGGTCCCACCGGGTGTGCCAAAACTGTTGTTGCAAATCATCAAAAACACCCGGATGTTGATCAGACTTCTAGTTTGACATCTTGGACATCCAGTGTGATTGCACAACATTGAATCCTTTCCCAAGTGTGGGACTTGTAAAATGGGAGAGGAATCTCCAGATTAGAGGCTGGTTCCTCAACTCCTCTGATCAGATATATCACTTACAAGTTATACAGAGGTTTCAAACTCAAAATCCTACTCTAAATTCCAAAGTGGACAGAGATAGAGAATGCAAAAACTGAAACTAGTGCTAATAAGGTGATGCACCAAAGGAGTGGTGAGCATTTTTTACTTCTGCAGATTGACACAATTCATAAAAATGCAACAAAACTTCATGCACAAATTGATAACTGTAATGGAGGGTCAAAAATGAATCAAACAACACAAACAGAGGATTAAAACTCATTCACAGAGCTTGTATTGTCATTTTAACATCAAAAACCACTTACATTACAACACCTGAGAGGAAAAATAGGTTGTAGTCTTGGAAAAGGTCTGATTTTTCCACAAAATCACTTTCAAGGTGAAAGAGGGAGCCTGCAATACATAAAAATGTTCAACCCTTTGAAAAATGAGCCAAATCTGGCTTTTACAATGCAAACCATGACCCCAAGAGAGAGAAACATGGGAAAACATGGGAGAGCTTCAACCACCAACCAAAAACATAGTAAAACAGCATGGGCATCCTTACAGGCCCATCCCCTAACATTTTCGCCATGCTGGGAGAGAATGCGAGCCATTCTTCATTAAAAATGGTGGTTGAAACGTCATTTCTGTCCATGACCACGTGCCAGAGGTGTTTTTCAATTTTCTCTCCAAACTCCATCAAAATGCAAAAATGACCCTAGAATCTTGTAGATAATTTCACCATCTTTCCATTGATATAAAGAACATGAAAAACTGAGCTCTGGATCGAAAGATATGGCCATTTGAAATTTTAGGGCAAAACAGGGCCAAATCGGATTGGGCAAAATTTTTAAATTTTTCACTTTTTGGTCATTTGGAAAATTTTCCAAAAATTCCCCACGCTCCACCATTTTGGGTGCCACGTGGCATGTTTTGATTGGGCATGGGCCTTTAATGCTTCATTTTCCTTTGTTTTCCCTTTGGAAAATTTTCTAAAAATTCCCGCCCGAGGCCGATGAGTTGAGGCCACGTGGCGTGTGCTGATTGGACGCGACCTCTCCTTTTAAATTTTCCATCACTGTTTGATCCATATTTTGACCTAGACACATGTGGTAAAACATGATTCATGTGGGATTTTCCTTCAAATTTTCCATGCGGGCTTGTCTTGAGTTTTTTGCCGCCACCTGACACGTGGCAAGATTCCATTGGCTCGCATTTGGGGGTGATTTTTCCTTTGAAATTTCCTTTTTTTCCCTTGGGAAAATTTCCCAAATTCTCCCCGCCTTCCACCGGTCCGGGACACGTGGCACAATTTCATTGCCGTGGACCCTCTCGGGGAAAAACATTTTTCCTTTTGTGCGCAACACTTTGGGAAAAATCCCAATCTTCCCCCGCACTCGCCATTAAAGGGTGCCCTGGGACACGTGGCATTGGCCGATATGATTGGTGGGCAATGGGCCAAAAATTTTCCTTTTGAAATTTGGCAAAACACTTTGCCAAAATTCTAACTTCTCCTCCTCCACGCTCCTTCATCCGATGCCATAGGACACGTGGCACAACATGATTGGGTGCGGGCCTTTCCTCTAAAATTTTCCATGCGCCAACACTTAGTCAAATTTTTCAAATTTTTCCCCTTGGACACGTGGCGGGATCCGATTCGCCAGTGGCCTGCGGGGAAAATATTCCTTTTGAAAATTTTGCCAAACACTTGGTAAAAACCAAGTTTTCCTCCGACCCCGCCACTTCCTTGGACACGTGGCGCCATTTCATTGGCTATGGGCCTTTCAGGGGAAAATTTCCCACAAAAACTCCACCGAGCCATAACTTCAAAAATACATGGAGTTAGGAGGAAAACTAAAAAGAAAAAAAAATTTTACTTTCTCGGGAAAGCTCGAGAAAGAGCTCTATCCAATGGTGCCATTTCCTAAAATAAAGTTTTGAGTGCCTACAAAAGATTCACCATTTTTGAGTAAATCAATCAGGGCACGTGAAGGTTGCATTTGGGCTAAAAAATTATGATCTACTAGGGAGGCACAAGAGAGGGAAGAATGAAAGGAGTTAGCCACTTACTTCAATGAAGCGAAGGGATTGGCCAACGTAGGAAAATTATGATTGCATGGTGTTAACATATCTAGATCTACATGATCCTTCATAGCCTCCATTTGTAATGGAACCACAATATCTCGAAGAAGGATACTCATACATTGCACGTGCTGAGAAAACTATACAACACTCTACAATGTGTAAATGGTTGGTCACCCAAAATGGTGATTTTTTGTCCTTCATGAGGAAACTTGATACACTAATGATAAAGTCAAGGAACGACCTTTATGGCATGAATCCATGGGCATCCTAAGAGCATGTTATATGGGAGGTCCAAATCAAGAACTTGAAACTTTGTATCATGATAAGAATGCCCTATCTCTATGGGTATATCATTATGGTATCGGTCTCTCATGTTCCTCATTATCATATGTTGTGATGGTGATGGTATTAGGATCCAAGTCTACTTCTACATGGCTTAGTTTCTTGAAAAGATTCAAAGTTTATATATTAAAACTAGTATCCATCGCCTATAAGTAACTCTTTTGACTTTGCGATGAGTAACAAATAATTCTATATATAAGGGCATATTATGATAGGTTTGTTATGTAGTATCTCATTCTAGTCAAAGGAAATAGATGCACTAGGAGAAAGGTTTGCGACCATTTCTTGGAGAGAATCTACAATGGATTTATAGAACTGAATTACTGATATGTCGTTATTAATGTTTGAGATTTTTAGAAGATCTAAGATTGAAATCTTAGTAGTGGTCTTCTCTAATTAGTCTAACAAGTCATATTGACTTTCCTAAGGGATAGATTGAGTAGGTTTTGAAATCACTAAGCATGTGCATCGTGTTCCTATGGTATAACTATCTCCTCAATCTAGTGGTGTTCTTATTCATCGATGATTAAATACAACCTATAAGGGAATCGAAAGGATTATCTGTAGAGGTATACACATAATTTGTAGCCCTATAATTATTAGATGAACTCTCCTTGATCTAGATTCTTGTTCTCCTGTTTCTTATGGTTAGGAAAGGTTTTTTAAATATCCCCATTTTTACATTAGGACCTTCCCAGATTCAGGTGAATCCACCTCAATCTTACCTTCTTCAATAAGGTCCTATATATAGTGTCGTAACCTCATACATTTGATTGTGTGTCCTTTGACATGATGAAAGTCATAGTACTCGTGCTCTTTATACCATCTTGGTTTAAGTGCACATCTTTAGGAAGGGATGCTGTGGCTGGAGGATATGTGACCATGTTCATTGTATCTAACTATTTTAAAATTGTAGACAATGGTTCAGTTAGAGGTGTGAATGTCCATTTTGGGGCCCTGTCTTTGTCTTGATGAGGTCCTTGTGTGAGTTTTAGAAGAGGACCACTCTAGAAATCTTGGACTCTTTTGGAATCAGTGATGTCATCTCCTATGACATTCTTTTTTTGTTTAAATAATTTAGGCTTCTCTATAGGTTTTGATTCAATATGTTTATCCTTGGAGAAGGGTTTAATAGTCCCTTTCACGATTAGAGCCTTTTCAATGTTACTTCCCTTCTCTATAACTTCTTTGAAGTTAGAGACACGAGTGCATTTGTAAATTAAAGGGTATGTATAGGTTTAATTAGGTATAAATATTCTAACCATTTGTTTTTCAAGGACATTACAGGGAAAATGGCTAGCCAAACCACACCACCATTGTAGGAAACCGGTGAAGGATTCATTAGGTATCTAATTTGTAGTAAATAATTCTAGCATGGTTATATCACTCTCTATGTTGAAGGAGAAGTGTCACATAAAATTTTAGCTAATGCGGGCCATGTAGTGATTTTTCCCTTGGGTATGTGTAGGAACCATTCAATGCTTGTCCCACCAAACTACGAGGAAATAAATGAATAAGGTAGTTGTCACTAAATGCAACTTCCTGGAAAGCCATGTAGAAGTATTTTATATGATCATGAGGATCACCCTTACCTTTATATTTATCAAACTTAGGTGTATCAAAGTTTTGGGAATGAAATTCATAACATGTCTCTATCGAAAGGGTAGGGACATAGCTCCTCGTATTGATATTTCTTGTTATGGCCCACATTACTTTCTTGTAGCGTTGTGAGCATGTTTTTCATTTATTGTAGCTCTTGTGTAATGAGTTGTTCTTTTTTGGAGATGGTGGTCTATTCAGACTAACCTTTAATGCTTCATCATTGTGAGGGTTAGTGTGTAGTTCACTAGACTTAGATTTATGTTTCTCCTTTTGTGAACCTTTTTGTGTCTTTAGATGTGTGTAAGCTTGTTAACTTTTGGCTAAGTTTAAGTATTTTTATTTGGATGACCTCTTCTTCGGTTTGGTGGTCATCTTCTATGTCATATTGAGGAGGTACCTCCTTGTCTTCATGTTTGATTTTGACCCTACGTGAGGCTCTAAAAGGTACTCTTCGAGCACCATCATTTTGTTTTGGTGCTTCATTCTTAAAGTTGTTATTTTCACAACCGGAAGTGGAAGCATATCCCACATCAAAGGGATTAGTGTGAATCGTACCATGCATGTTGATAAGAGGAGGTCTTTGTGACTCTTCCTCATTCATGTTAATCATTTTAATAGACATGTCATGGTCTTGTGGTAGCTTGGCTCCTAATTCTAGGATACACATATAAGTATTTGGTCTCTATTTAGGTATAAGAGATCATCAAATCATGTGAGATCAAGTTTTTCTGCCTTGTGATGAATAAATGTCATTTCCACTTAGATCAACCCAAGCTTCAAATTATTTTACTTAGAAAAATTAATGGTTTAGGTTAGTACCAGTAAAGGGATTGTTCCATTAAGCATTTTTAACAAAGGGGTTCATTTCCGCTTCACGTTCCATTCTTCTAGCCATCATCCTTGTGATAGGTGGCATGGGTACTTTTTTTACACGAGGTTTATCTAGATTTGACTAAGTTATAATCAACCTAAGTGTAACGTAATTTATCTCGCCTAGATGTCTCGAGGTGGTTTAACCTCTATTACTGATTAGCAAGAATGAAATATGTCAAAAAATAAAGATAAATGACATTGTTATGGAGGTACAAGTATATGGTAATCCACATCATACGAGGAAGGAAATCAGCAAGTTAGGTAACGGCAATCAATTGATCAAAGTGTTTAATTAACTCATTTTTAATTAGATCTTTTTTAGATAAAATCTATCTCAATGCTTGTCAAGTTCAAAAATGAACAAGGCGTAAGTATTATATGAAAAACATAAGCGAGGATCATTCCCAATCAAAGGACACCATGATGAGCTTAAACACCACGATCTAATCAAAGATGAGGATTCAAATTAAGATAATAACCACACCAATGACACCTTAATAAATGAGAACGATATCATATATTATTATGAGATACTAATGTCAAAGTGGTATCTTAAATAGGCAAGGAATAACAAAGTAAACATCACTCTTGAGATTTTGGACCATTTTTTAAGGAAATAACTAAGTCAAAGTATATTAAGGATGTGCTAAAATGTGGAAAGCGTATCACCACAATGCGAACACTTAGATTACATACAAGGAAAGAAACATACGTAAGTATTTTAATTGTGTTAAGACAATGTAGACAAGGTAATACGTCTAAGGGGATCTAAATGATGAACCATATCCTACACAAGTGGTGAGGATAAATGAATTAAAGGTAAATGGTACCTAGGTGAACATGTAAAAATGTACCCACACACTTTAGAACTTTAACTCACGGGAATTAGAACATTTTGAGTGTAAAGCAAAAATTAAAGTCGTGAAGTTCAATCTAATCCCTAAGTTTGTAAACATGCCTATATATTTTGAAAGCTATGGTTTAGAAGTAATAATTAAGAAGAACTTACAAAAGTTTATGATTATTGTGAAAACTAGTATAACTTGGAAGAGAGAATTGCCTTGGAAAGTAAAAAGTAAGACAAAAGTGATATCTTGTGAGAGGTGATGAAGATCATAAATCTTAGATTGAGGATATCTTGTCAAATAAGGTTTGGATACTAGATTAAATAAGGTAGTTTTTGTGATGACTCTTGACTCGATAACTTGGACTAACATAAGTTGGCATCTTGAACAAATGGCTCTCTAGGTTGATCGTTCAACCGATTAAAAATAAAGAGAGATTTCTTAGAATAAAGAGTATAGGGCATTAATGTTAATCTAATTTAGAGGACTAAAATGTTGTATAAATAAACCTAAGCAACATGTAATAATTGAAAATAATTATTCTAAGTGAAATGAAACCCTAAATGGGAAAGAAAAGGGAGATAAGTGGTTTATATTTCAAAATAAGTGCATTAAATTACCTATGTCCGGAAACAAATATATGGAAGTGCATCATTAGAACAAATCATGCAGTATAGGTAAGATCAATCGAGAAGATGTTTATACCTTTGGGGTGTTTTTAATGATAGTTTTGATGCCCAGGCACCAAGTCTATGTCAATATTTAGGTGTTGATTTGAAAAGAACAAGGATATAAGTATTTTGTATGCGTAAGCATGAGTTGATCAAAAAACCCTACTTGTTTTCACATTGGATTCACCAATGAGTCAAAAATGTCAAAGGGTGTGGATTACAAATGTAAGCCACATGTAATACAACAGCTTCACGAGAGTGAAGTAGTAAAGTATTAAACCCTAAAAATTTAAAATGTAAAATGGATAGTCAGTTTGACCTCATCTACCAAATTAGTGGTCTTATCACTAAGCGTTGCACTACATTTCAAGCCGGATGTAGTGGTGAGTCTTTAAGATCTTGCTCTAATGTTTGAAGTTAAACTAAGTCAAAGTGATACTAAGGAAGTGCTAAAATGTAACTATAGAGAATGTAAATATCACATTGTGCATGAAAATATAATATAATATTTTAATTGTGTAGTGTGTGTGAACAATGTAAATATCCTAATGGGATCAAATGATGACAAACTATGTGGATACAAGATGATGTAATCTAGATGGAGTGATTATCATGATATAAAAATGTACCCATCACATCTTATAACTTTATATTTATAGGGATCTGGAGTTTAATTTTGTAAAAAATCCCAACAAACCAATCTATTGAAAAGGATAAGGATGAAAAATGGCTTCTATTGCCCCAAAAAGAAGTAGAAAAGAATAAACATAGATCGGGCTAGTAATGAAACAAGGTGAGTATAAATTTAGCGAGTTTTGCCTTGATCTTAGAGCTAGAATGAAGGAATAAGAAAAATGGATGGATAAGTGCAAGAAAATATGTGGGAATATCACTAGAAATAAAATATAAAATAAAGATGGCTCAAAAAGGTTTGATTAAGTTAGTACTTTATTCACTTGAGAATTTTTATAAATAAGTATTGGCCGGGCTAAATAATGGCTTGCATAATAGATCTCATCAACTAGGTACCATAAACACCCATGTGAGCTGATTTGCCAAGAAAGTTACCCTAGAGTATCTCAACTTTAATTTATCCCCTTGAATACAATGAGCATAAATGCACTCTCACACGTAATCCTCATGGGGTTGTCACAATGGAGAATGTTTTAGGTCTAACTTAAAAAGATTTCTAGTCAAGTGGGTAAAGTGAGTGCTTCCCATTTTTTCCATGAGGTTACTCAGTGGTGGACTACTTTAGGGTTCCTAGATCCACCCCGATTGTTGTAGGTTAAGGCTTTATGCCAAACGGGTTAGATTCTAGTTGAGTGGAAAGGACGTACCCTTTTTGAACTAGCATATAAAATATGTTGAATGTGGTGTTTTTAAAATTTTTTAGACTTAGTGTGCTTTTTGTCGCACACTATTTGTGACAACCATATCAAACACATTAGTATTGTTTTGATCTTGATTCTTTCGCAAGTGGATTTTGGTCCTACACACAATGATTAGTAATTTTCCAAGTGGTCAAAACATCATATAAAGGAGATAACATGTTTCTGATTTCCAAGATCGTCCTAAGATGCAAGGAAAGAGCATACACAACACGAAACCTCACTAAACTTGTAAAATGGAAAATACTTAATCAAATTATAAGAAGATTAAAATTATTTTTAGCCAACTTTGAAGTTATTTCCATTTAGAAACTTAATTGAAGTGTTTGGAAAGCATAAGAAAGAAAAACAAATGCAAACACCTCAAATCAAGTTAGTATAAAATAATCAACAAGAACTTGCAAACCATTGTCAAAAACTTGCAAGAATGTCAGAAAAACCCAAAATATCAAATCATGCAACCTATGAAAAAATTATTTTACGGAGAATGCCTACATGCGTGGTTCTTGGCGTGTGTGCATAGATTTCATATGTGCACTCTTTATGGTAAGTGCATGGGTTTGTGGAAATGAAAGAGATTATTTATGCCTATGTGTCAAAATGATGTGTGAACGAGATTTTCAACATGTGTGTGCCACGAGAGATGATGTGTACGCATCAGGTAAAATGGAAAATAACACGAGGAGAGGATTTATAAGTGCACATCTAGAATGATGTATGTGCGGGGATTTTTAATGTGTGAGAGAAGATGTATGTGCACCTTGGGTAAAATTACGAGATAAAATAGAGGGTGGATTTTGGTCATAATGATGCATGGCTTTTAATGGTTCGGATTTGGACAAGTGTGCACCTCTAGTTCAAGAATACAAGAACATTATTTATAGCACGTGGGAAAGTGTAATGTGTTATGCACCCTTTTATGTGTGTGTGGTAGTTCAACAGTACGCATGCTTTTTACATGTGTGGGTGCACCCTCTCTAATTCCCATGCATGGCCCTGAAAAACCACCAAACAAGACAAGAACCATAAATCTAAAAATGCCAACATGTCCTAATTTAGTCCTTTAAATGATTTTCTAACATAAACCCATTAAATTCATAAGCCAAAGGGAGATTTAACACATATAAGTTTACCAAATGCTTGGACAAAACTAGTTTTCCTGGAAAAAACTAGTTTTCCCAAAAAAGCATGAAAATGGTTAGAAAAAGCATGTAAATGACAAAATTTAAACAACTTCTAATGGACTATGGGGTAAGTCCCATCGGGCATGCCATATGTATTCATGTGTAAGTTGGTGTAGCTATGGGATGAAGCTAGAACACTCAAGAAAGCTTCAAATCTTGCCAAAATTCAACAATGAACCATCATATTAGAGCTAAGCAAGAAACTATCTCTTTGCATGCATATATAAACTTGAAATAAACATTCAAACCCTAGCATATCTATATATCTCTACTCCATGAAAGCTATGAAAGATGAACCTATTAAAGACCCTAACAATTAGTTATTCTTGTTTGATCCTCAAGAAGCTTGAGAGTAGAGTCTCCCCATTAATGGCTACAAGGACAAATGGTTCTCTCTATTTACCCAATGCTTTGAGTGAAAGATGCAATAGTAAAGCAAATAGCTCAAATAACAATGAAAACTACTAAAATCTAGAAATGGCATAAGCTAGTCTAAAAATGGAGGAGTGTTCTTAACAAAAGGGGGAGGGGTATGCTTGTATTTATAGGTTTCCAATTCTAGGAGGAGGAAAGGGATGTTTTGGACTCATGTGGGACTAAGTTCCAAAAAGGCCAAATTCAAGTGAAACTCAAATTAGAAAGGTGAAATTGACATTTGGAAAGCTAAGTCTCCTTTTAGAAAGTCAACAAAGGTTTAATTATCCTCAAATAGGCTAATTAATAGGATAATGACTTGTAGAAGCCATTTAGAAGGGTGTTAGCATGATTTAGGGGTTTAGAAGAGGTTAGATAGGGTAATTCACTAGTGTAGTGTAGTCAATTAGCGGGTATTGGGATAATTAGTGCAATTTTAATAATAAAGTTGTGTAGACCAAATTATAGGTGTCTACACAAAGTATTTACTAATTTTGAGATATTATAGCTCTCTTAAGAAAAATTTTAAGCTTACTTGGTATTTTCATGTTGTTCCCAAGTATTATAAATTCAGCTAACTTATGAATGTGATTCCATGTTAAAACAAAAATCGATACTTGGAAAGAAAATTACCAAATTTTGGCATATTGCAACCTCTCTCAAGAAAAGGTTTTACCTTTCTTGGCAATATCATGCCCTCTATAAGTAGGATTTTATCTCGAGATCAACTAACTTGTCAATCTAAATCCACACCAAAATACCAAATCAAGTGCTTAGAAAGGAACTTACAAATGTTTAATATATTGTATCCTCTCTCAAGTGGAGGTGTAATATTTTTGGCATATACATGCCCTTACTTAATGAAATTTTATCTTGGGTCAACTAAAGATTGGATTAGTAGATGGAGGTTTATGGGTGGGAAAATTCCAAATATGAAAGGGTTTAAGGTAGTTGAGATGGGATGAGAAGTGAAAAATAAAGATCCTAAGATGGATGTCAACCCACATTTTGATCAAGATAAATAAAATCTAGATATTGATAAATAAATAAAATGGATGTAGTAAGAATTGAACCAAAACAAAAACTTGAATGCTAGATAGAGATATAAATGCAAATCTGATCTAAATGGACACAAAGTAAATCAAACATGGGTGGGTCGACGGTGACCCAAGATTGCAGAGGTCGATAGATGGTGACCAGGGAAAGATAGAGGAAAATATAGAAAATAGGCCTGCAAAGACCTCATAGTTGGATCTAAAGTTGATCTCAGATTTAAAGTGGATCTAAAATGAAGGAAGAACACTTACAGAGATCAAGATGGATTGGATCTGATTGAAAATGATGCAAGAAAATTATGAAAAATAATGATGAATGTAATAAATGAAGATAGATGGTTGATGGATGACTGAGATGAGAGATCGGTGAATAGGGGATTGGAAGAAAAATTTGAGATGATAAAAGGAAGAATGACAAGATCTAGAGATGGATGGAAGTTGATAAACACATAGAATGATAACATAGGTGAAGATGGATGATAGAAAAATAAAATAGGAAGGTCAGGTTGATTGAGACAAGGTGATGGCTGAAAATGGAGAAATCTAGGATGAGGTGTATGGAAAATGAAGGATGAGAAGGACATGAGAATGAAAATGAGGCTGATGATGAAGAGATCTAAGGTGGTTGATAAAGACTAAGAGAGAGCTAGAAAGATGCAAAGATGATGGAAAATGATGGAAAGATGATAAGAGGGACTTCAAACAAACAAATGTCCAAGATCTCCAATGATGATGAAAGAGGTCTTCAAAAAGGTCTCAAGATGAGAGAGCAGTTGTTGTTGAGAAGAGGAGAAACTGTAAAAAAACAAGCCAAAGCCGAAGAGACCCAAAATTCCATCCCTTTGCAAGGAGGAGGTGAAGGTGGATTTATAGGGTCGACGATGACCCGGGTAAGTCAGGTCAGATAAATCATAGAGAGAGCCATCCATTTGGGTGGTGGAAGGATGCCCAACTCGAGGAAAAATGAGCCCAAAGAGATATGATTAGGGTTTTGGGTGATAAGGATGAAGCTAGGGTGTCTAGGAAGATAAATGGGTAGGTGAGAGGTGAAAACATTAAATAAAGGAAAAGGGATGATGAAATTATTAAATGAGAGCCTAGGGATGGAAAATAGAGAGGTTTAGGGAGGATAAAAAATTAGGTGATGATTAGAGATTGATTAATGGAGATTAGGATAATTAAGATAGATAAAATAATGGGATGGGTAAGATAAGATTAAAGGTGGGAAATAATAATAAAATGGAATAAATGGGATTTGGAGAGGAAGGGAAGATTGAATAGGTGTCATAAATGAAGAGAGAGAGAAGATGTAATAGGGGTGAGGGGTAGTGATACCAAAAATTGGTGTCTACATTTGCCCCTTTTTTTGAGTGGTTTTGCGTTGGGAAAGCCATGAGAAAAAAAAAGAAGAAGATGAAAATGATGATTGATGAGGTGTTCCCCCTCAAACTAGGGATCGATGACATGAAAGGAATCGATCATGAGTTTGAAAGAGATGATGATGAAGGGAGAAAGAGTGGAAAGGATGAGAAAAAAAGATGATGATGACATAAGATTCCCCAAGTGAAGGGAAAGATCATTGATAAGATGAAACAAAAAAAAAATATGGTGGTGATCTTGGAAACACATCGGTAGGGACATAACATGACTGTGATGGAGGTGACGTTAATGGCCTATGGACCTTGTGAGTTGGAAAAAGATCACTGCAAAATGGAGGGATCTAATGGGAATCCACTCAAATGGATGTACAAGCCATGGGACCAATGGGTCAAAGGAAGTCATCAAAATATGCAAAAATAAATGTGAGGATGGTCAAGACAAAGGTTTGACAAATGTGGGGGGAAAACTATGTGATATCCTTCATACATGAGGAATCGAAAAAATATGCATTTGGGTGGGATGAGGATAAAAAGATGATCCATAATGGTGGGAGGATGATAATGGTGCCCAAGAGGGAACACAAATATGGCCACAAAGTGGACTTAGGATGAGATATGGATGATATAGATAAGATAGATGGAAAAAGAAATAGAGATGTGATAATGATGATGAGATAGAGATAAATAGATGATAAAAGATGGAAAAATGAGATGATGGATAAGAAATGATAAAATAGGATGGACATAATAGATGATAGAGATAAAATAGATTGGATAAAAATAGAGGGATGATGATGGATATGATGAGATTGATGATGAGAGGAGGAGCAAACATGATATTGATGAAGTGACCAAGATGATAAGAACAACATTCATCATAGCAAAGAGCACACATAGGATCAATTTTGAACTAGATTGGAGGTAAACAAGAAAAGGAAACAAACAAGGAAATGCACTTTACAACCAATAGTAGGTGTTAACACATAACCAATGATAGTTAGTTATTCCAAGGATCATGAGGAAAATATGGAAGATGAGCTTATGAACCTAATGTTGACATGACAAAGGGGTTTAGATGTAACTCATACATGGGAAAATAGGTTCTCCATAGGTGGTGTTCCTAGGTCTATGCCCCACTTGAGCAATATGATGCAAATTGATCAATGTGGGAATTTTTTTATGGATGAGAAAGTTGATCGATGTGGGAAGCTTTCTTAGGATGCTGCTTTTGAAATTTTATGATTTTTTTTTGAATATATAGAAGGTTGATCAATGCGGGAAGCCTTCACTTTGCCATGATATGAGATGGTAGCCATCCTTGAGGAGTGGTCTACATTTTTTTCTTTTTGATTTGGATTTTTAGGATTTTATGGAAGGATAAGATATGCATGATAGTTTGTCCTTGAGGATCAATCTATAATTTTGATATTTTTCTTTTATGAACAAATTGTCCTTCGAGAGGAGAGTCTATTTTCTTTTTTTGGATAAGATAGCTTTTTTAAGATGAGCATCAGGATTTTGAATTTTTATGAAAGAGTTGGGGATAGCTAGGTAGACCACTTAAGAGGGGATGAATAAATGTACAAGTGACACCTATGGACCCTTAGCATGGTTCTAGTAGGTAGATAAGAAGGTGATGGATGTAATGATCATGGAGTTCTCACCAAGAAGGAAGAACCTATCCATAAGGAATATGCTATGAGAAGAGCCATGGTGCCCATATTCAAGGTCATAATAGGAAAGTGATGGTAGACCACATAATTCCAAATCATTACGATGAAAGATGGAAGAGGCTAATGATGGATGGATGACCACTAGATGACTAAGTTCACATTGGTAGGTATGTTAACAATAGAAAAGATGCATAAGCAAGTGCAATGCGTTAAGAGGTTTTGTTTTTAGTTTACCATCAAGAGAAGCCAAACGATAGGCTCCAGATCCATACTTATGTGTGATAATATATGGTCCAATCTAGTTGGGAGAAAAATTTCCACGTTGGCTCCTTTCTAGAGTAGTGATGTTCTGATTTTCTTTAAGGACAAGGGTCACTGACATTAAAGTCACGCTCTCTTAGATTTTTAGATGGGGGAATGGATGGGATAAGATGATAGCTTGTAGAGGATTGGATGAGGTGAGATAGATGAGAGGAGATAAAATATTATGTGTTATCTTTGAAAAATGAGGAAGAGGAAATATGATCATGAAGATGAAGATGGCACAAAAGTGGGAGATGAATATGTGTCATGTGGGATGAAGATGGACAAAAGTGGGCTTAGGATGAGATATGGTGATAGATAAGTAGATTGGATAAGATGAGATAACAAATTGGATGAGATGAAGGATAAAGTAGATTTAGATGGGATTGGGTGAGATTAGATAAGACAAATGGGGATTAAGAGGAAGAGAACTAGCCTAGATAGTAGACTAGTCCTAGAGTGATTGTGAAGATTAAAATAAGTTAGGGGGGGACACAATGTCTCCATGTCCATGGGGGGTTGTTTGATGAAGAAGGAGATGGATTGATGTGCATGGAGATGAGATGAAGGAAGGAGATGTGAGAGGATTAAGAGTGAGGGTGGATACTCCCTAGTGAGAGATGTTGCATCACATTAGACAACTTGGATACATAGATATGGATGAGCTAGTGAGTAGATGTCGAAGGAGATGGGTAGGATTGTTAGAAGGAGAGCATGATGATGATGACTTTGGGTTTTGATTGGATAGATGATTGAGGATCATGAGGATGAGGAGGATTGGTAATGTGATGACATCGATGAAGAGAGGGGGCCTCCCTTTAGGAGAAATAGATCTTGGGGGAGGGATTACGATGAATGATTTGGATGGAGAAATTGACTTAGATTCCTTAGGAGGTGAGGATTGATTGGAGGATTGGATTTGAATGTGGATGAGATAGAAGGAAGAAGTGGTATTCATTGATGAGAAGGTCATATTCTTCTATGAGATTATGGATGAGAGTTTGAGGGCCTTACAATGTTTTTTGTATCATGTCCATGGGTACGATGATAAGAAAAATGATGTTAGAATCAAACCATGATGGTTTTTGTCCACGTGGGTCAAAATACTTGATGGGAGGAAGGTGATTGATTGAGATGCTTGGAGTAAGTGTTGAAGATTTTTATGTAGGACCCGATGGGGTTTTGAAGAAGAAGAGGTTATAGATGAAGTGGATTTTGAATAGTGGATGAAGGTAAGAGGGATGGTTTTTAGATGATGAGGTTCATGGGATTTTGATTTATGATTTAAGTTTGGAAGAAGAAGAGGGTGATTGTGACTTGGTGTTCAATTTTGATGATTGGGGATTTAGATGTTTGGATTCTCAATTTGAAAAATGGGGATGTGGATGTTTGAAAGGGGGATCAGATTTGGAGGAGGATTATTAGATTTTTTTATTTGGATGTAGTGATGATGGGGTCTTAGATGAAGGCTGGCCCTAAGATGGATGGAGATGATCCTAAGAGTGATGATGTAACATTAGATTGCTTAGGAGGGTTAGACTTGGGAGGAGGAAGCTCCAAATTTTTTTGTGGATGTGTAAGGGATTTTTGAATAGGTATGCCAAGGTTTTTAGACTTTGGTTGAGGATTTTCCTTTGGCATGAATGATGATGATTTCAACTGGAGGGTCTATAGAAGTAGAACTAGGTGATGTGGATTGTGTTGTAGATGTGGATATGGAAGATGGAAGGGGTTTTGGATGATGCACTTGATGAGATCAAAAGGGGTTGTAGATTGTGTAGTGTAGATTAGGATTGATTGGTGTAGAGATGATTGGTTTTATAGATGGGGTATGAATATCATTTGTGTTGTCTTGAAGGGGATGTTTGTGTAGTATATGTTTCAAGAGATGATGTATGGATGGATATGATTCAAGATGTTGATGTGGGTATAGTCATGATTGTAGATGTGGTTGATGTGGAGTGGGTATAGATAAATGTGATGTGTGAGATGTGAAGATGTGTGTAGGTGAGGGTGGAATGTAGATGTGAAAGATAGATGTGATGTTGGGATGTAGTAGATATGGATGGGGTAATAGGTAGAGTTGAAGTTGATGTGGGTGTGATAGTTGTAGATAGATTGGTGTAGATATATAAGATAGGATAGGTGTGGATATTAATGAGGTTATGGATGAAGGGGTAGGAATTGAAGTGGAGATAGATTTAGTTGATGAAGGAATGATGGGTGTAGGAGAAAAGGTCTAAAATATGTGGGTGCAATGGATGAAGAGGTGATGGGTATAGGTGATGGTGTTGGATCTTGATTTATGGTATTGATTGTGTGAGCATTAGATGCATAAGATGTGGGGGTGGAATTTGATTTGATGATGGATGATTGGGGAAGGGTTTTTAAAGACCTCAAGGGTTGATTAGGTGGTGCATTAGGATTATCTACTTGGAGGTCACCTTGATTTATAAATCATTGGACAAGATCTTTGAAGGAATGACACTTCTCAATGTCATGACCTTGGACTTGATGATATTTACAATAATTCCCTCATGATACCATATACATTTTTGGGTCATGAGTCATCAATGGGTCATATGGGAGGAAGTTGAATAAGATGGACCACCATTAACTTGTCAAATATTGAACTATAGGATTCCCAAGAGGGGTATAGTTAGGAGGTGGTCTAGGAGCTCTTTTGGAGGCTCCGTGTGAGAAGTGGATGTGGAGAAGACTTAACCATGATGGCATTAGTGATGTTTTTAGATTTTTCACCATGTGGAGGACTTAGTAAATTCAAGTTTGGATTGATTTGATCAATTGTTTAAGATGGCCTTTCTCAAGGGCATGAAGTTCAAGTTTATGAGCCATGGTGAAAGCCTCTTCAAAGGTTTGAAATGATTGAATTTGAAGAGTAGAGGATATATGCTTCACACAAGAACATGAGAAGAGTTCAATAAGCTTATTTTTGGAAGGGAGAATGATAGTTGGTTGATGATGCCATGCCATCATGTGATGAAATCTATGATAGATTCATCATCATATTGTCTAATGGCATAGAGGTATGTGATAGTGATCTTTACACAATATTGATTGAGAAGTGTTCTAGGAACAATTGTGCAAGTTGGGTGAAGGAGAATAATGAATGTTGTGGGATGTCATTATACCAATCCAATGTGGGTTTGACTAATGACATGGGGAATGTGTGAAGCATAAGGTCTTGATCATGGGTGATAAGGTAACATGACATGTCTAAAGGAAATGAAGATGTTGTTGTGGGATCCTCCTTACTATTGAATTTAGAAAACTTTGGAATTCCCAATGAGGAGGATAAGGCTTTATGGGGATGGATGGATTGATGGGTTCATTACAAATTTGATCATATGAGAATGTGGTTTTGGATCCCAAGGTAGTGGCTTCAAGATTATCCATTCTACTTAATAATGCATGCATGGGATCATTAGATGGATGGGTTGAGAAGTTGAAGGATGAGATTGTGATGCATATGAAGTAGATGGGTTAGGTTGTTGATAAGTTTGATATGTTTGAGGATGAGTAGGTGTTGGAGGAAGTGGTTGATAAGGGGAATGTAATTAAATGGTTTGATTGAATGGGTTGATGATAAAGGTTGTTGTTGAGAAATGGGGATGTGATAAGATTGATGAGATTGAGTTGGTTGTTGAGAGTGATGGGGACATTTGATTGATGTGGTATGTGATGAGTTGGAACATAGGTGATGGGTGGTTGAGATACTTGAATAGATTGGTTGGGAAGTATAATGAAAGGCACCTTGAGGAGGAGGTTGATGGGTTTGAGTTGATTCAGATGGATGAGGTTGTGAAGTGATACATTGGCATGAACATGGGAAGTGGAGATAAGAGGTAAAGTTGAATTATGTTGTTCGGATGGAGGAGGAAGCAAGTGAGATTCTTGAGATGATTGGATAGGGGCATAAGTGATTGTAGTGGATGAAGAGGTGATGGGGATAAAAGAGTAATAATAGTGGTGTTATATGAGAGATAAATTGGGTGGAATGGGCTCCACCAATTGAGTGGATTGATGGGATTGAGGGATCATGATGGATTTGGATAAGATAGTCATAAAGGGTGATAGGATTAGCATCAAGGAGTTCTTGAAACTTGAGCATCCATGAGGGATAGTAGGAGGTCAAGAGTCTCTAAAGGAGTAAGAGATGGAGGTGTAGTTAGTCTAGAGGAAATGGAATGATGAGAGATAAAAGGATTGGTTTCAAGATGGGGATCATTTTGGATGACATGGGTTTCATGAAGAGAGACCATAGAAACAAGGGTTGGGAGACCAAAGGTGCATGGTGATCATAGGTGTAGAAGAATAGTGGCAAGTGTAGAAGTTTGTTGGGAAAGATCATCAGAAGTGGGATGTCATTGGATGAGGTAGATTGTTGTGTTTTCTTGGCCTGAGAATGGGTGATAATAACAGCATGAAATATAAAAACAAAAACTTATATAGTTTATTAATAAACAAATCAAGCAACAAATTTTTAATCATCTTGATTATTTAGAATGATGTGAAAAGAAAAGAAAATGGGCTCAAAGGGAACCTAGGAAATGGAAATCTATGGATGGTTTAGGTAGTTTTGGATGGAGTCCTCGATATACCCGAAGGTATGTGAGGCATGAATCTATGATGACTATGAGTACGGGGCTTGGTATTGGGTACCCCCTCACTTCATGGTCCCACAATGATAAGGGAGTCGGGTGCTTAGCCAATATACCCATAGTAAAAAAAATTTGTAACATGACCAGAACACCGTGAGATTTCCTATTGGGTGATGAAATCCCAATAGTTCCACCTAGGAGGAATGTTTAGATGTGTAATTTTGATTTGTGTGTGTTTTAGGATGTGTGTGATGAAGTGTATGTAAAGAGTTAAACCCCTAGTTAAACTAGATTTCCAAGCAATATATGAAGGGTTATTTTTAGATCCAAAATGAAATGTGTAGATTCGATGAAAAAGCAGACAAGTGATGCAATGCGATAAAAAAAAAAGAGATGGGGAATAAAAACAAGGAATACTGGATAACACTTTTCCTTTTTATCTGAATTTTTAAGAAAGCAAGCAAATAAAAATCCAATCCAAGCAACGCAATCCAATGTAAAAAAAAAGCAAAACTCCTTCCTACGAGGTTAGTAGAAGATGGATAGAAGAAAATGAAAAAAAAAAAAAAAAAAAGACTCACCAAAGAAGGGTGGGTCCCACCAGCATGCTAGAATGTTGACCAAATTCCCTCATTCCTGTTTCAGATTAGTGAACTAGTACTAAAGAAAATAAGTAACTCTAAATATGTGAGGGTTTAAGGTACCTGAGATGGGATGATGATGAATACGGGGCACAAAATGAGAGATCCTTCTCCACAATGAGCTAGATGACCTAAAATCAAGTGAACTCAACAAAAAAAATTGGATTAGTAGATAGATGGGTGGGTTGCCTGACAAAGTCAGTCCTGAGAAGTGAAAACTTCCTAGGATGGATGTCAACCCATGTTTTGATAAAGATAAATAAAATCATATATTGATAAATTGGATGTAGTAGAATCTGAACCAAAAAATAGAAAGCTAAAATGCTAGATATAAGATAGAAATGTAGATCTGATCTAAATGCATACAAAGTAAATCAAACTTAGGTGGGTCGATCGATGGTGACAACGACGAGAGCTAGAGAGAGGCACGATGACGATGATCAGGATAGATGAGAAGAAAAATGGAAAATAAGCTCTACAAGATCTCCTAGGTTGGATCTGAAGCTGATATGGATCTGGAGATGAAGGAAGAACATTGCGAGAACAAATATAGGAAAAATGGATCTATATGATTGAAAGGATGAAAAGAAAATTATGAAAACTAATGATGAATGCTAAAAGAGGAAATCGATTAAAGATGATCTGTCAATGGTGATCGAGGATGGATCTCGGGGTGATGAAGGGGCAAAATAAATATAAGAGATGTGAAAAAAGGCAAAATGAAAGGATTTAGAGGTTGGATGAATGTGATTTGAAAAAAGATGAATGAAAAAGGTTTTGAGATGATAGAAAAATTGATAGAATGAAGGCTGGTCGATGGTGAGAGACGGGGCTAGAGATCTAGGATGAGGTGTATGGAAAATGAAGGATGAGAATGAAAAATGAGGGTGTGAGGTTATGACAAAGCTCCAAATATTACCGATAAAGACCTACAAGAGGATTGGAAAGTTGAAAAGTATGATGAAAATGATGGACATAAAAGATGACAAGAGGGCTTCAAACAAACACAAAGTGTCCAAGATCTCCACAATGATGAAAGAGGTCTTCAAAAGGTCTCAAGATGAGAGAAATTGTTGTTGAGAAGAGGAGAAACTTGCAAAAAAAAGCCAAAGCGAAAGAGACCCAAAATTCCATCCCTTTACAAGGAGGAGGTGAAGGTGGATTTATATAGTTCGAAGATGATGACAAGATAGGTCACGAGGCGACTTGTGGAGAGCCATCCATTTGGGTGGTGGAATGATGCCCAACTCGAGAAAAATGAGCCCAAAGAGATCTGATTAGGTTTTAGGTGATAAGGATGAGCTAGGGTGTCTAGGGAAGATAAATGGGTAGGTGAGAGGTGAAAATATTAAATAAAGGAAAAGGGATGATGAAATTATTAAATGAAATCCTAGGGATAGGAAAATAGAGAGGTTTAGGGAGGATAAACAAATTAGGTGATGATTAAGATTGATTAATGGAGATTAGGGATAATTAAGATAGATAAAATAATGGGATGGGATTAAATGATGTTAAACAAAATTGTGAAGAAGGTGATAATAGAATATATTGATATCCACAATGGTAATTTCCCACATAAGCACAAGGTGTGGCCTCCAAATTAATTAAATGTAGTTGGGTCACCTATTAGGTGAAAGTGAGTATTTTATAAATATATCAATTTTTAATAAGAATAAAATTACCTAGAATATTCTCTTCTTTATCATGCCTCGAGAGATTTCTCTCTTCTCTCAAAATTAAAATAAAATTCGATCTTCTCCCTTATCCACTATCAACTAAAACATATTTTGTAAAATTTTATGAATATGTTGTGTGGAAATGAAGTGTTTAGGGATTACGAACTCGTGTGAGAGTGTAAGTAAAGAGAGAAAATGGGGAGGAGAGGATAAATATCGTAGGGAAAGATTTTTGGGAAAAGGTATGGTGCAATTAGAGAAGTACGTGTGGGGAGGGGGTGTAAAAATTTATACTAAATAAGGGGTTTAGAATGGAGAGAAAAAGGTTAAGGAAGGATTCAAAATTGAAGATGAAAACTATAAGGGTAGATGAGATGAGGACAGATAAAAAGAAAGAATATGGTGGAGGATCAAGAGAAAGAAGAGGGAAAATTATGAATAAATTAGAGTCGTGATGGAATGAAGTCTTGAACTAGGGTGATGAGGAGGGTAATATTGATGATGTGGTTGAGCATGACAACATAAGGAATTTAAAAATGCCTAAAGTGATAAGGGGAAGGGACATGTGCAAAGAAAGAGAGGTGGAGAATCTTGAAATGAGGATATAAGAATGGTTCCAAAGATGAGGATGAGCATAATTGTGATGAAAGGAGGAGGTGAAGTGGAGAAGGATGAAAAAGAAGAAGTTATGGGAGGAATAAGAAAAATAAAAAGGAAGATGATGCTGATAGTAGAGATCTTATGGGATGATGGAGTCTCAAGGAAATATGATGCGAAGAGAATTAGGATGGTAGTAGGAAAGCACCCAAGTGGGGATGGGTGGTAGAGAAGAGGTGTATATATCAAGAGAGATAAAAAGGAGGGGATTGAGGAAGGGAAAATATAGTGAAAATGAGGCCAAAGATGGAGATGAGTGGATGTTGAGGGATGAACAGACGGGGACAAGTACATGAGGAGAATGGAGGTCAAAATATGGGGGTGGTAGATGTGCTAGACATATGGAGATGGAATATTCTTATGGGAGTACATGAGAAGAGGAGAAATGACAGATGGTGTAGATGAGTAGGAAGTTAGAGAATTTTAAGAAACAATATATGAGAAGAATGGTAGAAAAGGGGTGAGAGAGAAAAGGGGGCTAGAGAAGGTAGGAGAAAGGAAATTTGTCAACAAGAGGGTGGTCAAGTAATATTCCTAAGTTTAAAAGGGAAGATATAAAACATGTTAGTGAAGGATTGGAGAGTGTTATGCAAGGAGGGACTTGCCATAATGGGTGTTGGGGGAGGATAATGAAAAATAAAGGGTGAAATTAAGAAAGGAGGAAATTTATGTTGGGAGAAATGTAGAAGGTTGTATTACCTTGAGGAGTGTTTTCAAGAAAGACTCCCATGCTACAAGAGTGATCAAGTAGGATTCCCAAACTAAACAATATATATATTATGTGTGATTTGATAGTATGATGAGAGGTAGGTAGTGGCTTAAGGGTTAGATAAGGGGATATTATGAGGAAGGAATGGTAAAATTAAGAGAGGAAATGGTGGTAGATGAAATGTAGAATGACAAGATTATTTCAAGGAGCATCCTCAAGGAATATTTCCATGTCACAAACATGATAAAGTAATATTCACAAGATAAGAGATGAAATATTATGATGAAGGAAGTGATAATATGATTAGATATATATGGATACATTGGATATGGATGAAGGAGGATCATGGTGAAGTATTATTATAATGGAGTGAGGAATGTGGGGATGGAGGAATATATGTAGTAGGTAAGGATTATCTCAAGGAGTGACCTCAAGTAATATTCCCATGTTGCATGGGTGATCAAATAAGATTCCCAAGATGATTATGCATGATGAGACGATTTTTGGTGTTGGTGTTGTTTTTGATGTGATAGAAGTGGTGGTGAAGGAATATATGTAGCAAGAAAGGCTTAGTTCAATGGTTGATCTCAAATAATATTCCCATGTTGTATGGATAGTAAAATATGATTTTGAAGATGATTGTAGATAGAGAGGTGATGGTAATGAAAACAATTATGGTGAGAGGAGGGTGGATATTATGAGGAAGTGTCACAATGGGGAAAATGGAATTGGTGGTGAGGATGAGATTAAGAATAATGAAGAGTGGGTTTTGGCTATATTTATGGTTATGGCATATGATCAAGGAAGAGCAATTATAATGGAAATGTTGGCCATGGTGGTGGATGAGGTTTTGTTGGATAACCAACTGATTTAACAAATATAGAAATTTATAAAACCCTAATTACGAGTCACAACGAAAAGATAAACCATAAAGTACAAATCGACCTAAGTAATAAGCTAGAAAATATGAAATCCTAGGTACAAGAGAAGGAATAAATTACTTAGATGATTTCGTAACTAATCCTCAAATGTACCAAATTGAAAAAATAATAAAAATGAGGAGGAAAATGTTGCAAACAAACCCAAAAAATTGTACAGTGGCAGAGATGCATGGAATGAGGTGCTTAGACTAGGTCACGGGCATCTAGGCACTAGAGACCTTCTATGGGTGCTTATGACGAGAGAACCTCATAAAACAATTTTGTACTATGTCACACAAGTGTCGCTAGCCTTTGTTATTGATCACCTTTAGGTCACCTGGTAGATCAAAATTTTCATGTAACCTACAAAATAAAATACCTCCTACAAAATCCCAAAACACATCAAATCCTAAAAAAGAAAAATATGCAAATAGGGAGTCGAAATGACCCCGGAGGTCACCCGATAGAGTGAACTTATGATCTAGACATTGCACTAAATTTTAGACTCCATGTAGTTCTCGTGTGTGTGTGTATGTGTGTGTGTGTGCAAGGATCGTGCGTAGGAGGCTCTTGTGCAAGATGCACTTGATAGCGAGCAATAACTAGATGTAGCAATGTAAGTAGATGTGTGGATGTCAAAATTAACTTCCCCTCCTATGAAGTGTATGCAGAAAAATGCTAGTCCCTTTTCCCTTGAATGATATCTAGATGGATGCTTTGATGCTCTTAGAATTCCTTTGGATGTAACCTTAGGTGATAGTAAAAGATGCTTAGATCTTGGTCCTTTATTATGATCACATAACAATTTATTTATATGATTCCCTTTTTTTTGAATTTTTTAATTAACCACTAAAATGTCGACCCATAAGAAATCAAGATGCCTAACAACTAGAAGAGGCCTAAAAGAGGTGAGTAAGATACAAAGAGTCGGGGTACCCATGAGGAGGAGGGTGCTAGAAGAAGCTGGTGTCAGGACTCAAATAAAGCGAAGTTATGAAGGTGAGACTAGGTAGTAGGGTCAAAAATAGTGGGAAATCAATACTTTTTTTTCTTAGGAATCATATGAATATAAGGATGTGATTATGACCTAGAAATGTACCCAAAGTGCGTGATTTAGTGTCTACATTTTTCCCCACTTTATGTTGTTGAGTGAATGCTCAATAACATAAATTAAATAAAATATGCATACCTGATAACCATGTAGATAGATGGTGAATAATGTGCTAAAAAGAGACAATAAAAGTGTGGAGTAATACAAAATGAATCATGGAAGCTAGAGAATAGAAGTGACCCTAGGGGTGAAAGCATACATGTATATGTTGTGTTGTACCTATTGTCGTTATCGATTGATGTGTTTGATGATGTGGATGTTGCTTCCCATAAGGATGGACCTGCAAAAGAGAAGAGAAAAAGAGTAGTTAAATATGTGTATATGAAAAATTTGATCTAAATATGCAGATAGTCTATAAGAAGTATGTAAAAAATGTGAAAAGAAACATGTGCACCTGATCCGTGATGAGTGAAAAAATAGAAAGGATCCTAAAAATTTTGTAGAAGAACAAGTTTTTGGGCGATCTCACACAAAGTGCGAATTTTTGGGATGATCTCATGCCACTGACGAGAATAAGTATTTAGGAGAAAGGTCTAGTGTTATTCTCCAACCACCGATCGCTACGATGACTTATACATCACTACGAGATAGTCCGATCATGCTTTGTTCAATTTTGATTTAGTTTGATCCAACATAAATAGAAAAAAAGAGATAACATGCATGCTTTGTTGGAGGACTATGCTTATTATGTGAAAACCATTGTGTAAGCTGCTGTAAATTGTTCCAATCCGAGAAAACCAGAACTACCCCTAGTCATAGGTGTCTCGGAAGAGTCGAGCACACCAGTGCTCATGTATGTATCTAAGTGTTGGCATCTGTACATGCTATACTAAGGACCCAAGTCAGATTTTGAGCCCTTTCTACAATGAAGACTATGTTATTCCTATGTTATACAAGTATGAACTATGATTGTGTATTGTTAAATAGGGTGGTGATTCACCCAACGTATAGCCCCTCGTTTGGGGTGCATACGATGTCACAGGAGGATGCGGCCCAAAAGAGAGGACCACACACTAATGCAGAAACTAATTCCCGCATGGGAAAGGGAATGTGCTTGGTAAAAACCAAGGCACTTGTAAACAAAGTGGCTAGGACATGTGTTAGTGTAAATAAGACAAATACACACATAGAAGACAAAGTGTAATCTAGAAAGCAAGAAGAAAATGTAGACTGTGAAAAATGGGTTTTAAACATGGGACATCACTCAAAATGTCATAAGACAATCAGGGTAAACAACCAAAAACATACAATGTCCATACAAGACAAAGGGCGAGCCTAAAAAAAATGGCATACTGATGGAAAACAATGATAAGAAAAGAGTAAAATACAACCATGGTGGAAAATAGTTCTTTTAAGACAAATTTTGCACATGAAGCATTAAGTACCCGTTAGCATGTTAGAAAGATAAAAATTATGTTAAAACATGTATGATCCGATATAAAGTAGTGTGCTAGTATGAATAGGAAATATTATAAAGCAAAACAATAGCGCTTTGTAATGTGTATGAAAGTAGATGCCCCAAGAGCCATTGTGGGCTGGTAAGAGGTATAGTGCAAGCATTGGTGCTTTGAGTGTAACGATTTTTGTAAATTATGCATTCATAACTAGAAGGAAAGTGAATGTGTATGTGTATATAGAAAAGATAATGACATACAAAATATTTATCTAACATAGTAAGAAAAGTGTAACATGCAAGTATAAAGTAAGATTAAATGGAACCGAGATATGTAGTATGTTGTGAGTGAGTGATATGGAATGATATGCAATGTGAATGTGATGCTAAGTGGATGTGAATGATTATGAGTGAAATGAGGTTCATTTATAAATGACCCTTAGCAGTCAAGAATGAACCATAAAACAAGAGTATGTCATCAGGAAATGGTTTGAACATGTGCGCTAGATAGATAGATCAATTATGTATAGAGCATAAAGAGTATCACGCACTTTGAGTCATTATTTAGTCCAGGGCATTATACTATTATTTATATGGTTCATAAGTGAAAAGCGTAATAATTAACCCATGTCTTTTCCATTTTTACATTCATTGCTTGTCGTATTTTTTATCTTACATCTACAATTTCCCAATCTGTATGGTTATTCTACATTTTCCTATTTCTAATTGGGGTTCCTTGGGTGCTCTGGTCCCCTCTAGGGCACCCCGATCTCTTTGCACTTTACTCTCATCTTTTGGGCACTTTATAGCCATTTGATCTTTATATCTTTTGGTGAGTCGACCTTTTTAGGGTTAATTACAAAATTAGAACAAGAGAACCATATAAATATAAAGTTATGTGACCATAATGAGGGACCAAGAACTAATCATCTACTATCACCATCTAGATTTGCATCCATAAAAGGAATATAAAGCTACATTTGCATCCATATAGCTCCATCACAAGGTACACAAGGCTAGTTCATCTGCATCACACTTCATATGAGGGGATTTTATTGTTTCCATGCACACATTTACTACATTATACATCTAGTTATTTTCTCACTACTTCATAAAGTGGGATTGGCACAAGAGTAACCTAGGGCATTATTTACACACACACACCTAGAACCTAGAATTGGGTTTGAGATGTAGTGAAAGCTCAAAGTGATAATTCCATCGATTTGAAACCGAGGACACCGACCCCTTCATATGCATATTTATTTTTTAGGGTTTTGATGCTTTGTTTGGGGTTTTGCAAGTGATTCTTCCATATCCTATTCACAAGTGACATTCGTCTTAGTTCAGTGACATAAGTGTGACAGAAGTGAACATAGACAAACATCAGTGACACCTCAAAGGATGTTTTTGGTCATTTCCATACACCAATGCAACCAGATCCAGAAAACCAGCAGTGCCCACGGTCTCCCCTATACCTTTCCATGCACCTTAATCCAATCAAATAGCTTCAGATATGTGATTTTTTAGGCCTCTCGTGTGTGGTCGATTCCTCCTCTTGTTCACCTGGTTTCTATAATGTGAATCAGCTAAGGATTCTTAACCCTCTCTTGCACATTAGGGTTTCACATTTTCTAGCTTAGTTTTGCTTGGGTATATTTGTTATATTTTATTGGTCATTTATTTAGTTATTTTACTACTCCTATAACATTAGATTACACTAGAATAATCTATTTTAGTTAATCATTTTGGTGAACCCGTACTCAATCTTCATACTTTTAGGATCCTCATTCTTTGCTTATCATCCTAGAGTATAGTCATCATGAGTATTTCAATCAATGATTACTTGCTTGCAAATCCTAATTTAAGGCATAGAGTCCAACATCTTCTTGCTACTACTCGCATTCATGTTGATATGCATCCTAACTTAGTATATCAAACTTTCGTAGATGCATTTTCTCAACACATAGCATTCAAATATAATCTTCCCACTAATCTTAACACTTTTGAAAATGACCCACCCTTGCATATTATGATTCACATTTACAATGTGGGTATCAAGTGCACTTTAATTGATAATGGATCTAAACTTAATCTTTTTCCTATGTCATTCCTTGAAAATCTTGGTCTTTTCCACTTGCCAATGTTAGTCCATCATCTCTTTCACTTCGTGCATATGATGGTTTAGTTCACCCATGCATAGGTCACATTGTTCTTCCTATCACTATAGGGCCAAAAAATCTCAATACAGTCTTCTTTGTCATTGATTTCTAGTCTCATATAACTACTTACTTGGTAGACCATGGCTACATGCTATGTAATTTGTTGCTTTATACCATACATCATTGTGTCAAATTCATACATGAAGGTGTTGAATATATTGTACTTTCGACCATGATGCATACAAATATTATGACCGAGATCCTAATACTACTCTTCCTATTCCATGCACTGATACTACAAATGATCCTCAACCAATAGATGAACTACCTCATTTCCACCACTTGAAGGTGTCATTTGTGTGATAGATGTAGTTTCTTCCTCTCCACCGCCTCCACTTTCTACTACTACTACTACTATGATTCTTTATCGGGGCCTTCCCAGCATATGAACACCAATCTATCCCCTACACCTTCACATGTGCCTCCTCCATTGGCCCACTCACCATTCACATGTACACTTTTCATGAATAATTCTTATTGGGAGCATATTCCATTTGATCCTACTTATGATGAAATTGTATGTACACATGAGGGTTTGACTCATCTAGGTTTTGCTTTTTGGGACCTTTTTCCTCCACCACATTTTTCTCATCTTTATCATGGCTTTGTTTACATTATTGTTACATATGGTCTACGTGTCTTTCATCTCCAAGTCTTCCTTGCATGACATTACTCTCAACCTTTTCCACTTACATTAGGAAAATCTTGGCTCGATTACATTACATTGGGGCACACTTTGACCCGATCATATCAATATATCATTTCACATGCCCTTTGGTTGTCATGTATTCATTTTCCAATAGTTCTATTTTTTGGCTATCTCACTCACTAGTATGCACATGGGTGTCCCTTACCACCCTTCACTGATGAAGAATATGCTATGGGTATGTATAACCTACGCCTTAATGGCTCATTATGTGACCAACCTGACATTATCACTTACCAGGTCTCAAATGCTTGTTCATTTGGTTTTGACCATGACAATGATGACCTCTTAGATGATATTACATGATTGACTTCTACATCTTACATGCTTGGGGGAATAACATCCACACACTTTTCATACTCCACCATCTTGGCATGACACATGTTTCATACTCATATTATCAACCTCCTAGCATAGGCATCATCATCTACACATTAACATCATCATTACCCGATGACACACTCTTGTTCTTTGGTTCACACTTTGACCGATGAGGGAATCATACATGCATGAACCCCACACACTTGCACAATAGTTACTACACATTAGGCACTACATATAATCACATGATCTTATATCACTTACACATTACAAACTACATTATAGGTTATGTATGTTGTATATACCCCTACATTTCATTGCATTCTACGCTTAATACATTATCCTCATGTTCTACATATGATATCACATAGTCACACCATGATGTTACATGTTATGCATTTTCACACATCATACACACATTCTTACATTATATGTCTTTACATTTTACATCTCACATCATCTTACATTTTATACATCATTAGGTTATCTACGTATTTCACATTGCATACCATCATTTACATATATTCTTTACCATGCATTGCACTCACTCACTACCCGATGACGCACTCTAGTCTCGCTGGTCCATACTGGATTGTTGAGGGTATACAAAAAAATGGACCACATCACACTCACATGTTCATCATTCAATCTTATTTTTCTCATGCGACATTCCTAGGATTAGTGATATACATTTTAGGCTATAATGGTCACTTCTTCTACCATCATCTCGTGATCAACTACATCATCACATTCACTTACATTGTTTAGTGGTATATGCTTTAGGATAAATCACCACTCCTTTCTACTCATCTTGTCATGATATACGCTTAGGCTATAGAGTCATGCACATTTCATCTCTATGTCACATATCATCACCACATACTCATCACAATGCATTGCTACACAACACATAGTTTGACCATTTCCCAATGATGCACTCTCATTTATGGTTCATTCTTGACTACTGAGGGGGCATACTAAATGAACCTCATTGCATACAACTCCATTCACTCAAGGGGGCACATGATCCTATCATTCACTCTGCATTCCATTCCATCCATCCACAACATACTACATTTTATGGTTGCATTTACTCTTTCTTGCACTTTTCTTTACATGTTCACTTACTACACATGTTAGATAGATCTCTTGTATGTCATTATATTTACCATACACACATGCATTTCATGTCCTTTTCTAGTTGTGATCATAGATATAGAGCTTCTACACATGTAACACCGATGCTTAATTCATTACCTCTTTGAGGGGAATCACATTCATACGCTACATAGGTGTTATTTTTCATTTTTCTTAGCAACACACTACTTTGGTTTATACATGCTTTGACATACTTTTATTTTTTATGACATGCTAACAGGTGCTTCATGTGCAACATTTGTTATGCAGGGATATTTTTTCCATACTTGTTATATTACATTCTTGTTTGATATTGTATGTGGGCTTTTCCTTTTTCTTGTGTGCACACTTGTTTTTTATGTGGCCATTATGGCCTTGAGTGTCTTGTGACATTGTGAGTGGTGTCCATGTTTGTAACCCACTTTTGTGGCTACATGATTGTTTTTGGTGTTTACATTATCTACTTATGTTCTAGTTTACACATTATTTTTACTTACTTGTTCTACATTACATGTTTGTTCATACTAACACTTTTTTCTAGCCACTTGTTTGTGTGTGCCTTGGTCTTTACCAAGCACATTCCCTCCCCTATAGGGCACATTTTAGTTACATGGTCAGTCCTCTTTTGGGGCCACATTCTCCTATCGTGAAGATGTCACATGCACCCCCAAAGAGGGGGCATCATTTGGGACACAACACTTTACTAGTAGATTCAATCTACAATTTCCCATGACACAATGGGTTATACAACGAGTGGTTTAGACAGTCTATGAACTCCATACATAGTGGATTTTATAGGGCGGTTTGTCCTTAGAATTTTGGGGAGAATACAGGTTAGAGGAACATCAGACTTTCCTCCTACACACTTTTCCAGTGGCATTGGATCACCCAAAAAAACTAGAAAGTATAAAGATCTCTTCATACACTCTCAGGGAAGCAGTTATAGGTTGGAGAATAACACAACTTTCTCCCTACACTTCTTCGACCACAATGGCATGAGATCACCCAAAAAAACTTGCACTTCACCGATAATTATAGGATATCCTTTCTACACCCTTTGTCTCATCATGGATCAGGTGCACATGTTCCTTTTTTTTCATTTCATTTTAGTACTATTTTTACATGTTTCTTTACTATATACATACATTTTTACACATACATGCATATTTGACTACTTGATCGTCTTCTCTTTTGTAGGTCCATCGTATGGGAAGAAAGTAGTAAAAAGAACACACACACATGGTGGGTACATCACACACACATGATACTAACCATGTAGGTACACTACACACATTGGCATCTACACACACTCTTCCTCCCTAGGTTCAATTCTCATCACTTTTACACTTTTGCATCTTTAGTCTCCATGCTCCATATTTTTTTCACTCCACGACTTTTTCTATTCCTTTCACATGTTTGCTACATCACTCTACATGGATTTATCAAGTACACATCTCTATCTACTTTATGTTACGAAGTTTCCGCTCACCAACATAAAGTGGGGAAAATGTAGACACAAAATCATGCACTTTGAATCATTATTTAGTCCTAGTATCATACTACTATTCATATGGTTCTTAAGTGAAAAGAGTAATAATTAACCCATGTCTTTGGCCATTTTTACATTACTTTTTATCGTATTTTCAATCTTACACCTACAATTTCCTAGTTTATATGGTAATTTTACATTTTTCCTATTTTTTGACTATGGTGCCTAGTGCCTCAGGCACCTTGATCCCCTTTACACTTTACTCTCACATTTTGGGCACTTTCTAGCTATTTGAGATTTTTATCTTTTTGGTGGTCGACCTTTTTCAAGGTTAATTATGAAATTAGAACAAGAGAACCATATAAATATAAAGTTATGTGACCATAATGAGGGACTAACACTAAGCATCTACTATCACCATCTAGAGTTGCATCCATCAAAGGCATCTAAAGCTACATTTGCATCCATCTAGCTCCATCATAAGGAACACAAGGCTGGTTCATCTACATCACACTTCATAAGAGGGGATTATATTATTTCCATGCACACATTTACTACATTATACATCTAGTTATTTTCTCACTACTTCACAAAGTGTGGACTGGCACAAGAGAAACCTAGGGAATAATTTACACACACACACACACACACACACACACACACACACACACACACACACACACACCTAGAACTACATTGGGTCTAAGATGTAGTGTAGTGCTTAGTGATAAGTCCATCAATTTGGAAGCTGAGGATAGTCTGACCCCTTCATATGCATCTTTCTTTTTTAGGGTTTGATGCTTTTCGGGGTTTTGTAGGTGATTCTTCCATATCCTATTCACAAGCGACATTTGATGCGATTCAAAAACATAAGTTGACAAGAAGTGAACATAAGAGAACATCCAGTGACACCTCGAGAGGAGGTTTTACGGCCATTTCCACAAACCATAGTGTCCAGATCTTATACTAGGATGCCTACGAGCACCCCTATCTATTTCCGGTGCCCCATTTTAGTCAAATAGCTCAAATATAAATTTTTGGCCTTTGTGTGGTTTTTCCTCCTCGTGTTCACTGGTCTATATTATGACACATTTATGTGACATTAGCAAATAAGGGCTTCTTAACCCTATCTTACACATTAGGGTTTCACATTTTCTAGCTTAGTTTGGTTGGGTATATTTACTATACTTTATTGGTCATTTATTCGAGTTATTTTACTATTCTATAACATTTTTACTATTTTATTTTTGTGCAAATAGTTTTTTGAAAGGGACTATACCCTTGAGAACAAAAGAGAGGCCTAGAAGCGAGAATAGGAAGAGAACTAGAACAAAAGGATCAAAATCTAGAAGGGACAATGAAGCCCAAAGTAGCCAAAGAGCAAACAAATACCACTGGAAAACCAAAACAAAGTGAAAAGCGTATAAGAAAAGCAAATGAAAGCGACAAAAAACAACAATAATTATGAAGTGTAGCAAAGCACCCCCAATTACTTTTTGGCGGCTTTGTCGATGTTGGATTTTATAATCTGCAAGATTTGAACATCTTTAGAGAGAAGGTCATCATGTGGGTAGGGTAGATAACATCCACTGATCAATGGTCCTTTGCTTTAACCATTTTATAAATAAATGCCCCAAAGGGTAGCTGAAACTTCCCTTTAAAATTTTGAGATTGGAGACACTTCCACGAGGACATCTTTACGCTCGATGAACTCCTCCTAGTAGTAAAAATGGCCATATTATAATCATGGTGAGGAGAAGCATTCCCTAAATGGGAGTCTAAGGATTTCAGCTTCTTGTAAATATCTTCAAGACTTGACTATTATCCATAGCCACCTCCTCCTCCTTCTTCCTCTTACCTTTTTGTTTTGCCATTTTTTAACCTCTTCCCTCAATGACTTCATGTGCCTAGTGAACCTAAGGCCTCCAAACTTTTAGTGGAGCTCTCCATATGTGCTTCCGAGAACTAGCAGCTTGCTAATATGAAGGAGGTTAGGTAGTTTCAATCTCCGAGGACCCTCAAGGCCAGAAAGAAGGGTATCGAGGTTCGATTTTGTCTAGAGGACTAGTTATCCTTATGGTTTGGCCAGAAGTTCAAAAGCAAAGGGGTGGGGGTAGAGGTGGGGGAATGGGAGATGGATCCGGAAGGCCGGGAGAGGGGTGACAAAGCCAGTAGTGGTGGGAAGAATGTGGAGAGATGGGGCTGGCGGCCGGAGGTTTTCATGGAAGAGGGGCAGAGCCGGGGGAGGAAGGGAGGCCAGAAGACCAAAGAAGACATAATTTGTGCAAGCAAGAAAATTAGCCCATGGTGTAAAGGAACATATTGACGAGCATGCTTTTGAAACTCCAAAATGGAGCACTCAAGATAGCTAAGAAGATAATGGGGGAAACATACCGTGTGATTCTATGGAAGTGATTGAGGAAGACACAGATGTTTAGCTAGTATAGTGACAAACTGTCATCACCAATCCGGCACTATGATAATTCTTCACCGGGAACTCCTCGTGCTATGATTATTTACTAATGCACAACCTTTAGTTTGGTGGATGTAATATGGAAACAAAAAAACAAACATAACACAAGAATACCATAGACTATGATAAAAGGAATGATGATAAATCTGAAATATCAGAGTAAATTATAATATTAGCATGAAATTGTTACAATCTCACCCATGAGGTACTTCAAGTGTTATTGACTTCACTTGCATTCCACCAATACTATGGGAGAAACTTCACAATTACACCTCTTAATGGCTTCTTCAACACACCTTTAAACTAATGGCTTACTCATAAAATATTTCTCACTACTTCTTTCTATGCTAAATGAGGGGGTGGCCTCTCTATTTATAGAACTTCAGGCTTATCCATCTTATCTCTAAGATAGGATAAGAAATCCACTCGACGAATCATATTCCATACCTTAACTCTTATCTCGTACATGTAAGCTTATCTTTTAAGATAAGATAAACCTTATCATTTTACATGGGTTCCACATTTTTAGACTTTTTACAAATAAAATACACAAAATATTTATGACCTCACTCCTTGTCCTTATTACCAATATAATATTTCTAATTCCTAATCATGTAGACCCTACTTCTCTACTTACCCAAACTTTGACATTTTAACATTACCGGACCACTTACGACAAATATTTACTTTTTACCACAACATTCCTATTGTACTTTTGACTTTGTTACCGTATTTATACATTATTGGCGGCGTCGTACTGGCAGCGCCGTTATCTTCTATCGGACGCTACTACTAATTATACTTAACAACATCCTATTCCTAATACATACATTAATGAAATAGAAATTACGGAGGAAAATTTTAGTGTCGACATCTTCCCCTTCCTAGCTTCTACTCCATCCCGGAGTAGACTATTCAGTGCTTGGAAAATCTTCAACTTGTCGTGGTTGACTCATTTCGTAATGGGAGTGCCATCTAATTCCTCCAGTCAGTACGTACCATTTTCATGCACAAATGCTCTTTATTTTGTAGGGCCCCATCCATTTTGGAAGAAATTTTCTTTTCTTTTTTTGTATCGGAATCATATACTAGAACCAAGTCATTCACATGAAATGGAGACCACTGGATCTTTTGATCAAAGTATTCTTTCTGCTTCATTTTCTTCTTATAGCTTGTATCCTTAGCTATTTCCCTCATTTCCTCTAACAAATGAAGATGTACCAACCTTTCTTTTACTGAATCACTTTCATCCATTCTTTCATTTTTCATTACTCTGACCGTGGGAATATCAAACTCAATAGGAAGAACTGGATCAATGCCATAAGCCAACTGAAATGGGGAGTATCTTGTTGCTGACTTTGATGTTGCCCTATATGCCCACAATGCTGCATGAATCCTTTTATCCCATTTATGTACCTGCAAGGCTGCATCTTTTGCTAGAATTTGACACAACACAAAATTTGTTCATTCCACCTGTCCATTTGTGCTTGGCTTGTATGTTGTTGCCTTCCTGTGCTTAATAGAAAACTTATTGACTAGGGCTTCTACCACCTCATTAATGAAGTGGCTTCCTTGATCTATTACAATTTCTAATGGATAACCAAATCTAGTGACAATGCGTTCATATATGAACCTTGCCACCTCATCCATGGAAGCTGTTTTCAATGGCCTAGCTTCAACCCACTTGGTTAAATAATCTGTGGCAACTACAATATACTTATTTTGGCATGAGGTAGTTAGAAGTGGACCTACAATGTCTATTCCCCACTTTTCAAAGGGACCAAGTGGAAGAATAGGGCATAATGGAGCTGATGAAGTCTTACGGTTACCATGTGTTTGACAAATATCACATGTCTTACAATAATTATAACAATCTTTAAAAAGAGTGGGCCGGTGATAACTCGCATCCAAGATCCTTCTGTTGTAAGTTGTCCAGAGAAGTGCCCTCCACATGTACCATTGTGGAATTCTTCTAGCAGTTCCTTCCTTGATCACGTCCAATTTGCCCTCTCTTTATCGTCCATCGTGTCCTATTGAAATAATACTCCATACGAGAATAGAATATGGATGACGATAGCTTGAGTAATCTTTCTCTTAGTCTTTGCATTGCACCATCAGAAACTTGAATTCATTCGATAATTCCAAATATCTATGTATTCACTAGGGATTGTGTCGAGGATAACAATGTTGCATCGGGAAATCATCATCATCACAAGATGATCCTAAACCATCATAGGCTCGAGAGAGTGCATCTCGCATTGACATGCTTCTTTCCCGCCTATCTATAATATCAAATTCAAATTCTTGTAGCAAAATTATCCATCTTGCTATCCTCCATGATGGGTTAGGCTTATTTACAATATATTTTAGAGCCTGATGATCTGTTATAACTAGAAATTTTTGCCCTAGCAAGTAATTCCTAAACTTCTTTTACAGCAAAAATGATAGCCAGAGCCTCTTTTTCAGTTACAGTATAATTTACCTCAGCACTGCTCATTTGTCTGCTCCCAAAGTAAATTGGATGTTCATTCCCATTTTCATCCTTTTGGCTCAAAGTACTTCCTAGTGCTGCATCTGAGGCATCAGTGTACACAATGAATGGCTTGCTCCAATCTGGATTCTTTAAAATAGGTGAAGACACCAGGGCTTCCTTCAATTGTCCAAAAGCTTCATGCACCTTATTTCCTGGTTCATAAGTAACATCCTTCTTCAAGAACTAGGTTAGTGGCTGTGCAATCTTTGAGAAATTCTTGATGAACCTTCTATAGTAACCCACATGGCCTAAAAATGATCTCAACTTACTTCTATTCATAGGAAATGGTAAATCTTTGATTTTTGAAACTTTATCAGGATCAGTACCAATACCATCTCTAGATACAACATGCCCTAACAAAATGCCTTTAGAACATCCAAAGACACACTTTGTAGGGTTTAGTGAGGCTTGTGCTTCATCTAACCTTTGAAATGTTGTCTCCATTTGGTGCAGGTGGTCCAACTTGCTCCCATAGATGCAAAAATCATCCAGAAATACTTTGATGAAGGTCCCAATGTAGGGTTCGAACACCCTATTCATCAAACGCTGGAATGTTGCCGGAGCATTACACAACCCAAAAGGCATAACTCTATAAGCAAACGTTCCCCAAGGAGTGGTGAACATGGTCTTCAGCTGATCTTTCTCTGCTATATGAACTTGGTTGTAGCCACTATATCCATCAACAAAACTATAGCACTCTGGCCAGCTACTTTGTCCAAGATCCGATCCGAAAATGGAAGAGGGTAATGATCCTTCTTTGTTGCCTTATTGAGCTTCCCTGTAATCAACACAAATGCGTAGCTTCCCATTCTTTTTTATTGAGATCACAATGGGAGAAACCCATTCGAATTCTCCACAACAAATATGAATCCTACATCAAACAACTTATCTATTTCTTCTTTTACAGATCTTGGAAAAATTAGGATTCATTCTATATGGCATTTGCTTTATGGGCTTAGCACCATCTACCACTCAATAGAATGTTCTACCCAACTTACTTGACGGAGTTCCTTGTAATCAAAAGTGAATAGGTGTATGTACCTTCGAAAGAGCTGGAGGTAGGATTCCTTCTCACTCTCCATCACAGCATCACCAATCTTTATTTTTGGAGACGATCAACTTCTTCTTGAGATAATTTTATGGGGTCATCGAGTGGTGTGACCTGGAAGGATATCCATGACTGAAACATCAACCTCACTTTCTTCATCTTCAATGTCCACTTCACTAGTACTAGAGTAATAAGAGGATGTCCAATCATCAGTTTCATCACTTGAATCCATAGGTTCTACCTTATGATGTCGAGGGATCATGTTTATCTTCACCCTCTCTCTACCACGTCCAAGTGTCATGAAACCTTCATTCCAAGAGTTTCTTGCATGAACTCTCTTTAGCCATGGTCTTCCCCGGCATTGGGTACACAACAGTACCATTTTTTCATCACCCGAAAGTCCACCTCACATACAACACCCATAATGATATTGCCACATTTGAAACTACACCTTCGGTTTAGTTTTCCTTTATTTAATGACCTTAACATAAGTGTTGAAGGGTGATCAATTTTTAAACCCAACATATTCATTCTGAGACTCGGTCATTACATTAACTACAGCACCTCCATCAACTAAGACATCATGAATTGAAATACCATTACATAATACCTCAGCTTGTGGAGCATAGGATCCGCCTCTGCCTCCAAAACAGGGGACCTCAACCTCCTTTCTTTGTCGAGCATTGAGTCCACTTCGCAACTCCGCCTCTTCTCGGAAGACATAGCCAAGAGTTGACCATATATAATATTTTGAGTCCTTTTGGACAGATCTTCCAAGATGGAGTATGGTCCTTGCCCCTATGAAATCGAAAATCTACACACCCAACTTTCTTCTCCTATGTTTCTTACTAGTTTCTCCTTTCATCTTCTTAGGATCATTTCCATCTTGATTATCTTTTTCTTTCTTTCTTTTTGTTACAAACACATCTACTTCATTATTTCTGCTCTTATCTACTACATCAAAAGAATTCACAAGTGCTTTTCCTTTATCATTATCTCCTTTACCAGATGTAGAAGCTCTATCTAGACAATTATACTTATAATGACCCTTTTTATAACAACCATAACATACAACTTCAGAAATATTTCTTTTTGGACCTCTATCTCCTCCCTGAGAACTAAATTCTTTTCCTTGAAGAAGATTAATAGTTAACTGACCCATCTTTTTGAGCAGATCTTCATACTCAGTAGATGTACTAGGAGAAATATTTGTGCTCACCGGGAGTGGTTGTGGATTTTGGACCAAAGGTGCTGGTGTAGGCTCTACTTTAGCAACAATTTCTTTGGGCTCCTCTTCCATGCTTTCTTCTTTCCTTCTTGCAATCTCCTTTGCTTGTTCAATGGTAGCTGGGCGGTCATACTTCACTCATTGTCTAATCTTTGGCTTCATCCCAAGAATGAAGTGCTTACATAGGAGATTATCCATGCCATTCATCAACCCATCCGCTAATCCTTCCTTCCTAGGATCGGGCATCGAGCTTCCTCCTTAGCTCAGAACACGAGCATGATAATCCCTTATCTTCTCCTTCTCTCCTTGGGATAGCTTTGTGATCTCGATCATGAGATCTACATATTTCATTGTTCACCAAATTCTTCAAGAAAACTTTCGATTAATAAATCCCATGAATTTTTCACATTATCACCTAGTGTTTCAAACCACCTAAGTCTTTGAACCATCCAAAAAGGTAGGAAAAATTCAGTCCATTGTTCCCCTTCTTATGAGGCCATTACAAATACAAGATCGTTTAAACTCTTGAATGAAAGAAGAAGCATCTTCATTAGATTGAGCTGAAAAAAATAGGAATCTTTCCCATTTTCAAAAGTAACCACTAGTGAAATACCAACCCACAAGTACAATCAACAAGACTTATGTGCACAAATAATTGGAATCACTGTAATAGAAAGTGACTTTACACCTTTCTATAGTAAAATAGAAATGACCACGGTAACTATGGTAAAACTTGACTTACTGCGGTAAAAACTGACTTTACTGTGGTAAACACTATTCATAGTAAAAAGTGAAGTTACTGCGGTAAATACTATTCACGGTAAAAAGTGACTTTACTGTGATAAATACTATTCACAACAAAAATGACTTTACCATGGTAACTACTATTCACGGTAAAAATGACTTTACCATGGTAACTACTATGCACAGTAAAAATAAGGTTACCCTCAATTGATTTTGACTAAGTGGGAATATCTCTCGAAGAAAATCCACCAATGAGGAATGGTCCGGAAACGGAACCAAAATGTCATCACCAATCCGGCACTATGATAATTCTTCACGGGAACTCCTCGTGCTATGATTATTTACTAATGCACAACCTTTAGTTTGGTGGATGTAATATGGAAACACAAAAACAAACATAACACAAGAATACCATAGACTATGATAAAAAGGAATGATGATAAATCTGAAATATCAGAGTAAATTATAATATTAGCATGAAATTGTTACAATCTCACCCATGAGGTACTTCAAGTGTTATTGACTTCACTTGCATTCCACCAATACTATGGGAGAAACTTCACAATTACACCTCTTAATGGCTTCTTCAACACACCTTTAAACTGATGGCTTACTCATACAATATTTCTCACTACTTCCTTCTATGCTAAATGAGGGGGGTGGCCTCTCTATTTATAGAACTTCCAGGCTTATCCATCTTATCTCTAAGATAGGATAAGAAATCCACTCTGACGAATCATATTCCATACCTTAACTCTTATCTGTACATGTAAGCTTATCTTTTAAGATAAGATAAACCTTATCATTTTACATGGGTTCCACATTTTTAGACTTTTTACAAATAAAATACACAAAATATTTATGACCTCACTCCTTGTCCTTATTACCAATATAATATTTCTAATTCCTAATCATGTAGACCCTACTTCTCTACTTACCCAAACTTTGACATTTTAACATTACCGGACCACTTATGACAAATATTTACTTTTTACCACAACATTCCTATTGTAATTTTGTATACTGTACTATACATTATTGGTGGCATCGTCTTGGCGGTCAAAGTTATCTTCTATCGGACGCTACTACTAATTATACTTAACAACATCCTATTCCTAATACATACATTAATGAAATAGAAATTACGGGAGGAAAATTTTAGTGTCGTGGCAACCTCCCTTCAAAGAAATGAAACGCACCATCATGCGGGTAACCTCATCATAGGGCGAGGATCGAATTGACAAGCAAGCCCGCCATGAAAAAGATCAGCTTGTCGATTCCTTGACAAATCTCCTCTCCTCGATTCTCACCCTTTTATTAAAAAAATGGTATCCGTCCATGCAGGCCGATCGCAAGCCCAGCTATCATCTCCTCATTGATCACAATCTTACCCCCCCATACATTAGATTACACTAGAATAATGTTATTCCTATAACATTAGATTACACTAGAATAATGTTATTTTAGTTCAAAGTATGAACCATCAAACTAGAGTACATCGTAGGGTAGTGTGTTATGTGAGAATGTGATGCTAGAAATATGTGTTGTGAATGCATTGAATGTAGAAATTTATAGTGTGTGAGGTTCATGTATGTAGTATGCCTTTAATAGTCAAGTGTGAAGCATTTGATCACAAGAGTGCATCATCAGAAATGATGATACAAGTTGTGTATATATCAATGTGTGTAAGATAAATGAGGAAGACTAGATGCTGAAAGCAAAATTAAAAGACAAGCGAGAATGTTAGAGGGGGATATTAAGCATGATGCACCCCAAGTGTATGAGTATGAGCAAGTTATCCGATAAAAGTGAAGGGAAAGGGTCCTCCACCCGATGTATGAGGAGATAAATATGTGTGACCATGTTATAAAGGAAGTGACAAATGAGACTCGGCGATGTACATGGAATGGAAGCCGAGGTGGTGAACACCTATAGGATGGAGACCTGCAAGGTGAGGTGGACCTAGATGAAGGAGACCGATGAGATGATGTGCATCTAGATGAAGGAGAGTGACGAGGTGATGTGCACCTAGATAAAGAAGAGTGATGAGGTGATGTGCACCTAGATGAAGAAGACTAATGAGGTGACGTGCACCTAGATGAAGGATCCATCCATTAGTGGGCCCTAGGATGATGACATGAACTAATAGACCGATTAATTTGAGTAATGCATGCACGAGTAAGCAAGATAGGAGAAGATTTTGCTTTAGATTTCAGAGGTCCAAGGACTTAGATGCTCTAGAGAGTGTAATGGTGACCCGAGAAAGGAGGCTAAGACCATGGTGTGCATGGTGGGGATCCATTGACAATGATGAATTTCTTGTTATGAATGAATTTGAGACTTAGGTGGTTCATGGAAATGATTTCTTGAGCAATGAGGAGCCAAGGAAGACCTAAGAGCATGTTACAACCTTTGATGCTAGGTGCCATAAGGAAAGACACAAGCATGGTGAGAGGGCCAAGCGTAATTAGAATCTTAACATAACCATAAGATTTAGGAATTGGATAAGAAATATGTGATAGTGGATAGTTGATAGCAATAAGAAGTGCAATAGAGCATGCATTTATGCAAAACAATGGATTAACTATGATTTTATTGATAACATGAGGTGATAAAATTGATATGTAATGTGTTAGAGGAGAATGTAGCATGATAGTCATGATCAGAGAATGCAATGATTGGTGGAGATGCATCAACATGAGCAACTAGAAAATCAAGAGCCCTCGATGAAGGAGGAGGTATTGTATGATATGTATGATTAGTGAAGAGTCATCCACTTACTTGTCATATTTAGGAAGAGGATTGTTAAAGATATTGAGCTTGTGATTTTCATTGATCGACGTAGATGTTATAGGCTCAGGAAGCTCAATTGCATTATTATCGATGAGATCTTGAATAAGATGTCAAATTTTGAAACATCGATCTATAAAATTCCTAATGCATTGATGATAGTTGCATCTGAATTTTTCATTGTAATTATGACTTTTAGGATGATATGGGTCCAAATTGAGTGGAGGAGGAAGTGTAATAATATTTCTCTCAATGAGTTACGGTAATAGAATATGCAAAACACAAGGCAATTTAGTAAACGTACACTTAGGTGGTTGTCATTGAAGCTTTTCAGGATTAGAGATATTGTTGATAGTAGCTTTAGCTTCGGGAGGTTTAGGTGATTACTTGAAAGTTGATTTACTTTGAAAGCACGTAGAAGATGAATCCTTCTCATGATACTTAAGCTTTCCCATAGATAATAGTTTACTTTTGATGTAGCTTAAGAGTATGACATAAATGATCAAATGATGGAGATGTATCGAATATAACACTCTCTGAAAAGGTAATAATAAAATTTAGATGAATAGATCTTGAATTTCATAGTTTGTAAGCACATTAGAAATCTTAGCTAAGTTGTTCTTATATTGCAAGACATAATCCGTTAGATGCTCGTTAGATCCTTATTTAATTTGTGCTAGTTGAGAATAGGATATCTTAGAGCTGATATTGATAGAGAAATGGGTGAGAAAAACATCGGCTAAATACGTAAAAATATGTTAAGTGGAGTGGTATATCATAGAACCAATGCATTACATAATATTGGAGACTTATAGGAAAAAACATTGCGTGTAAAGTGTGATCATCCGCATAATCTAGACATGCCACATGAAATTCTTAGAGATGCTCTTGAGGTCACCATGGCCATTGAAAATGGACAGCTTGGGAGTGATGAAATTTGGAGGAAGTGCATAAGTGGAAATGGCGGGTGCAAAAGGAGTATGAAGTAGTAATGTGGAATCAAGAGATGGAGATGCATGAGAAGTAGTTTGTTGCAATTTGACGTATTTGAACTTGAAGATCACGATAAAGAGAGGCTAAGTATTGAGTGTCAACGGAAGATATTTTCCATGTGTGAGAAAAAAAGAGGGGAGTGAAGTGGTTGGTGGGATTAGAAGCAGGAAGAAAGAACAATAGAAAAGGCTTTCAGTGAAAGAATGGAAGTGGGGGTTGAGTAGTAATGGGAATGAAAGTGGGGATGGATGTAGGAACATTAAGCTCTGTAAGATTGGTGTAATCCTCATGAATAGAAAATAAAAATATATCTAGATCTTAAGGATGTTTAACAAGATGATCATTGAGCTCTTGAAGGTGGGATTCAGTAAATGGGCCATAAGATTGAGCCATAATAAGAAGATGATAAAATACCTAGAAGTAAGGTGGGTTCAACGATGGGTTCACCAAATGATTTAACAAATATAGAAATTTATAAACCCTAATTGTGATAGTCACAATGCAAAGATAAATAATAAAGTATAGATTTGACCTAAGAAATAAGCTAGAAAATATGAAAACCTAGGTGCAAGAGAGAGGGGATAAAGTACTTATACGATTTCGCAATTGATCTCAAACAGTGTATTTGAACTAAAAATTGATAAACATGAGGAAACCACCCGTAGATGAGCCAAAAATTATGTGAGTGTCGGATATGCCTAGATTAGGGCATCTGGACTAGGTCGGGGCACTTAGACACCTTTTGTAGGCACATGTGTGACTATGAAGAAATTCAAAAATGATTTTTACTATGTCACATGAGTGTTTGTAACAAGCCTTCAATATTAATATCATGTAGGTCGTTAGAAGATCTCTCTAATTCTATTATAACCTGCAAAACCCCAAAACACATCAAATCCTAAAAAATAAAAAGATGCAAATGGGGAGTCATACTAACCCCGATGGTCACCCGATAGAGTGAACTTACGATTCATGCATGTTGCACTACATTCGAGAATCCATGTAGTTCTCGTGTGTGTGTGTGTAAGAATCATTCTCTAGAGGATATTGTGCAAGATGCACTTGATAATGAGCAATAACTAGATGTAGCAATGTAAGTAGATGTGTGGATTTCAAAATGAACTTCCCTCCTATGAAGTGTATGTAGAAAAATGTAGTCCCTTTTCCTTGAATGATAGCTAGATGGATGATTTTTTTCTCTAAGAATGCCTTTGGATGTAACCTTGGGTGATAGTAATATATTCCTAGAGCTTAGTCATTTATTATGATCACATAACATTGTATTTATATGATTCCCTTGTTTGAATTTCATAATTAACCACTAAAAGGCCAACCCATAAGAAATCAAGATGCCCAACAACTAGAAGAGGCCCAAAAGAGGCAAGTAAGATACAAAGAGGTTGGGGAACCCAAAAGGACAAGGGCACAGGGCACTAACGTCCCGGATGGGTCTTTGTTGTCCGGACTCGATAAATTGAAGTACGAAGGTTAGACTAGGTAGTGGGGTGTGTAATACCAAAAAGGAAACCATAAAGAAAGCAAAGAGGCCAAAACTAGTGGGCAATTAGTAATTTTCTCGCTTAGGAATCATATGAATGCAAGTATGTGATTAGGACCTAAAAATTTACCCAAAGTGTGTGATTTAGTGTCACATCAACCCACCTTGGGAGTATCCTCAAGTAGGATCCACTTGGTGGAAGGGTGGTGAAGTAAGATTCGTAAGATGAATGAGGGTAAAATATGGTGAGATTAGGTTCATGGGTAATTTATAGGTGTATATGTGATAGGTGGAAGAGATGCGACATAACACGTTGATCTTACATGAAGAGCAATCATTTTTTTAGCATATTTATTTTAATGTAACACATGACAAGATTTACCATGGTGGAATGACTTGAGCATGCAATTTATGAGTAAAACAAATAACATATAAAAAAGAGAATATGATAAAGAAGATTGTGATGCCCCTATACAATATGCATGTACGAAATACAAGCTATGATATATAGAATATGAGAGGAAAAACAATTAGCATAAACAAGAAAACACTAGGATATGTAAGATCAAGATGCCTCTGTAATATATGTATAAATGAGATACTGAAGTTATGATAAATGCAATACATGAAAACAAAGAGCATATTAGAACATTCAAGAAAAATTCAAGTGGTGAAACATAAAAGAGAAGGGTAAAAGTACATATTTCATTTCTTTTATTTTTTCATTTTTGTGGTTGTTGGAAGAGTCATGTGACTATAAATGTGCAATGTTATGAGATACACAATATGAAATGCTAAGTATGAACATGTTTATTGATGTGGCGTGAATGTGCTCAACACTTAAAAGTACATTGTACACTCAGGTAAGCACACAAACGCATGCGGAATGAGCATGGATAAAATTGATGATTTAAAAAGTATAACAACTACCGGTGACATAATATCCCTTCATGAAAATGCAACCCTATTTACGGGAAGAGCTAAAGGCTTAAATATGCACTGAGTGCATGATTAGTCAATCATCTTCAATATAATAAACATTATTACAATAGACTAATAAATAGGCCTCCCTACAACTATTCCTATAATCGCTAGCTTTATTTAAGGTAGATTATTCTAATAACCTATATTCTCTCTTGTCTATTCCTACGTGAGTTGTTAAACTCACTTACAATTATTATTGAAATATGTTCCACATATTAATTTCACACACCTATTTAATATGGAACATCCATGTTAGAACTAATTCTAACAGTCCCCACTTAGTTCTAACATGGGGTGAAGAACTCTCGGAGCCACATAGTGATGGTAGGCCTTAATAGGTCATCACCTCGTGTTTCTAGGTTGATTGTTGCATTTGATTATTGTCTATCTATTTTGTATTTTCCCCTTAATTAAAAAGGCCATGGATGTGGTTTCAACCGATAATGCATCCATTACACAAACCCTTTGTAAATTTTGAAAATATAGCCATTCCCCCTCTTTTAAAAAATATCATATCCACCTTTTGTCTTACAAATACATTTTTCCATTATAGGAAAAATGATATAAACTCGTGGTGTAAAAGGAACCTTCTTCAAAAATCACAACCCCACTTCAAACAAATGCTTTTGTTATGTGTGATTCGATCCCACGATGTTGATACTTTAACAAGAAACATTCCAATCACTATTATTGTAGTAATGAACAACATAAAATTGGATCCCGGAGTACTACGGTTATGTCAAGGCACATTATGAGACGACATGTTGAGAAAATATGATGCCGCGTTGAGGAGGAGTTTGCATGTTGTATTATAATAGAGGACTTAGTCGAACGGCTATTTGGAGAGATAACTGCTGAAGAATCATATCAGGAGGAGATCTTGTTGTCGCCTGAGATATTGCAGTCGATTTGAGAGAACCAAATCTAAGTCAAAATTTTGGAGACTGGTACAGTTCATTACTTTTTATCCAATGCTACTATTGAGGAAAGGACAAAAAAATATTTTTAAAAATGTGATGAACAGGATTTCTAAACCAGATTTCGGGTAAAGATTGAGCTAAGCGCACTCACTTGGGACGAATTGAGGAGTGACAGGTCTCCTATATTTCCAAAACCAGGTCCTCCCATAGCCAATTACATGAGAAGGGGCCAATGAATATTACCTTTCAACAAGTTTAGAAAAGTATCCTCACAACCAAGTCCTGCAACACCTAAAGCCATGTTCTTCACTATTGAAACTGTTGTTTGCCAATGCATGAGATCTCAGTCCATTAGTGCATCTTCAATTAATGGTGTTGTCGCATATATGTAATTCTTTCCCATCTCCCCTATATATTCTAAAAGAAATGATAGTGACTTGAGAACACCATTTTGAACATTCAACTCTTGCACCCGATATTCATTCATGAGGGCTGTAGAACAGTAAATGGAGAACAAGTCTCTACTACTATAGCAATAGCCACCGTTGTAAAAACATGATTTTGGCATACCTAAACCTTTAAATTGTTCAATAAAGTGATAAGAACATCATATGGCCCGATTGTTTTTACAATGCACCCAAATGTATTCATCGTTTCCCTTCAAATCCCCTTCTTATGAGCTTTCAGGATCCACCTCTATGAATGCATTCTCAAAAAAATTGGCATAAGAATATTTCACAACAGGGAGATGTTATTTTGAGGTGAGACCGGTCGATTTACCACAATGTTGAGTTTATTGTTCTTCTTCTGCAGCAAATCTAAAAACACAAAAATTACAGAAAAACTACATTATTGATTTTTTAAAAATTTCAATGCAAACTATGGACAAAATGATGTGTAGACAGTATAAAAAGGGGTGAATAGGATGGTATAAAGAAGATGATGAAAGGTGAATGGTGAATTCTAATAGTTTGTCGTGGTTTGAACTACAAAACTACAAATAATATGCAAGAAAGGGTGAATGGAAAAAATGACATTTGCATGTGGTCTACACAGCATAGCCATTAAACCATTTTGAGGAAAAAACACTTGAATGAAGGTTGAAAAAGAGGTTCAGAACCTACTCTGATACCAAATGAAAATGCAACCCCATTTCTAGGAAGAGCCAAAGGCTCAAATGTGCATAAGCACGATTAATCAATCATCTTCAATATAATAAACAATATTACAATAGACTAATAAATAGGCCTCCCTATAACTATTCCTATAACTGCTAGCTTTATTTTAGATAGGTTGTTCTAACAACCTATATTCTCTCTTGTCTATTCATATGTGAGTTGTTAAACTCACTTACAATTATTATTCATATATGTCCACATCTTAATTTCACACACACGCGTATTTAATATGGAACATCCATGTTAGGACTAATTCCTAACACTTCATTCCATCGAGATCTAGTGTGTGTTTATGTGAGTATATTATTACTTGAGGAAAAACCATTAGGAAGCGATCGATACATACACATTATCCAATGTGTGGGTATCTACTAGATATATCATTTGTGGATTGTGAGTAAGCGAAGGTAATGTTAAGTCATACATTAATTCACCTGTCATCCAAGTGTCTATATTCCTAATAGAGATACATTAAATTATATTGACAACATTTATCTACAAACCGGATATCCATAGCCACTGGTAGAGATACTAGAAAGAAAATTTCGATGAGTTTTAGATATTGGATTTGAGATTTATAATTTTATTATTGTATTGATTTTTTGTTTTTGTGATTTTCCATTTTTATTAAAAATGGCTTGATATTCAACTCTCTTATGGTGGTTTAGAACCCTATATCTTGATGGAGGATATGGAAGTGAAAATGAAGACTTCATTGGATAGTGTGCCAAATAAGGCTAGGTTGGTTTACAACAAGATTTTAAATGCGTATAGTGTGTGGATCTCTCAGAAGATGAATCCATTCTTAACTATAGAAATCACTTAAGACCAAACTAAAAGTTTTATAGTTAACCATGTGAATACCTTAACACACATGTGTCCAAACCGAGTGAGAAAGGTTTACAAGTATCGACACATCTATATACAAATATGGAGGTGGGGAAATTTTATTACGTATGGATGGATATATACATGGGAGGTAAATATAAATGGTCGGTGTACATGCATAGTCACATGAATAATACATTTTTGTGTTTTTGAACATTTTTAAAATTGTTTTTGGAATTTTAATCATTTGTTATATTATTTTTGTGATTTTGAGAGTTTAACATTATTTTGGAAGTTTTCATAATTTTGTTTTTTTGTTTATATTTTGTAGGTATAAAAACACCACAAATTCATAACATTTAATGATTCTTGTTCTTTATTTTAATCTAGATAGGTTAGTTTATAATCATCATATCCATACTTTTGAATGATGACGTAGGGTCCAAAGTAGTTAGGGAAAACGTATCCTGTTGGTGCAGTAATTGAGATGCGCTTTGTTGATTTTATTTAAGTACAAGGTCTCCTAACTCATATTAATAGTTATGAAAATTTTATGGTAAGCTCTTGTTATGTCATCATGATACACTTGGAGATGTTTAAGATCATTAACACACCTTTCATTAAGTAAAGCAAGTTGTGCAAGGCGCTCAAGATGATAGTCATTATCTGTGATGAAATCTTGGAGTGTGACTCTCAAGGAAGGGATTTCAAGTTTAAGGGCCATGAGGAAATTAGCCCCATAAAATGTGAAAAGGTTAATCCTTTGTATGTATGCATATGCTTTAGTGCGATACACACAAAGGGTATAAGGAAATTATGTGTGTTAATCTCTATTCGAAGAATTATGACTTTTTGAATGATTTTTAAATTTTTTTATTAGAAGCATATGATTTCCCATTAGGTTGTGGCTAGTGTGGCATGGAAAAGCTATGTTGGATTTCTATGAAGTCAAACAACTTTCTTGATATAACCCCAAAGACACATTTCTAGGGATTCAATATGATTTTATATTCCAAAAGGTGCATAAATATTTTACATAGGAAATTTTTGTATAAAATATTACCCCAATCCTATTTTTAACATCCAAGTTTCAGACTTAGGAGGCTCTAGATTGAAGACACGCAAGGTAAAGAATTCAAAGGGTTAATCTTACGTGACATGTGTGAAAATTTTTTAGTGCTTTGTAAAGATGGATAGTACAATGTTATGTAGACTTATAAAATGTGAAGTTCTACAGAGTTGATTAATTCCACACAAAAATCATGTAGTCCACTTAAGAAAAGCCTCATCTGAAAAAATTTCCATGAGACACCACAAGGTAAAAAAAGAAAGTTTTAATGCGATTAAGGTTGAAAGCCACAACACAAGAACTATGTGTTTTGTGGGTTCTAAAAGAAAAAAAAGGGACATTTTTGTAGGTATAAAAGATGCAGAGGTGAAGACATGGAACACAATGACCTAGGATGAAGGAACTTTAGGTGTTAAGTAAAGTCCACATGGGTCAAAAGCCGTGAAAGATAAAATTATGATCGTAAGTCATTAAGAGAAAGTGAAGGCCATAGAGAACACGAAAAAGGTGGTAGGAAACCAAATTATGTGGAGCATAAAAAATCCATCCCTCTCTTCAATTAGGCACTCAACCACTCGACCAACCTAAATTTAATTTTGAATGACATCGTTCTCCTACACCTTGGTGATATGATGGTGTTCAAACGACCATATCGACCTATGAAATCTATGGTGTTTGGTCCTTGGTGATAGAATGTGGTTGAATCTCTTCATTTTTAGATGTGATCGAGTCTCTTCTCCTTATTTCTCTAATTCCATAAATATAAATGCAAAAGGCATAATAAGGTTCTTTTATGCTAAATTTTGAGCTCCACCATTTTGAGCTCATGAACTCTCTTTCTTGTGACCTTTATAACTCTCATGAGGAGATTTCTGGCCTTAGTTCTATGATTTTGAATGGTTAGATTTGATATTAATATAAGCGTGGATTCATTCATCCAAATGTTCTACGTTTAATGTGAACATATATTTCCTCTTACATGCCTTCATTATTTTCCATTTATTTTCCTTCAAAATTGTGTACATCTCTTATATCTTCACTTGTGTGTTTTCATATGTGTTTTTAGAGCCAAAAAGATCCATTTTCTAGTTTGGTGCATCACCTCCCCTTTTTTCTAATTTTCTCTCTCTCAACATTGTCTCCTTAGATTCTTAGTTTAGGTTTAAATAGTGTTAGAGTAGAAGTTGGTTAGTGTAGTTGTAGCAAACTAGGGTGAGAGGATCCAAACCTTTCATTTGAGGATAAAATTTTATTAGATTTTCAAGGTCTCTCATTGTTTCACTAAAATTTTGAGCTCCCCGATTCAACAAGGGTGCAAATTTTGGTGGCAAGAGTTTTAGCACACCCGATAGGACCAGTTTAATGATATTTACACAATCTCCACTAATATTGGTGTGTTTATTAGTGTATTATAGCATTTAGAGGAACCTTTATACACATCTGAAACTCCTATTTTAAATATTTGTTTTCCAGGAAGTCCATTCTATTTTTAATGAGAAGGATATAGAAAAGGAAAAGTGTGTCTACAAGTGAACCTTTTGAGTATTTGTAACTCTCACCAAGAATAAGAAGAAGATAAAGGCCATTATAAATAACTCCATCACCTTCAAATAGAATCCTCTCCACTCCTCCTCTGGTAGTATCTTCTCTTTTACCATCGAAACTTAAGGCATATTCCCTTCATGGCACATCAGAGAAATCTCCCCTTTGTAAGTTTTAATGCTTATAGTCCCTTGGCTTTAAATGCCCAAAATGATATACAATGTCTTCTTTGAAAAACATTCCTTTCTTCACTTGGTAAAAACGTTCTAACCCTTGCAAATCATATCCATGATGTTGTAAACGTGTGTTCAATTCATCTTATTACTTAGGATGATGTTGCAGTAGTTAGGCTTCTTTCTTATTCACTAAAAGAAAATCACTTCAATGGTATATGATTTTGAGATTTTCTTCCATTCACACATGGGATGAACTTAGAATGATTATTTACCAATAGTTTAATCCGAAACAAAACAACATATCTCTGTTAGAGAAGATAACAACCATTAAGAGGGCCCCCAATGAACTCATGGCATATTTTAACTTCACATTTCAAAAAACATGGGACAAAATTCTAATTCTCTTAAGACCAACTTCACAAGGTGCTTTCTATATACTTTTTAAAATATTTAAATTCTTACATAGTAGTAATGATACAATCTATAAGAGTTATAGCCTTACACGATGCATATGCAATATCTATTACGGATGAATTTTTTTATTCAAGCTAGAAAAATAGCCCCTAGATTACCTATGCCATTATTTCTTGAATTGCCTCAAAATATTCAGCCTTCTCTTTCTCCCATTCCTAATCCAAATGCTTTATATTCCACCTCCACTTCATATTATTCCCAAAAATAGAATGATGATGATGACCTTAGAGCCTTAGTTAAAAACTTGTCTAATGAAATTGTCTCTCTAAAGAGGAAACAAGCTCAATCATTTAGAAATTACCTAAGTTTTAACTAGGGGAAATATTCAGAACAAACTTTTAATCAAGGTTATCAGCCGTAGAGAACCCAATATCCAAATCAGAGATATGGCCAAAATCATAAAATTGATAGATTACAAGGCTAAAACCCGCATCTACCTCTTCAAATGGTTTCTCTTGCACAACCGCTTTCTACCACAAACTCAAGAAAAGTGCTTATTCCAAAGTGCAAAATAATGTAATGCATGAAGATAAATGGTGTTTTTCATGTAGTCATCCATATAATTAGAATATTTGTGCAAATGGAATGCAATTCCAGAATCTCATGGTTCCAAATTCTTTCAATCAACAAGAATATTTTTTGGAAATTACGAGTATTAACATGGAAATGTCATAGGAAGTCTCCCCTAAGCCAAACTTCATGTTTTTGGGAATGGTGAATTATATGCGATTAACAAAGCCATAAACAACTTGAGTAAGATGCAACTTCATTTGGCGCAGATCATACAAGGTCAAATAGGAGGTATATTGAAATGACACCCCATCCTCTCCATTACAAAGTACGCATCCCATAAATAGGTCATACATAAACTTAGGTGGAAATTATGATTCATCTAGTAATCCATGAAATAGAGAAAGATAAAAAGAACTAAAATCCTCGTAACAAAGAAAATATGCCAACCAAAAAGATTTTGTGGATGGATCAAACAAAGAAAGATAATTCCACACCTCTAATGTAAAAATCCACGGGTATCCCCTTCAACATTGTCGAGAAGCTGAATAAGACAAATTTGAATGTGACAATGTGGGATACCCTATCTATCCCATCTCAGAGGGATGTTCTACAAGAGGCCTTGAAAGCAACTTCCCAATTTGAACCAGTTGTCAAAAATTAGATTGCATGCCTTACATATGTCAACCGAGGAGGAACAAGTAAGACAAGTTAACAAGCCTCTCCTTTTTACATGTCTCTAATTTTAGGCAATCACCTAGTGCATAAATTTCATGATTGACTCAAGTGCTAACACCTATGTAGTTTCAAGGAAATTGTTGATGTTTTAGGAATTGAGTACAATCCAATTTCTAAAGGTGTCTTGTAACTTGATGGCTCAATCATAAACATTTTAGGAGTGATCAAATATCTTGAGTTAACCCTCCATGTTTGTCCAAGCTTGACCATAACCCAAGATATCTCAGTTATTGACTTGCCTCATTTATTTTCCATTTTTCTATCAAGAGATTTTATAACCAAGGTGGGTGGATATTTTTCTTCTGATTGGTCTCACATGATCCTAAAAACTAGATATGGTACAAGATTTACCATTAGAGCTGATCCAATCTCTTCTTATCATGTTGAGTCTTATGACCCTACTCCTCTCCAATCTAATTACATGGTATATGAAGATGAAGGTAATGAATTAGTATCATTTAAGAAGTCTACTCATTTTATATTAGTACATGTCCTCTTGTTAGATGAGTAGGCCAAAGAGAATTATGAATTTCATCCTTAAGGTACAATTGTGGATACTGGTTTAGGAACCTACTACATTCATGAAGAATAATCCACAACACATATGCCACATAAAGGAGAAGAGGATGCTTATAGATTATGGAAGATGTTTTTTAATGGTTCAAGAAGCAAAAATGGAGCTGGGGTGGGTGTAGTTCTTGTTTCTCCAATGGGAAAGAAGTTAATCTTTTCCCATATATTTTAGTTTTCTTGTTCAAACAATGTGGTGGAATACGAGGCATTGATTCATGTCTTACTCATTGGAGAGAAAAGGTGAATTAGGGATTTGAAAATGTTTGGGGATACTGAATTGGTTATTCACCAAGTTAGAGGAAGGTGTGCGACCAAGAATAAGATTTTAAAATCTTATAGACATAGAGTGTGGGACCTCTTAGAAGGTTTTGATGTTGTTAACTTGCAAGTGGTGCCAAGGAAACTCAACAAAGAAGTTGATGGATGACGGACATTGGATCATAGTTTTCACCAAATGAAGACCTCATCTAAGGAAATGAGCATCATGTTAGGATGGTTTTGAGGCCATTAACATCAAAAATGAAGTTAGCTAAAAAATCTTTGATAGTGATGGAAAAATTTCTCCGTTCATCCAAATTGAAGTTGATTTCTCCTCACATTTGTAATCTGATTTTTAAGATGGTTATGGTGATCATATCATTCATATGAGAACAAACGAAATTCCTAAAATACTAGTCACTCTTTGTAGACGAGAAAATATATGCACTTGGGTACATTTCTAGGTCTTAAAGTATACTAATGTATACATGATTCATAGGAAATAAAACTAGTGGTTAAAAACTCCTTCCACCATTTGGTTGCTTTATATCTTACACTTGACTATTTTTACACATTTAATGGCTCTACCAGCACTTAACTAATTTACCTTTTGATGACATCGAACACTAGTTCCCAGTTAGGAAATAATCACCTAGGCACTCATGTCCCTCCCGGGTGCTCATGTCCTCTCTTTCTTCTTCTACTCTTTTTGGTCCTTTTCACTTCTTGGTGACCTTTTAACACTTTGGGTTGGCCTTTCACTTGTCAATTATGAAATTCAAATAAGGGTTCAATCATATATATACTTATTTAATTTTTTTGGCTCCCAAAATAACACCTCAAGGAGATGAGAAACTAACTTGAGTGGATTGTATTTGAGGGAGTGGTGAATAATGAAAGTTATTTGTCATTGATATATGGGGATTTGTTCAATACTCAACTCACTAACTCAAATCTAGGAGGTGATCAGAGGCACCTTCACAAAGGATATGGCTTAACCCTACTACTTTTGGCTCTTCTTAGACAAAGATGAGAGGACATATTTGGAGGATCTGGATAAAGGAAAAGCTTTCATGGCTTTGTTTCCTTTATGATTGGTGCAACTTAATTTAAAGAAAATGTAGCCACAGATACAATACTCACTCAAAGAGTTGTCACTTGATTATTGTAAGCACTTGACACATCAAATACATATCAAACAGATAAATAATGAATAAATTCAAATATTACATTTGCATAAAAATATTGACCAAGGGTTCTTTAAATTATATTGGATCACATACGTGGTGGGATTTAGAATAAGCATATGTATGGTATGCAAGTATGATATGATTAGTAGGTATGAAGATAATGGATGTTTCTAATTGAGATCTAAAGGGGAGAGTAATTGATTTTATGACCTTGGTATGAACCCATGGAAAGAATCCATCCTTAACAATGATGCTTGAAAATAACAATCAATTTAACATAATATGTAAAATAACATTTGCATTCATTGATACTCAATTTGCACAAATGTTATAGACAGTCTTCAGAATCCTAACTACAAATCCTTGAGTTAGAGTTGAGATAAAGCACTTGTTATATTTGTTTCATACACCCAAAATACCCTTAAGGGATAACAATAGCTCTTCAAAAGTGATGTTGCCTTTAGGATTTTACAACTAGACTGAACTATTGTAAAATATACACTATTCTACAATATTCTCACAGTGACCAAAAGAATGCAAAAACTAAGAAGGACCCTTATGTACTCAACAAAGTAAAACCAAGTGCAAGATTGTAACATAAATTATATTTCCTCATTCATACTTTTAAAACATAAGAAACATGAAGGTATAGTTTTATCAAAACAAAGAGAATCTATTCATGTAATTTTTGGCAAGGAGACATAAACAAATGCCTTCAAAACCTGCTAATGGTTGTACAACACAACCACCTTAGCACTTCCTCACAGAACTAGATACATACAAAATGTTTTGCAAAAAACTAGAAACTAGAACTTAAAACTTGATCAAAAAAATTCTACATGTACCCCATGTACCCGCCTCTTTCTCAAAATGAAATACTTTTACAATATATATAAGACGAGAGAGAGAGAGAGAGAGAGAGAGAGAGAGAGAGAGAGAGAGAGAGAGAGAGAGAGAGAGAGAGAGTATGATTTCCTTCTTCAACCACTAACAAGATGCATTAAAACTCTAAAAAGGGGCATGGGAGACCTGCCAAGGTCACTCATTCCTACTTTCTTACTTTTGGAGAAGAAATAGGTGCCATACATCATCAATTTGGTGGTTGAGCTACATGTAATCATGTCTTCAATGCCCAAATAATTTTTCCCATTTTTTCCCACAAAATGCCATACAAACTATTTTCCAGTTCCATGATGTAGAGAATGTTGAGACCTATCCAAAAATATAAATTTTGTCAAATTTGGAGCACTAGATCAAAATATATGGCCTCCGAAGTTTTCAGATGTTAGGAGCACATGAATGTGACACGTGATAACATTTGATTGGCCTCGAGGTTTACTTTTGGCCACATGTGCATCAATTTAAATTTACACATGTTATTCCTCCATTCACGGTGGTGGGTGAGGATTCATTTGGATTTTGTGCGTCAAAAATGTAATTATACGAAGTGCGAGAACCGAAAAATGTCCCTTAGGGACCAAGACTTTTCCACATGTCCACCCTCATTGGATGCATGGGGTAGGGATTTATTTTTATTTTATACGTTGAGTGCCACCATGTATATATGTAAACTACAAAACTTTTCCTGTAGCTGAACTTTGTCTACATGCTCACTTTTTTCCTTACAACGTGTTGGCCCTTGATTTTTCAAAAGGACTACGCTTTTGTTTGCATTTAACATTTGACTCGTTGCCCCATAAATTTACAAACTATGAAACCTTTCCCACAACATGGAATCTTTCTACGTGTTCACATTTGACCCTTGCAATGTGGAAGCCCTTCATGGATGTGGAGGTCGGGACTTATTTTTAATTTGCACATTGATCTGTTGCTTTGTAAGTTACTCCCGCAGCACCGAAATTTGCAAAACACCTCCTAGGGGCCCAAAATTAAAACTACACCATTGCACAAATGTAAAAACTTCCAAAATCCTGAAACTTGAAAAATATGTAGAGTAAGAATGAACTTTTTACATTTTCAGAAATAGTGAGAAATTTCTAATCTATTAAAGGTGCTTTTGGGGATCCTTAAACTCGAGAAAGGAGGAAATGTATCAATATAATTTTAAGTGCCCAAAACATGAAAAATACCTGATTCTTTCAGATTTTCCATTGACGTGCCATGAAACATCCCAAGTCTGAATTTCTCAAGTTGTCCAATTTTTCAATGGGTGCAAAAATGGATAACAAGATAGATCTTTGAAGCACAGGGAACAATATGAAGCACACAAAATTAATTATATTTATGGAAAGTCTAGGAAAATGACCAACTCCAATCCGCAGAGGCCTAGATTGAGCACCAACAATGGATCCTTCTCAGGATGGGCACCCCTATGGGTGCCACAAGAATAAAGACTAGATGCCTAGTCCATTGGGCAAGGAGTCGTGGGGACAAAACACTGTGGCTATTTGAATAGATGCATAAAGGGCTGATGGAAAACTAACAACTAAAGAAACTCTGGTCATTGTAGATCAAAGCACAAAAAGGGAAATAACAACACAAACAAAGGAAAAAAACTATCACTAAATTGTACACTGTACAAAAATCATACCTGACCTTCCAGCTTATTCCAAGAAATGTTTGAGATGCCTTCCATTGATGGAAACTCCAAAAATGTCATTCTAAGTCTTTTAGAAAGAAAGTATGCTCTCCAACCATGATATCAATAGAATATGGTCCCTTCCATAGGGAATCAAATTTCCCATGTTTCCCCTTGTCTTCATGTTTGCTATCTCATAATAGGAACAAGTATCCAACATTGAAAACTCTTGGAGTGACCTTCTTGCCAAATATTTTCTTTAGTTTTTCTCTGAACTTGACATGTCTTTGATGGGAATATCTTCTTTCCTCATCTAATTCTATAATTTGATTGATCCTTGTCTCATATGGACTTACTTATTCTCCATCTTCAAATTATTACATGAACTGATATGTAGAAAGTTGTAAGTGCAAGGGGAAAAGGGCTTGAATTCCATAAACTAACTCAAAAGGACTCTTTCCAGTAGACCTCTTGGTGGTAACTCTATCTTCCCATAGTGTAAATTTTAGTTGCTCACCCCATTTCCTCTTGTTTGTTTCCAATGTTCTTTTGAGGATCTTAAACAAGTTCTTATTGCTTGATTCTACTTGGTCATTTCCTTGAGGATTATAATTTGATGCATAAGCTAAATTTATTCCATATTCCTTGCACATTGTTGCCAATGGTTTAGCTCTGAAGCTCATGAAATTTTTAGCAACTATCTTGGCAGGCACCCCAAATCTGTAGATTATGTTATTGAGAATAAAGTCCATGACTACTTGATGAGTTTCCTTCCTGGTAGGAATGGATTCAACCCATTTGGTAAAGTAATCAGTGGCTACCAATATCCACTTATGACCAGCACTTGAAGAGTCTGATATTTCTCCAATAAAATCCAATCCCCATTGTTTGAATGGAGCTTATATTGACACAAGTTGTAGGGGTAGGGCCCTAGAGGATTTCAATCTTCTAGAAAAATGTTGACAAATCTCACACCTTTGAACTATCGGGGTAGTATCCTTGAAAATGAAGGCTTCCAATAACCTACCCTTAAAATTTTATGAACAAAGTGACTCTTCCAACAAAATGACCTCTCGCATACTCCACCATGAAATTCAAGAATTATTTTAGGTGCCTTTTCTTCAGTGATACATCTTAGAAAAACTCCTCTAGGTTCTTCCAAGCCATTCCATGATCAATCAAAATATACTTTTGGGAAACCAACTTGAGTGTCCTATGTATTTTGTCTAAGTGCATATGAAAATTCAAATTTATCAAGTAATAGCCTATTGTTAGAGATTCACAAGTACCGAGAGGGGGTGTGAATCAACACATGATTAAAATTTCCACTTTAATAATGCTTATTCGAATTTCTAATTAAGTGCGGTGATAGATGATGAGCATTCAAACAAGAATATGCAAGATAGAGGAACACCGAACACAAAAATTATAGTGGGAAACCCTTTCTAGAGAAAAACCCACTTGAAACAAAAAATTTATTAGCAACACTCGATTCCAAAGCATACGCTGGTTTTGGTTGAGCACCCACTCAACCTATGAAGAACCCACTTCACTACTCAAACACCCACTCGAATATTTTCGAGCACACACTTACAAGATTTAACAAGCACCAACTTGTAAGGAGCACCAAATCCTAATTTAATAATCTACAACCGATATTTTGCAGGAACAAACCCACAAGGAGGCTACAACCCCTTAAATATGCTAAACTACAACTTAGAATTGTTTTCACATATAAATATTTGATCATCTAGATACAATATTACTTGCATAATTGATTATAATCACTTTTCGTATCTATCTATGTTATGTGTGTCACTCTCTTCTACGCATCCGATTCAACCTTTCTTGCTCAATCAATATGCCACACCGATGTTCTTTGCATTTGATCTACTTTTACATTATCTATGTGTTTTTCTCCTTCACCTCTTCCTATTCTTTTTGTCGCTCTTCCTTAGCTTGATTTTATCATCTTCTTCTTACTTGAGCAGCTTTACTTTTGTCGCTTCTTTCTCATTTCGACAACTTTAGTTAATTTTAGAGAAACACTCCAAAATAACTTCCAAATTTTCTCTTTATTAAAAACAGCCCATTTCCATACTTCAATTAATGTGTCATGCATCCTCTCCTTATTTTTCACCTAAGAATCTAGTTTATTAAATATTGTTGGCTAAGTCCATATTTTTCTTTCCATTAACAACTTGATTTCACATTTTTCTATGTATCAATTTAAAAATCTTGTGAGCTGACATCTTTAAAAATAAATTTCTCATACTTCTAGAATTTCCATGAGCGAGCCACTTTCTCCTCTGGCATTAATTTCACCTTGAAATTAGGAAACACATAGAGAATGTAACTGGGTCAACAAACATTAAATGTTGACAACTAGAATAGTAGATTTCATCATTCTTTATGGAGCTCAAGTCGTATACTTAGCCACAATCATCTGACAATCAAAATCACCATTGATTTTGGAGAAAACATCTTTATTAACCATGTCCAATCGAATTTAATTTTCTCGAGCCATGTCCAATTCATCTTGTTCAATCCATGGCTTTCCTTAGCTTTTCCGACATTTTCTTTGTATTGTGGCTCCATTATTTGTTCTGCGTATATTTTCTCCTTTGTTAGCATCTTTTACTTATCCATGGATTTTTCTTTACTTCATGTATATCGATATGTTACATGGATTTCCTCCTTTTCTCTACCTTCCGCGGCTTTTTTTTTCTATTTCGCAACTCTAACCTTTTACATGTGGCTTTTTCACCCTTTGCATCCTTTATCATTCTTCGTGGCTTTACTACTTATCCATATATTTATCTAGATTCTCTTACTTCCTAGTTTTTCCTTCGTCTCTCCTTGCTTGCACGAATCTTCCTTCACACTCACGGCTTCACTTGTCTCACTTGATGGCTCATCATATAGCTTATTTTTTACTTTTTGGCTTCATTCCTTTACCCCGGCTTTCACCAAGCTTCCACAAATTTTCCTAGAGTTTCGTGGCTTCTCCAAGTCTTCAACGATGAACTCCTCATTTCCATGACATGCACAAAAACTAATTAAGTCCCGTAGAACTTATCCTTGATCATACCGATGCATCCGACCCTACCATTCAACCTTCATCTTCATCACTTGCTCACTTTACAAATTCAACCTATTTTCCATCAATGCCACTTGACACTAAATACTTTTTCCATCAATATAGCATGACATTGATGAAAACATGTATGAAAATGATAAATTTCCAACAATCTCCTTCTTTTTCATTGATGGCAACACCTTAATTCATATATGCCTCATAAACCAATTAACTCCTTTTGATGGAAAATATTTGCATACCTAATTTATGTTATTAGTTGTTCTCCTCTCGTGAATATTCCATTGATTGGATTCAACATTTCTTCATCTCTACCCTTATTTCAATATCTACTTTCTCTCCCTTTAATATTGCTTAGCTACTTTTTGACCTCAAGTTCTCTCCTTTAGTTTCTCTCCCACTTTGACAACAATGACAAAGGGCCAACTAAACCACATAAGGCTGAATATGTTGGTAAGATAGATACATCATTTTCTTACCTCAAGAAGCTCCCCCTAGTCTTATGATTCTAATTAATATATTCTAGTGTGTTCGTGACAATGCTCCCCCGAAATGATGATACCAATTATTGAGATAAACTATTGTACTAGCTCCCTCACACAAATATTGGTTGCAATGATTAGGAGAAGATAATACTTGAGAATACTCCCTCTCCTTGTCTACAAACCTTCTAGTTATTGGTGGGATCGGGAATGACCCCTAATTCATTCCTTAAATGCTCAAATGTGGCTTTTACCAGTTGGCTTGGTAATAATGTCAACAACTTCTTCTTTTATGTTCACATATTCAACAATAATTTTATTTTCATTCACTTGTTCCCTCAAGAAGTGATATCTTATTGGAATATGCTTGGTTTTTGAGTGGAACACAGGGTTCTTGGAGACACTTATTACACTTGTACTATCACACAACAAAGGAATTGGATTTTTAGATTTTACCTTGTAGTCTTCCAATGTCTGCTTCATCTAGAGAACTTGAGTACAACACATCATGGAAGCTATATATTCCACTTCGATGTTGAGAGTTCCACTGATGATTGCTTCGCTTAACCAAGAGACTAAATAGTTTTCAATAAATAATGCTCCTTCACTTATTATCTTTATGTTATCAACACTTCCTACCCAATCTACATCTATGTATGCTTTTATGATAAAGTCATTTATTTTGGGGTACCATAGTCCATATTCAACTGTGCCCATGAGATATCTCAATATAATTTTGACCGCCTTGAAGTGTATCTCTCTTGGATCTTATTGAAATATTCCAATAAGACCTACCGCCTACATAATATCTTGTCTTGGAGCCATGGAATAAATTAGAATTCCTATCATGGATCTATACATAGTTTTGTCTACTTTTGGTGAGTCATCTTCCTTCTCATCTTGCATCCTATTTCCATTGGTGTTCCAATAGGTCTCGCATTCTTCCATCCTAAAATTTTCAGCATTTCTTTGATGTACTTGGTTTGGGAAGTAAAGATACATTGATCTCGATTGACCGATTTGCGCAGTCTCCGTAAAGAATGATGATCTCCCAAGATATGGACATTTCAAATTCACTTTCATCATATCGAAAATTCATATGTCATCTTATCATAGTATCCTCAAAATGATATCATCCACATACACGATGTCAATGAGAAAATGTTCTTCTTCTTCCTTGATGTAGATATTTATGTCACTTACACCTTTTCTAAAACCTTGCTCAATGAGGTATGAGTCCAAAGTCTTCATCGTACTCAAGTTCTAGGAGATTGTTAAGTTCATATAAAGCATTTTTCAACCCGTATACATAATCTTTATCTTCGGTCGTTGAAAATCCATCAAGTTGTTCAATATATACCTCTTCATTCAAAAACCATTGAGGAAAGTTGATTTCATGTCCATCTGGAACACTCGATTTTCTTGTAAACCGTGGTATGCCAGAATGCAGGTCTTATTGCTTCCATTCTTGCCATTGGTGCAAATGTTTCTTCAAAGTTAATCCTTTACATTTGTGTATAACCATTGCATACAAGTCTAGTCTTGTTTCTTGTTACTTCTCCTTTCTCATTCAACTTATTTCTGAAAACCCATTTGGTTCCAATCACATTTTTTTCGTGGTCCGGTACTTGCTCCCACATCACATTCTTATCAATTTGACCAAGTTCTTCATTCATTGCATCTACCCAATTTTGATCCTTGCTTTCTTCTCGCAACATTCATGGGTTTTATCATTGACAAGAGTGTTATGTATTCATGGTTTTGCTACTCTTTTAATATTCTTCTAGTGAGAATACCGTCATCTTTATTTCCAATGATCCGATTAGTGAGATGGTCCTTTTGACTTGCCTTGAGGGTTTTTAGTGTCTATCCTTTCTTCATCTAATTTATCTTGCGGACTTTCCATTTCATCTACCATGACTATCTATGTGTTGGGTGTTGGACTTGGGAGATTCATCTACCATTACATTAGTGCTTTCAATGACATTTCGCAATCTCTTATCAGAAAGCACCTATAATTTGCACCGACTACCGAGTAACCAAGGAATATGCCTTCATCACATCTAGAGTCTAACTTGCCCAAGTTGTCTTCATCTTTTTGATATATCATTTGCTTCCAAATAATCTTATGTGCTTTACATTTTTGGTCTCTTATTCCATAATTAATATGGTTTCTTATCATTGTTTATTCTCGGTTGAGCTCTATTTAGAATGTAAACAGAGGTATAAATTGCTTCACTCCAATATCTCGTCTAGGAGTTTGGATTCATTTAACATGGTTCATGTAATTTCTTAAGTAGTCTTGTTCTTCCTCTCAACAACCCCATTTTATCGAGTTTTCTTCAGCCTAAGAATTTTCTTCTAATTATATGTTCTTCACAAAATTTATTGAACTCATTGGACCCAAATTCTTTGACTTTGTCTCGATCTTAGGCATTTGATATTTTTGTTCTTCTAATTCTCCACCAGTTCCTTGAATATACTTTTGACTTGAATGATCTCCTTGTTTTTTTGCCATGTAAACAAGCCTTGCATAGCGTATCTGCGGGTTTCACAATATTTGACATATGTCTGACACAACCTTTTGCACTTAATTTTACAATATTTTCAAAACTCATATGCCCCAATCTCTTGTGCCATAGTGGGACGTAATCAAATTTACTTGTAAAGCATTTCTCTTTATTTATTTCATTAAGAACATACATATTGTTATTTTTCCACTTTTCCTTGGCTACTTTCTGTCATGTCTTTCCATTGATAATGTAACAACCTTTGTCATGGAATATTACATTATATCCCATTTTACACATTTGACTTACACTTAGCAGATTGTGCTTGAGACCTTCAACATATAAAACATTTTCAGTTATGGTCTTTCCATTATCCAGACTCAGAGTTCCTTTTCCAACTATATTTTTGAATTGTTATCACCAAATCTCACAACACCCGATGCATTGTTAGGACAGAGAAATGAACTTGATTTGGTTACCTATCATATGGTTGGAGCATCCACTATCTAGATACTAGATTTTGTCTTCATTTTTCACATGAAATGCGATCGCACTATTGAGCATGATTATTTTCTCTTGTTCTCATCTTTCTTTGAAACATATGTGCACTTTTTTTTGGGTGGCTCTTGTTTGTTTTTTTAAGCTACATGACTTGTCTTATGATAATTGTGATGGACATTATTATAGTTCATTCGGTGTAAGATGAGCCAAAATTTCTTATATAGCCTCTAGAGAATTTCCTACACTTAACAACCTTATGTCCAACTTGATTACATGTATTAAAGTAACCATAAAAAGAGTGTGTGTACCTCATAGCATATGTGATCGTAGGAGAAGAATTTATTCTCTTCGCGGTATTGATATCTTTCTTGTTTGTGGCATATGATGTGTTAAATGTTGATGTAGTTTTGTGTTCTTCAATTTTTGCAGCTCCTTTTCCTTTCTCTCTTCTTTGAAACAAATTCCAGACTTGTCATTTGCATCATGTTGACTATTTAGTATGGCATTCAAAACACTTGAACCCTTTTCAATCTTTTCATACACCTTTAGGTTTTTTCTCATTTGTTGCATCTCAACTTTTTGTATCTCCATTTCTATGTTTAGTTTTTGTTTTCATCGTCCTTTGATTTGTAATCTTTTTAAATATTTCTAGCTGAGTTTCAAGCTCTTTGAGATATTTTTCCCCTTCTTCTTCTTTCAAGCTTTGTATCTTCTCAAAGACATGGATTTTCTCTTCACATTCTTTTAATATGCATTTCCGTTTTTATTCTTTTTCCCGCATAGTTTCAATTCCTTAAGAGCACACACTAATTCAGCTTTGAGATTTACTTTAGCTTCTTCTTCATCAAAGTCTTCAAAGTCATCTGTAATATTTCCTTTAGAGTTTCTTTCTTCATACGCATCCATAGCCATAAACATATATTCAAAGTTGATCTTCACCAATTTCATTTTCGTAACTATCTCGAGTTGTTTGAATCAGACTCACTTGATTCCTCTTTTGAGTAGAAGTTTTTATTCTTAAAAACTTCTTCTTGTTGTTTCTCTATTTATACCCAGCTTTCTCTTTAGTTTTTCTATGATTATCTTCTTCATGTTCAGATTGAGATTTTTTATTTTTGTTTGGAAATTTAACAACAAAATGACCTACTTTTCCACATGAAAATAATTTGAAAGGAAGTTTTATTTTATACTTACTCCGAACCTATTTTCGCCTTCTTACACAAATTTCTTCAATCCTCTCATCATCTAGCTCATCCTCCGAATTTGATTCATCTTTTTCTTCTTACTTGGATTGAGTTTCTTTCTTGACCTTGAATGATAATTCTTTCTTGGTAGTTTTAGATCAAACCTGTCCTCATCTTATGTAATGCCCCCATTCATCATTGCTGTTATTACGTGGTGACTATGCTTCTAAGGGTGAACGCCGTTGTGTTCCCTTTGAAACGCTGGTGTCGCTCTTGTTGAGCTTGCTTGCGCCGCGTCGGTGTCGATGTTTTGGTTGCTATTGGCCCCGCAGCATCCCTCGTGATTTATCCTATTAAAGGAAGACCTTGTTCTTGCTATATCGAACCTCCTGTTGATTGTTGGTTGTTTCCTCGCGTATATTTTTGCCATAGTATTGATCACTCTCATGCTCGGCCCTCGATTAAATTATTATTTTTATTTTTATTTGTTGTCACTATCGTGTTAGGTCCTAAACAAATTTTCGAACCCCGTCAGGTGTCAGCATTTTAAAACATAATAATAATGAATAGTAAAGGAGCGGGTATCAGTTTTATTCTTATGTGTATATAGATGATAAAAGTACATTTTTGAATTAATTAAGCCTTTTCGGGCCGTGCGCATGCCTTACTGCGAGTTATTGTTTAGTTGAGGTGTCTCATCCACCAGCTGGTAAATTTCTATCATCAATTTATCCTCATACTTGGCGCGAGACATTGTTTTTTTCAGAGAGATAAATAAAATATGTTTTTGGTCACGTAAATGTATTCTCAGATGTTGTTGGATAAATACGCCACCAATAGGATTGCACATTTTCAATTATTAAGAATTATCATTAACTAAAATATGTGAATCTTGTCAGCCTCCTGGACTTGTCAATTGTATACCGTCGTCGATCACATCGATCTAACAAAATTTTAAAATGAAATTGTGACCAATTAAATTTATTTCATTTTGTGGGTAAGTAATTTTACCGACTTGTTGGTGGAGGAAGTGTAAATTTGCCTTGGTCCACCTAAATTGTTCCTTGTCGCCTTTATTGAAATCATGTTTTGACCTCTTAGTTTGGAAAGGGACACCTCTTTCCTCCCGCCGCATTTTTTTGTTTTGGTCGTGTGTGGGATCTTTCGCGTGCATTTGTCTCTTTCTCTTGATGCGTGGCCATCTCCAAGCCCGGCCCTAACTTGCTGGCCGCACTTCTCCTTTCCACAAACTCGCAACTTCTCGCTGCGCGGCGTGGGATCTCCTTAGGTGGATTTGACTGTGAATGGTGAAAAACGTTAGAAAAGTTTGCCTCCTTTTTGTTGCGCGCCTGTTCCTTGTTCCTTTGTTTTATTCACCTTCTCTTGGCCACGTTGAGACCTGTTCACGCCTGGAGCTCTGGGGGGCATTTGGAAAACGTGGAGGAAGGTTTTTTAATGCGCAGGACACAGGCGCATTTTTTTTTGTTGTTAGTTTGCGTGGACTGTGGTAGTGCGCAGAACCTTGGGCGCCTTCCCTGCTGGCCGCGTGGGTGTGATATGGTGGTTATAGATGAAGCTACAAGCTAGTGAAGTAGGCGTGTTACCTCCACTTTCATTGGGTGTTGCGAGGTGTGTTCTTGTCGGGGATCCACAGCAACGGCCTGCAACAGTATTTAGCCAGGCAGCAGGCATGTTGCAGTATAGTAGAAGCCTTTTGAGCGCTTCCAACAAGCAGGTTGTCCAACTATGTTGTTATCTGTTCAGTATTGAATGCATCCTCAAATTTGGGATTCTCCTTCAAGATATTTTATCAAAATCGATTAAGTGATAGTAAGAGTGTTACCAGGAGACCTGATGAAATTTATTACAAAGATTCTCTATTGAGACCTTACTTGTTTTACGATGCAACTCATGGAAGAGAATCTCATAGAGGTGGATCTGTTTCATATCAGAATATTCATGAAGCACAATTTGTTGTTGCAGGGCCTGTTTCAGCGTGCCCTTGTCTTGGGAAGCGCATTAAAGGCATGATAAGCCCTAACCCTCTCTCTTGATGATTTATTTCCTTTAGCATTTAGATAAATCAATCTCTGCAATTTTGTTTGAATTCTGTAGATGTGAGTTTCTTTTGGATTGTTCATTGCGTTATTCTTTTTTACTAAGTAAATAACGTTTGGACTCTTGATATTATTTAATATTTATTTACATATATATGTTGACTCTTTCTTGAAAGAGATGCCCAAAAAGAAATGGGTTTTCGAATGACTTTTAATCATAATTGCATGAGCTGATCTCTCTCCAGTGATTCTCGCTTATCGATCTTATAAAGTTGGTTTATCATTTTGCCATGATTATTCCTGTGAACAGTGGTTTCTGTAGAAAATATTGTGGTGTGTGAATGAGTTTTAGAATATTTCTTGTCTTGTTTTTATTATGTAGAACATGGCTTGAAAACGGGAAATTTTCTCGGAAGACTGTGTTTGTCTTTTAATGTGGATTGATAATAATATAAACCCCCATTAGGATTGGAGGCTTCTATTTGGGGAGAGTCGTACTGGTTTTACTGGTCCTTTCTAGATACTATCCGACTCCTTTGATTATCGTTTACTTTGGGGATTATTGAAAACCCCTCACCAGGCCCTCTACTATTATTATTACTATGAGCTTATTTTTAGATTGGAACGCTCCTGAAGCATGTGTTAATGGGGTTTCTATTTTGTGACCTTTTTGAATATGGTAAGCACTCAAGACGTTAGTTTGTGTGGATAACTATATGGCTTAAGTTTGAGGCACTACTTAGATCTTCGAATCAGTTAAAGTAATATTGGATACATCAAACTCTCACGAATGTGTACATTCTGCAAGTTGGATTGACATGTGATGGCCCTCGTGCATATGAATTGCATAATGCTTGAAATATGAGATTATAAATTTATCCTATACTTTGACTTCAAAGTGGTTGAAATGCTTTTTGGTAGGAAAACTGATGAATAGGGAAGTTATGAGAACTACCCTAAAATGGATTCATACACTGCCTTAAGTAAAGGTGACAACTACCATAATGGGACTGTACATACCATATATGACGTTAAGGATAGAAGTCGACCTGAAATTATTTAACTTCATTATATAGGACAATGATTAATACCCATAAATTGAGATATGCAAGTGGAGGTTGAATTATATAATATGAAATATTTTGTTATCAGGTAACTAGTAAGGATAAATATGTTATTTCAATACTTGGTTAACGAGTGGAATATTTTCTGGCATTTACGATGATTATTATGTTAGCTAAAAATTGATACTTGCATCTCAATCGGGAGTTGAGGTAATGTTGATACTTGTATTTATAGTGGCTTGGACCACGCTTACATATCTTAGCTAGTCAAATGTATCTTTGGCATATTACCAATAGATGATAGTATTGTCGATCATAACTCATTCTTATGAGTTGGACTCTTTTACTAGAAGAAATATATAAGACATGGTAATAAGCAACCAAAAGGATATTTAAATAATACATGAACTTGCTGATTGGCGAAATCTTTGTTAACGTAAATATACTCTTAAAATTGCGGGATAAATATCAAAATTATACTTACATATCATTGATTATCTATTAAGGTTCGATACTTGGGTAATATCGATGAATAATATAAGGTTGATACTTGTACTTATTATATAAACTTAATGTCGTTGGTGCTTTTATTTAATTGAAAGATAATATTGTTGGATACTTATATATGTGAAGTAGGTTGAGGGTATTAGGTGAGCGTTATTATTACTACTGTAATTTAATTATGATTAAATGCAAGGTTAAGGTTGCATATCTCTCCACTTGGAATTTTTGTTCATATGTAAGCAGATTTTAGGGAAGTGAACAATAATGGGTATGAAATGTATTATCATGAGATGTGCAGTTAAGATTTGAATACATGATTAGGAATTATTTGATAGGGAGTATTGCAAACTTTCATTTATTTAAATGCTAGATGGCATAAGTTATTAGGTGAGGTTTATATCTTAGAACACATTTCTTTGACTTGGGGATAGTATTCAACAACACATTTACATAGGAAACATATGAAATTAAGAGTCGCATTAATTTATTACTTATCCGTCTGTGGATCTCATGCGACGCCCTACCCAAATCAAATGATTACTAATCAGATACTTTCTCTATATCACATACGGAATGCTAAACACATTTTATAGCTTAAACTTCTCCTATAAACAAGGAGGTAGCTCTAACTATTTTTCTATACACGTAAGTTGTTAAAACAACTAATAACAATATTATTTTCTACCCATAATAAAACTTAATGGAGCACTAATATAGTGATTTCCTAACATTCCCCCCTTAGTGTGAACATGGGGAAAACCTACCTTTGTACTTGCACCTACTTTCATGATTAGGTGATTTTTACTACAGGATGATCACAAACCCGTTATATGGTTTTCAAACGGTTAACCACGAAATAAAATGGTGATTTTTTCAATCGAGTACCACAAATAAAAAATAAAGGCTTTCAAGTGGTTTACCTACAACCACATCATGATGTGCCAAATAATATTATCATCCCTCATCACTTCTCACTATAGGGAATAATATAGGAAAATATACTCACACATTAAAAATCGAATAACTGGAAATGGAACATTGGATCATGTTCCCCCCTCAATGTGAAATTTCCACTTATTCAAATAGGAACACTACAAACTAAGGTATACTAAAATTGGAACACTTGAACATGACAAAGCATGCCACAAAAATTGAAATTAAATACTCACACCACGGTAAAATGCGGCCCCGTCATTGGTGATTGATGAGAGGTCGTTGATTAAACCCCATCCTCGATGCCTCTGTTCTCTCGATTTGATGCTACTAGCTCAACCTCAATTTGGTCATGAAGTTTAATTTTACATACCCGAGTCGAATGTCAAATACCACCGAAAATGCGTCGTAAGGTAATTTTTTTACAAATATTTGACTTCGACTCTTGACAAAATGACTGACGACTTTTAACACTTACAATTACATGACTTTGAAATTTTTGACAAAACAATTAGGACTACATAACAAATAATGATTTTATGACACTTGAAATTATAGACTATTAACTTGATTTTTGCAATATTTTGACTCTAGACTTGGAACAACAAAAACAAAAAAAATTAGTTTTGAATATTACCACTTTTGTCTTAAAATAGGCTTTTCTATGACCAAGACTATACTAAAATATTAAATAGACAATTATTCTACTACATTCCGAATGGTGAGAGTTAAAATTTAATTGTCCACAATTACAAAAAACCTATGTGTTTGCCAAATATTCTAATAAGGAAAAATATGCCACTTGAGAACTAAATTTTTAATAATGACTACCTAGAGAATGTTTTTAGTAAAGACAAAGCACAAAACTAGACTTTACATTAAAAATTCACACCCTAATGACATATTTAGTAGAATTTTTCATTTTTATGTACGTGGGAAGATTGATTTGGAGGAATATATGCACTTGGTGGAGATGAATTTGGAGTCAAGCTGACAGATATGAAGGGCGAGACTATGAATCGTTATTAGAACATCTAACTTGGCCATGTCGATTGTTGAATCCAATGTGATTTGGTGGGAGAATATTACTGATATCTGCAATAAAAATATGAGTGATCCAATGTTATTCTTTTCTCTTAATGTGTGCCCTTTACAAAATTAAGGTTCTGCCACGTCTTTGGATTCAACAAGATCACAATGATCTAATGGAAAAATATTATTTATAAATTACTAGTCCTCTAAATGCCACCAAGGGAAGAGATATCTGATGTGGGCTCGGGTAGATCTTAAACCAATATACTGCGAAAGAAAAAATGATGAAAAAGAGAAAGTAACTAATCAATGAATCAATATAATAGTTTTCAGGATGGCACGCTAGTTTTTTTTTCCTCCTCTGGACAAGTTCCTACAGTATCACACCATAGAAAGTACAGATATTAACAAGTCTGCAATTTTTCTTCACTTATCATGCCTATTTCCAGATGATATACTTCTGCATGGAAATATCACAAAACTACTGCAAAAATAATATACACTACAATCTCATATACATTAAATTCTCTCAGTATCATGACATTATAAATAAGAGTTCCCCAACAAGGTATATTATACTCTCATTACAACCAACCTAATCTGATACCAGATATTAAATAGCACATTTACATAGGAAACATAATCAAATACTCTCTCTATATCTCATACGGAATGTTGGATACATTTTATAGTTTAAGCTTCTCCTATAAACAAGGAGGTAGCTCTAACTATTTTTCTATACACGTAAGTTGTTAAAACAACTCATAAAAATATAATTTTCTACCCATAATAAAACTTAATGGAGCACTAATATAGATATTTCCTAACATATAGGAACTTTTTCAATAGCCTCTACTCTTTTTGAATCAATCATGACTCCTTGGTGAGACACTATGTGTCTAAGTAGTTTATCCTTTTCACGCAAAAATGGCACTTCTTGGGATTCAAAGAGATGTCATATTCCCTACATCGGATCAAAATTTTCTCTAAATGTAGCAAGTGATCACCTTTTGTTATTGGAAAAATGGTGATGTCATCTTGATACACAATAATGAACTTATTTATAAATCCTACAAAGACAACATCCATTGCTCTCTAAAAGGTTGTACAAGCATTCATTAGTCCAAAAGGCATTCTAACATACACATAAGTACCCCATGGAGTAGTGAACACAGTTTTATATTGTTATGATTCTTTGACCACAACCTAATTATACCATGAGAAACCATCCAAGGTAGACAACAATTCTGATCTTGTTACCTTTTTCAATAAATTTTCCATATGTGGAAATGGATAATTGTCTTTAAGTGAAGTCCTAGTCATATTTCTAAAGTCGACACAAAGCCTTATGCCTCCATTCTTATTTCTTACCGGTACTAAATTGGTCACCCATGAAGAATATCTAGTAGGCTTTATGATGCCACCAACTGGTAACTTCTTCAAATCTTCCCGCATCTTGGTTGCAAGAATAGGGTTAATATGCCTCTGGTTTTTTCTTCTCGTCTCGATAGGATTAGTGTGGGGTGCCAAGGGTATCTCATGCTAAAACAAATCCTCCCTATAAACCTTCAACTTATAATAAGACCAAAAAAGGTAGTCTTGATATTTTTTAACAACTTAGTATAAGCCTCTCTTTCTTCCTTATTCAAATTACTCCCTAACCATACATTTCTAGGATCTTGACATGAACCCAGATTACACTCCACAACATCTCTTGGAAAAGTAGTAGATTTACAAACTGCTATGTCATTACTATCAAAGGAAGATTCTAAACTAACTAATCCCCTTGGGATTACATTAGTTTTTAATTGAATTACTTCTTTACCAAAGAGGATTTCCTTCCCTCACACACCTCTACCATAGGTTCTAAATCAATAATCTAGTTAGTGAAATCACCTTGGCAATTTATAAATATTTTAATGTGTGAATCATCATCAAATACTTGTCGTTGTTTAATATTATCAGTGCAGTATGTAAGGTCAAACCATTACTTCCACTTTAAACTTACGGAAGAGGATGAGTCTTGGTTATCATATTGTGAACCCAAGAATACTAATATACCATTTGTTACATTTTATCTTCTTTCATGGTACTCAATATTGAATGAATCAAAACATTCAATGAGATCCCATACTACATTTCTATACTTTTTTAACCTTTGATTGTTTGCCACATATAACATTCTTATTTGTTTAATCACTAACTCGAATTCCCTTTAACTAGAATGTACTTTATTCCATGCCTCCAAGAAATTATCAATCCTAACAGAGTTCCTCATACTCAACCACATTATTAGTGCATTCAAAATTCAATTTAAAAGAAAAATTGAAAGAATCGATGTTTAGATAACTCAACACCTTTCTTTCCCCATTACCACTACTTGAGCATGCTCCATCAAATGTCATGGTCCATGGGACCTCCGTCTTCAAATTGATCATTTTCATCCATACATTGGTCTTCAAAATCAACATTGCCTATAAAATTCTCCATGTCTACATCAACAAAAAGTACTTCATAAGAGGCATTGTTAGGATCCTCAATGAGGTGTAACATTTTATCTTCTTTGTATAATTTGACTAATTTCCCTTCCAATGGTATGGATGTATAAGACATATCTATTTGGACACCGAATCCCACACTAGCTACCCACTTTTTACAACAACATCCCCCATTTGTTAGGGAAATCAACAATGACAACATTAATGATTAATTATTTTCTTGGATGTGCTTTGCCAATTGTACAATCAATGCTTTCACATAGCCCACCACGCTTACTTCTCAAGAATCCATAAAGCATAGAATTTCCCAAAAGCAATGCAGTTATCTTAAGTTTTAACTCATTCATGAATGCAAGAGGCATGATGTTACATGAAGCTCTAGAATCAAACATACAATTATGCAAGAGCCACCCATTTATAATAAGGGATGAAAAAAGGGATCAATATATAGTTGTGTTTCCACCAAAGAAGTACCTATATATACCTCATAAGGAGTTTACATCTCCTCATCACTTGTATCTCATCTTCAATAATTGTGGGGAATGATTTTTGATCAACATGATCCTTATTGGTAACAACCTCATCTTCTTTAAAACCCAATTACTCAAAGGCTCACTTTTTATGCTTAGGGATCCTTAAAAATTATACAATGGGAACTATAATATTTATCTGACTTAAAATTTGGACCATGCCACAAAAAGTATATTTTTGGCAGAGAGGGTCATTGGAAGGCATTGTTACAATTTTTTCATATGGAAAAAGGTTCTTTTTAGTGGGGTTTTGGGAAGAAATTCTTGGCTTAGGATGAATCACAATATTTTTGTTTAACACATTTTTCTAAGGACCATCTTGGGGATATTAGAAAGAATATGCATCCTTACTAAGTCTCGTAGGAGTAGGTCCTTTAATTTTCCTATTTATCATAATGTATTCCTTTTCTTGAGAAATCGCAAACAAAAACCTTGGATCAATTCTATCACCATATGAAACTCTGAATACATTTTCATCTCTTGTCATGAATCAATTGATCCATCGGGTAAGGCTTTGAACCATTCACGAGCATCTTCTTCTATAGTGAGTAAAAAAACTTCACATACACATCCTCAAACTCAATCTCTTAATCATCCATCGATTCTGAAATAACTTTAAATTATGATCACCACCGATAGAATTATTTCCTTGAAACTTATGCACGCTCATTCTAATCTCGTTAGGGACCTCATTTGGATAACCTTCCATGTCATTAAAACCAATAGGTCTATATGTGTTAACTTTGAAATTTTTCTAAGAGGGGGATCAACCATGTTATTTTACACATGAGTTGTATGTGGATGATGGTGTAACCAATGTTGATTAGGAGTTTTTTTGGTTTAATGCATTTTGAAAATTCGATGAAATATTCCAGAGGAATCTAAACCAATTTCTTGGTTCTCCTTAGTAAATGAAAGAATAAGATTAGGCTTACCTTGTATAGCCTTGGAAACAAGAACTTGTTTGTACAAAGAGTGTAAAAGATGATCCAAACCAAATGCTTCAGACTTGTCAAATGTGCTAGAACAGTCCTCAAATAGGGGGATATAAAGCTTATTAACTTGACTGCAATTGCTCTTTGAAATTTGATCAATTAAAGGCTTCTTTATCTCTTTTTTTTCGAACTCGTGAAGTAATTTCTTCATCGAATCATATTTGAAATAAGACCACAATCCTTCCATTTTTGTAAAAAGTAAATCAAATCAGTAATTAAAATAAGATGAAACCAGTTTCTATCACAACTTCACTTTAGGGATTGGCCATTAGAATATCAAATTCTAGAAATAGATGGAACCTTTAAACATGTAGTATGTCCCCGAAATGGCATCATGTGGGTGTTATAGATGAGCCTACCCACTATTTAGGAATACTAGTAATTTATACGGTTTGAGAAAAATTAGCTCAAACACCGATCCAATGAGATGAATTCTATATCCCTAAGTAACAATGCCACTCTGTGTTGGATCCCAAAATAGCCTCTTGAGGAGATGAGAATCTAACCCGAGTGGTTTGGCTTTGAGGTAATGATAAACAATGAAAATTTATTTTTTGTTGATGTTGATAGCCAGGATTTTTTCAACACTTAATTCATCGACTCAAATCTAAGAGGTGATCAAGAGGCACCTTCACAAAGGGGATGGCTTACCCTGCTACTTCTGACTCTACCGAGACAAAGGTGAGAGGACCTAGTTGGAGGATCTGAATAAAGGAAAAAATTTCATGGCTTGGTTTCCTTTATGATTGGTGCAACTTAATTTGAAGAAAATGTAGCCACAAATATATACTCACTCAAAAGAGTTGTCACTTGATTATTGTAAGCACTTAACACATCAAATACAGATCAAATAGACAAATAATGAACAAATTCAGATATTACATTTGCATAAAAATATTAACCAAGGGTGTTTTAAATAATATTAGATCACAGACTTCGTGGGATTCTCGTGAAGTTTCTTGGTAATTAAAAAAATTTAACACAACTTTGCAGAATAAGCATATGTATGGTATGTAGGTATGATATGCTTAGTAGGTATGAAGATAACTGGATGTTTTTAATTGAGATTTGAAGGGGGAGGGTAATTTCTTTTATGACCTTGGTATGTTAATGTTCCCATGGAAATAATCCATCCTTAACAATGATGCTTGAAAAGAACAATCAATTTAACATAATCTGTAAAATAACATTTACATTCATTGATACTCAATTTACACAAATGTAATAGACATAATATTCACAATCCTTACTACAAGTAATTGAGTTAGAGATGAGATGAATCAATTGCTATATTTTTATCATACACCCAAAATACCCTTAAGGGATAACAATGCTCTTCAAAAGTGATGTTTCCTTAAGGATTTTACAACCAAAATTGAACTATTGTAAAATATACACTATTCTATAATATTATCATAGTGACTAAGACTGCAACAACTAAAAATGACCTCGCATACTCAACAAAGTAAAACAAGTGCAAGATTGTAACATAAATTATATCTCCTTGTTGTCCACTCAAAATTCCTGCTCGTCGATGAAAGTAAAATTTCAAAATTTTGAGTTTAAGTGTTTTTCTCTGAAGTGCACCGAAGTCGTGAAATTGAGAAAATCGTGTTTTGGGTCATTTTGTATGTATTTCGGCCTGTCGGACATTTTTGTCCCGCGTGTCCCAAGTTCGGAAGTGCGTCTGTTCCCGATCGGCGAAACTCCCGAGCCGCGTGACTTCGTAACTTTCTAAGGAGATGTTCCAATTAGCTCAACATGCTCCTTATGCAGATGTTCCAAGGAGAAATTTCCAGCCCAGGAATCATTTGCCTGCTTCTCAAACAAGACTAGCACTTGAAGGACCTCCTGTTAAAGTTCCTGTGAATGCAACCTGTGAGGTTGAAGAGCCAGATGATGATGAGGATAATGAAGCTTGCGAAGAGTTTGCGAGAGAAGTTGATGATGAAGCAGATGAACTTGAGGGATCTCGAGTCAATTTCTTCACCACTGAGGGCATTGATGATGGAGATGACTATGATGAAGTAGTAGCGGACATGAACAGCGAATCATTCACTGTCATGACTCGAGAGCAGACAAGTCGGAAGGAGAAAGTGACACAGCCTATCAAGAAATCTAAGGAGCAGTCGACAACTATTCCCGTGATTGCAAAAGAGGATCTCCTATCCCTACTTCATCTACGCCAAAGGTGAGTCCTATCAATCCTGCTACCAAAGTTGCTTCTTCTTTTTCTCCTAAAGTTGATAAGCCTAGAGTCTCGAATAATGATGGCCCGTCCACTTGGATCCTTTGATATTGTTGATCACCCGAAAAGACCAAGGTCCAAATCGTCGGAAGGCCGAGTACTATCAAACCCATCCCAAAGCTTTTGCCAAAATGATCCACTTTGTCAATTCCCACTCTAAGACCACCTCTAAAGGCCTCTCGCCCACTCCTCCTTCTCGCACCACTGCCCTAGTCTCAGTAGCCTGCATTGTCACCTCGCCACGGTGACAAAATTAAACCATTTTATGTAACACTTCTTATAGCTAGTCATAGGCTCGATGAATTGTGTCATTGACTTAGGAGCCTCGAGATAATGTGATGCTGCTAAAGTAGCTCATGCTTTAGGCACGACTCTCACACGCACTTATGGATCTTGTTACTCCATGGAGAGTAAAGAAGTGCCCCTAGTCGGAAGAATTAAAGATGCACAAGTGGCTTTTTTGGCACGCCTTGCCTAAAAAGAAAGTGTTGGCTACCATCTTAGTAGCAGATATCCCTCCTTCATACGGGATGTTACTAAGTAGGAACTTCGCAAAGATGTGGGTGGGAAATCCAAATGGATGGTCACATGCACTCGTGCTGTCAATGGACAAATGAAGAAGTTGCCGCTCGAGAAGCGATCGAGTATATTGTGCGAAAACGGATGATCCTAGAGCACAAATACTCTATGAGGATATGGGTCATGGTAAATTACATGATTATGTCCCCGATGAAGTTCGACTCCCAAAGCGTCTCCTAAAGATCCTAATGGTATTTGGATTTTAGAGTTTGATGGAAGTTGTTCCTCAGCTGGTTCTGGAGCTGGTGTCCTGCTAGTGTCACCTGAAGGATGCCTACATCCTTTTCATTTAAGTTGCAGTTAAAACACTAATAATACAAAAGCAGAGTATGAGGCTCTCATTCTTGGGACTGCAAGTGGCCAAAGAACAAGGTGTGAAGAACCTTCGGCACGTGGTGATGCGAGTTCGATTGTAAAGCAAGTGAGAAGCCTTTTCAGGTTAAAAATGGGAGGTCAAACATTACCGGAATCAGGTTTGGGATTCCATTGAATTCCTTGATGCTTTCTCCATGAGGCCATACCTAGACAAAAGAACAAAGCAGGGCTGATTCACTAGCTATCTTAAGGTCACATCGATTCCTCATCCCGACTTCTCTCGGGATAAGTTCACTATTGAAATGGTCCATCGGCCTAGTGTACCGAGCAATACCAATAATCGTAGGTTTTCAATGATGATCAACATTTGCTTTCCTTCCGGAACTCAAGGGTAATTTCAACAAGTTTGTATTTTGAGGGAAGTGACAACCTGCCTCGTGAGAATGTGCTCTTTGACAAAGCAGTCACCCAAGGAGAAGAAACAGATCAGGAAGGGTGCATTAAACTCAAGGGGAATAAGATTCCTAAAGGATTGGTAAGCCTAGAGGAACTATTTGATAAACATGACAGGTATGTGAAATCTAGAGCTTCTACTGGACCTCAACAATCAGCTGAGCATGACAAAATCAATATTGGGAGTTCTACTGTTCCTAGGCTAGTGAATATTGGAAAATGTTGCACAACAGATGAAAGAAGAAAAGCAATTGATCTTCTAAAGAGGTATAAGGATGTTCTTGCTTATCCTTATGAGGATCTAAAAGCCTTCAAGCCAAAAGATATGCAGCATCCTATTCCTTTCAAACCAGAATTAAATATTTTAAGCGGTTATAAACAGGAATGATAATCCCAAAACAAATTTGACAGGATGAGGGCAGATTGAGGTATCTTGATAGGATATTTGTTCACTGGCGGAAGGTTAAGAAAGCTAGGTTCAGAGATTTCAAGTTGGAGACACCGTGCTTTGTTATGGGACAAAAGACATGAACCTCGTGGCAGCCATGGAAAGTTCGATTCCCCGTGGCTTGACCTTTCAAGATCGACACTTTACTTTGGTGAGAATTCCTTTTATCTTGATTACATGGATGGTTCTTCTCTACCACTTCCTTACAGGGCGTGATCTCAAGTTGTTCAAGTCCTAGGTGATTAGGAGTCCTTTGTATATTCTGTACAGTGTTTTTGTTTTTCTTTCCTTTTCTGTTTTGGTGTGTTGTCCTCTGTATTGGTCTGTTTTTTGACTCCGTTGCCCAATGGATAAGGTACTGGTCTGCTTCCCTAAGTTTGTCTAAGTTCTTGCCTTGTCTCATTCCTTGAATTTATGCCAAGTCATCCCCAGAAGGAGCCAGCTGTTGTCCACTCAAAATTCCCTGCTCTGATGAAAGTAAAAAATTTCAAAATTTTGAGTTTAAGTGTTTTCTCTAATGTACCAAGTCAATATTGAAATTGAGAAAAGTCTGTGTTTTGGGTCATTTTGTATGTATTTCGGGCTGTCGCTTGACATTTTTGTCCCGCATGTCCCAAGTTCAAGTGCGCTCTGTTCCCCCGATCGCCGAAATCCCGTTGCCATTTTCGTGCTTGAACTTTTGTCCCAAATGTCCCAAAATTTTTCAAAAGTGCGACCCATTAAAACCATTTCAATCGGCCTAAACACCCGAATCGCGCACTTTGCGCTTCTTCATGTTCCAAGTGTCCCAAAGAAATTTGTGCGTTTTCCTTTTCACCCGAAACGCCGGCCGAGCCACGTGTTTCGCGAATTCGTTCCACATGTCCCAAGTCGAACCTAATGTTCCATTTTCATACTTAGTTTTTCCCGCTCTACCCGAATATTTGTTTTCCCAAATGTCCCAAGATATGAATGTAATGCGCATTGATCACCTTTCTCTCCTCAACGGCTATATCACGAGCAAGCCGCTTTGCAATTCTTCCAATTGTTTCCATGCTACCCTTCTCCTCGAACCGAATCGCCGAGCCCGTGTTTTGCATTCCTCGATGTCCCGCAAATGCCATTCATACCTTTTCTCCCGTAATTCCTCCCGAATTTATGTTAGGTTTTACTTCAAATGAAGATATGAAAGTGCCTGGATCACCCTTTGGGAGAACTAAAGAACAATGGCTATATAACGGGCAAGAAGCTTTCAAGACATTGGTTGTCTTAGCTTTCAAGGATATTCACCTGTCATCTTCTGAAATTCCGTGTTTCCCTTTTCTCGCAAGAAATCAAAGCTCAATTTAGTTTATGTCAAAGATAATCTATTCAAGGAAAGCCCAATCTCCAAAGAGAAAATGAAGGAAATCTACTCTCAAGAAACTGTTTTGATGAGAAGTAAACAAAGATTATCATACTCATGTCGAGTTTGATAAAGAGATGGAGAAATGTCTTGGATTTTGGACGCAGTCATCACGGCCAACACATCACGGTCCCTCGTGGCGAGAGAGACATAGCCGAGGCGTTAGAGAAATTCAGCAGCGGATTCTCAAGTCAAGTCGGTAGGTCCTCTCAGGATCGCCACCTGCCTTCTTTCTCCTTGTTCTTTTCTCTTCTTCCTTTCTTTTTCCGTTTTTTTTGTAAGAAGTTAAGGTATTGCGATTGCGGTCCTTAATCGCTCTTGGTTAAAGAAGTGGTTACTTAAGAGTAACTCGATTTGTAAGCTATATAATGGCCTTCTTTACGCCATTCAAAAGGAGGAAGAACTTGGCTTATTTTCTGAAAAGTGTAAATAGATCATAAAGAAATCAATACAGAAGGACTTTCCATTCTTTGTCTATCTGATCTCTGTTATTCCTAAGCTTTCATTTATTTTCTTTGTGAAGATCATTTGTCTCAAGTTTGTTAGTCTCACCGATTGCATACTCTTCAACTTTGCAAGCACGGTGATCTTGTATAACCAAGAAGGAACTTTGTGTCCTTGATTAATGAATCTGTGTTATGTTAAGAAACTTTGTGTTCTAGCAGATGTTATTTACAGAACTTTGTGTCTTTGAATTCCATCTTATTTATCAATACAAATGATCTTGTTTCAATTCATCGTGACTTCGCATACATAAAGAATTACTCGATATCTATAATTCTCGCATGTTGCCTTTCTCGCTCTTTCCGTCCTCTTTTTCCTCGTCCTTTTGTAATTGATGATCTTCATAGAAAACACTTTCGTGATATCCAAGTTTAACCAACAAATCATGTCTTGTACATTTGTAAATAAGTTCGCTTTCGAATAAGGGAACCTCTCCCATTAAAGAGGAGGGACTTCTTGTCCCCCGATCTGTTGCTCTTCTTAAAAGTCCTATTCGACGACCAACAGCTTTTGGTGCGACTACTGGGGAAAATCATATTCCGCTTCTGTATATTTTTCGATCATCCTTTGATCTCGGCGACTCTGCTTTTACTCGAGGGAGAAGGACCCTTGGTATGAAGATTCTCGCCCCATATTTTGGAGCAAAGCAGGTTTTCCTTTCCCTTCAACAAGAAATAGAAGAACTCGTTCGACAAGCACTCCACCTGTTCAAGATAGAAGTCCTACGGGTGGTATTCCTTCAGAGCCAGCTAGCCCTAATCTTCGAGCTTTGATTCTTGCTGGTGTTGCAGTTCCTCTCCAAGCCATTTTTCCAAGAATGGCGGCACCATTACCATGGGGTCATCGTGTCGGGCCCCTTGCTCTTCCTCAGCCTTTGCATGAGTTACCTAGAGGTAACCGGAAGAACTTTCCCAAATTCAAAGGTGATGGCAAAGTGCATCCTGATGAACACATCGCAGCCTTCATTGTTGCATGTGGAGTTCTGGGAGTCGAACATGAAGACGTCTCGTGAGGCTGTTCGTTGAGACGTTACAAGATAATGCTGCTGATTGGTTCTACCACCTTCCGGCTGGCGCTATCACCGACTGGGGCACAATGAGAACTCAGTTTGAAAACCGTTTCAAACCAGCAGAAGATGTGCATGCCTTGCTTGCCCAAATTTCTCAGATAAAGAAAGATTCATCAGAACCCATGAGAGAATTTGTGGCCCGGTTCAACAAATTGATCAATAAAATTCCGCAGCCTACCCGACCTGTTGATCAAATTCAAAAATGTTTCTTCCTAAATGCTCAATCGCCCAAAGTTAGTTATGCACTAAGAAGGGCTAATCTCGCAACATTGGTCGAGGATCAAACTCTCTTTGTTAGTATCGAAGATGACTTGATCATGTCGTGGAAGTTGAGAAGAGATCCTCCCAAATCTAAGTCTCTGCCGCTTCTTCCTCTTCCACCCTCGACCTAATACTCGATCCGTTAGTCCGAAAGCTTGTGAATGATCTCATTGCTATAAAGAAACAATTAGCTCAGCATGCTCCTTATGCAGATGTTCCAAGGAGAAATTTCCAGCCCAGGAATCGTTTTGCTTGCTTCTCAAACAAGACTAGCACTTGAAGGACCTCCTGTTAAAGTTCCTGTGAATGCAACCTGTGAGGTTGAAGAGCCAGATGATGATGAGGATAATGAAGCTTGCGAAGAGTTTGCGAGAGAAGTTGATGATGAAGCAGATGAACTTGAGGGATCTCGAGTAAATTTCTTCACCACTGAGGGCATTGATGATGGAGATGATTATGATGAAGTGGTAGCAGACATGAATAGCGAATCATTCACTGTCATGACTCGAGAGCAGACAAGTCGAGGGAGAAAGTGACACAGCCTATCAAGAAATCTAAGGAGCAGTCGACAACTATTCCCGTGATTGCAAAAAGAGGATCTCCTATCCCTACTTCATCTACACCAAAGGTGAGTCCTATCAATCCTGCTACCAAAGTTGCTTCTTCTTTTTCTCCTAAAGTTGATAAGCCTAGAGGATCAATGATGATGGCCCGTCCACTTCCGGATCCTTTGATATTGTTGATCACCTGAAAAAGACCAAGGTCCAAATCTCAGAAGCCGAGTACTATCAAACCCATCCCAAAGCTTTTGCCAAAATGATCCACTTTGTCAATTCCCATTCTAAGACCACCTCTCTAAAGGCCTTCGCCCACTCCTCCTTCTCGCACCACAGCCTTAGTCTCAGTCAGCCGTTGTCACCTCGCCCGGTGACAAAATTAAACCATTTTATGTAACACTTCTTATAGCTGGTCATAGGCTCGCAGAATTGTGTCATAGATTCAGGAGCCTCAGATAATGTGATGCCAGCTAAAGTAGCTCATGCTTTAGGCCTGACCCTCACACGCACTTATGGATCTTGTTACTCCATGGAGAGTAAAGAAGTGCCCCTGGTCGGAAGAATTAAAGATGCACAAGTGGCTTTTGCTGCTTTGCCTGAAAAGAAAGTGTTGGCTACCATCTTAGTAGCAGTATATCCCTCCTTCATATGGGATGTTGCTAAGTAGGAACTTCGTAAAGATGTGGGTGGGGAAATCCAAATGGATCGGTCACATGCACTCATACCGTCACAATGGACAAATGAAGAAGTTGCTGCCCGAGAAGCAGTCTGAGTATATTGTGCAGAAAACGGATGACCCTAGAGCACAAATACTTTATGAGGATATGGGACATGGTAATTACATGATTATGTCCTCGATGAAATCCGACTCCCCAAAGTGTCTCCTAAAGATCCTAATGGTATTTGGATTTTAGAGTTTGATGGAAGTTGTTCCTCACCGGTTCTCGAGCTGGTGTCCCGCTAGTGTCACCAAGGATGCCTACATCCTTTTCATTTAAGTTTAGTTCGAAAATACTAATAAACAAAGCAGAGTATGAGGCTCTCATTCTTGACCGCAAGTGGCCAAAGAACAAGGTGTAAAGAATCTTCTCGCTCGTGGTGATGCGTAATCGATCAGTAAAGCAAGTGTAAACCTTTTTCAAGTAAAAATGGAAGGTCAAACATTACCGAATCAGGTTTGGGATTCCATTGAATTCCTTGATGCTTTCTCCATTGAGGCAATACCTAGGAAAAGAACAACAGGCTGATTCACTAGCCGCTCTCGTGGTCACTATCGATTCCTCATCCCGATTTCTCTCAGATAAGTTCACTATTGAAATGGTCCATCGCCTAGTGTACCCGATAATACCAATAATCGGCAGGTTTTCAATGATGATCAACATTTGCTTTCCTTCCCGAACTCAAGGGTAATTTCGAACAACCGTATTTTGAGGGAAGTGACAACCTACCGCCTCGTGAGAAGTGTGCCTTTTGACAAAGCAATCACCCAAGGGAAGAAACAGATCAGAAGGGTGCATTAAACTCAAAGGGAATAAGATTCCTAAAGGATTGGTGAGCCTAGAGGAACTATTTGATAAACATGACAGTATGTGAAATCTAGAGCTTCTATCGACCTCAACAATCACCGAGCATGACAAAATCAATATTGGGAGTTCTACTGCCCCTAAGCTAGTGAATATTGGAAAATGTTGCACAACAGATGAAAGAAGAAAAGCAATTGATCTTCTAAAGAGGTATAAGGATGTTCTTGCTTATCCTTATGAGGATCTAAAAGCCTTCAAGCCAAAAGATATGCAGCATCCTATTCCTTTCAAACCAGGAATTAAATCTTTTAAGCAGAAACAGAGGCAGTATAATCCCAAAACAGCTGACAGGATGAGGGCAGATTGGAGGTTGCTGATAGGATATCTGTTCACCAGCAGAAGGTTAAGGTCCTGTTTGACAAGAAAGCTAGGTTCAGAGATTTCCAAGTTGGAGACACTGTGTTGCTATGGGATAAAAGGCATGAACCTCGTGGCAGCCATGGAAAGTTTGATTCCCTGTGGCTCGGACCTTTCAAGATCAGACACTTTGCTGGTGAGAATTCCTTTTATCTTGATTACATGGATGGTTCTTCTCTCCCACTTCCTTATAGTGGGTAGTATCTCAAGTTGTTCAAGTCCTAGGTGATTAGGAGTCCTTCAGTATATTCGTGCATGTTGTTTTTGTTTTTCTTTCCTTTCTGTTTTGGTGTGTTGTCCTCTGTATTGGTCTGCTTTTTGACTCCGTTGCCCAATGGATAAGGTACTGGTCTGCTTCCCCTAAGTTTTCTAAGTTCTTGCCTTGTCTCATTCCTTGAATTTATGCCAAGTCATCCCTGAAGGAGCCAAATGCCGTTGTCCACTCAAAATTCCCCCCGCTCCGATGAAAGTAAAAACTTTCAAAATTTTGAGTTTAAGTGTTTTTCTAATGTACCAAGTCGTGAAATTGAGAAAAATCTCAGTGTTTTGGGTCATTTTGTATGTATTTTGGGCTCTGCTTGACATTTTGTCCCGCGTGTCCCAAGTTCCAAGTGCGCGCTCCCTGCTCCCGATCGCCGAAATCCCTCCAAGAAGCCACTGCTGAACTTTTTGTCCCAAATGTCCCAAAAATTTTTGCGCACCTTCCCCAAATCCTTTTCGACCAAACACCCGAATCCGCACTTCACGCTTTTCATGTCCAAGTGTCCCAAACTTTTGTGCAAGCCTTTGTTCCATTTTCTAGAACCCTAAGTCGCGCACACTTTCAAGCGCTTTCATGTCCCAAATGTCCCAAGTCAAAAGAGCATTTTGTTCCCATTTTCGCTACCCAAACACCCAGTTTCGCGACTCGTAACTTTTGTCCTCAAATGTCCCCAAAAGTGAACCTAATGCCATTCATACTTAGTTTTTCCCGCTCTACCCGAATATGTTATTTTTCAAACCGATAGATATGAATGTAATGCATTGATCACCCTTTCTCTCTCCTCAACGGCTATATAATGAGCAAGCCGCCTTTGCAATTCTTACATTGTTTCCAAACGCTACCCTTGCTCGAACCCTCGCAACTTAATTCCCCCGCGCATGTATCCCTTTTCTCCGTAATTCCTGAATTTAATGCGCTCGATACTATCAATATGAAGATCAAAGTCTGGAGGAGGCTTTGGGAGAACTAAAGAACATTGGCAAGTGAAGGGCGAAGCTTTCAAGACACTCGCCTCGAACCTCTGCCTAATTTCAAGGATATTTCTTGTCATCTTCAGGATGAAATTCCCCGTGTTTCCCTTTCCGCAAGAAATCAAAGCTCAATTCGTGAGCTTATGTCAAAGATAATCTATTCAAGGAAAGCTCAATCTCCAAAGAGAAAATGAAGGAAATCGTCTTCTTCAATCTTGGAGAAGTAAACAAAGATTATCATACTCATGAAAAAGTTTGATAAAGAGATAGAGAAATGTCTTGGATTTTGGACGAAGTTTTCTATGGCCAACACGCACAGTCCCTCGTGGCTTTAGATGAGAGACATAGTTGAGGCGTTAGAGAAATTCAGCAATGGATTCTCAAGTCGGTGGGTCCTCTCGGTGATCGCCATTGCCTTCTTCTCCTTGTTCTTTCTCTTCTTCCTTTCTTTTTCCATTTTTTTGTAAGAAGTTAAGGTATGCGATGATCAAGCGGTCCTTAATCGTTTCTTGGTTAAAGAAGCGGTTACATAAGAGTAACTGATTTGTAAGCTATATAATGGCCTTCTTTACGCCATTCAAAAGGAGGAAGAACTTGGCTTATTTTCCGAAAAGTGTAAATAGATTATAAAGAAATCAATACAGAAGGACTTTCCATTCTTTGTCTATCCGATCTCCGTTATTCCTAAGCTTTCATTTATTTTCTTTGTGAAGATCATTTGTCTCAAGTTTGTTAGTCTCACCGATTGCATACTCTTCAACTTTGCAAGCTCGGTGATCTTGTATAACCAAGAAGGAACTTTGTGTCCTTGATTAATGAATCGTGTTATGTTAAGAAACTTTGTGTTCTAGCAGATGTTATTTACGTAACTTTGTGTCTTTGAATTCCATCTTATTTATCCAATACAAATGATCTTGTTTCAATTCATGTGATTTCGCATACATAAAGAATTACTCGATATCTATAATTCCGCATGCATGCCTTTGCCTTTCTCGCCCTCTTTTCCCGGTCCTCTTGATGATCTTCCTGATATCCAAGTTTTTGTAATTGATGATCTTCATAGAAAACACTTTCGTGATATCCAAGTTTAACCAACAAATCATGTTTTGTACATTTGTAAATAAGACTTGACCAACACTCCTCATTCTACTTTCTAAAGAAACATTAAAGTCCTACCTCTAATGGTTATGTACAACAAAACTTGATCAACAAAATTCTAGAAATGATACTTAAAACTCAACAAAATTCCGTATCCACCTCTTTCTCAAAATGAAAGACTTTTTACAATATATAGAAGATGAGAGAGAGATAAAAAGAGAAAAATTAATTTCCTTCTTTAACCACCAAGAAGATGCATTAAAACTCTAAAAGGAAGCATGGGAGGCCTTTTAATGTCATTTATTCCTTTCGTATTGCTTATTCAAGAAGAAATAGTCACCATACCTCATCAATTTTAGTAGTTGAGCTACTTACAATTATGTCTTCAATGCCCGTGATGGGTTTTCCCATTTTTCCCACTTCGAACGCCATAAAAATATTTTATGGTTTCATAATGTAGATAATGATGATACATTTCCAAAAAGTGATATTATTTTTTTCACATTTGGAGCATTGGATCGAAAGATATGGCCTTCTAAAGTTTTGCATGTTGGGAGCACATGAATGTGACACATGGCAACATTTGATTAGCCTCGGGGTTTCCTTTTGGCCATGTGTGCATTGCTTTGACTTTACCACGTGTCGGTCCTCCATTCGCGGTGATGGATGGGGATTCATTTATGGTTTGCACATAGATAATGCATTCTGAAATGCAGAACCATAAAATGTACCATAGGACTCGAGACTTTTCATGTGTCCGCCCCTCATTGGATGTATGGGACAAGGATTTCTTTCTATTTGGTATGTTTATCACACCTCGTATATCTATAAAATGTAAAATAATTCCCATGTATCAAAATTTTTCTACGTGTTCGCGTTTTCTCTTTCAATGTGTTGGCCCTTGATTTTTTTGTGGGGAACGGGGTTTTGTTTGCATTAAGCATTTGACTATCGCCTCACAAATTTGCAAAGCCGGGAAACCTTTCCCGTGGCCCAAACTTTTTCTACGTGTTCACCTTTGAACCTTACAACATGGTATCCCTTCATTGGATGTAGAGGTTGGGGAATTATTTTTAGTTTGCACATTGACCAATGCTTTGTAAGTTGCTCCCACGGACCCAAAATTTGCAAAACACCTCCCGAGGTCTGAAAATTGAAAGAGGGATAACTTTCCGATCTAATGGAGTTGCTTTTGGGGATCCTTAAACTCTAAGAAAGGAGGGGAATGCATCCAAGATAATTTTAAGTTCTCAAAACATGAAAAATATCCGATTCTTTTCGATTTTCCATCAATGTGTCATGAAACCGCCAAGTCCAAATTTCTTAAGTTGTCCAATATTTCAAGGGGTGCAACCATGGATAAAAAGATAGATATTTGAAGCACGAGGAACAATATAAAGCACACATAATCAGTTATATTTATAGTAAAGTCTAGAAAAATGACTTGCTCAATCCATGGGCACTGGATTGAGCACTAATAACTTCTATCAAATAAATTTCTAAGAACTATAAGCATTATTTATCACCACCTAATCTTGGAAAAATGCACAAGAGTACTAAAAAGCATACATTTAGCACATTCATATAAGGGATAAGGGATGAATTGATCTGCATACAATATACATGAGGGGAGTTCATTGTATTCCATCACACACATTTTTCATACTCTCAAACATCTATATCTAGCCCATTATCATTGTGTAACTTGCACAAGGGAAACCTAGGACACACACACACACACACACACATGGAGAACTATATGGATTCGACATGTAGTGCAATGCCTTGGTCATAAGTTCACTCTTTGGGTGACCATCGAGGTTAGTCCGACTCCCCATTTTTCCTATTTTTTATTATATTTGATGTAGTTTGTGGGAATGTGCAGGTAGTCATTTTTTTTTGAGGTTCAAGTGTGATTGAAACCATAATAGTGAAATCAGAGAAACAAATAACAAGTAATCGCAAATACCTTCCGACCTAAAAAAACTAGATTCTCGAACATCGAAAGGCACACCTTGTGCGCCCGCATCATTCATTAGCTCTTGGGGCACTCGTGTCCTTTTATGGGTTCTTCCATCCTATGCATTCTGGGTTTCTAAACCCTCATTGAGCCATTATGACCTTTTCCTAGCTTTGCTCCAATAGATATACAATCACGATCACTCTCGGGTTCAGATAAAATTAGCTAAGTCATTTTTCTTCCTTTATTTTCTTAAGGTTTTACATTGTTGAATACTTATTGCTTACACATTACTATACTTAATTATATGAATATCCTTTGTTACAAAGTAAGTTACTCCTGAAATAATAGTTAATACAAATTAGATTAAATCACTCTCAAAGACATCTTCAGCCACGATGATGAATTCAAAAGGAAAAGAAATAACATGATATCAAAATAAAAGGACTACAAATCAGTCACCATTACACATAGAAAGGAGTTACTACTTGGGAAGGTATGTAATGTGGATGAAGAGAAATATTTTATCTCATTATGTAAAAAATTTAATGATGTGTTCTCATGGATATATGAATATCTTAAAGGTTTTGACCCTAACATTGCTCAACACATTATAGATCTTGATCCTATTTCCAAGCTAGCCAAATAGAGACAAAGGCCTATCAATCCCAAAATAGAGCCCCCTCATGAGAAAGGACTTAACCAAACTCATTGAGAAAAAAATTATATCCCCAGTGAAGTACCTCTCTTAGGTGGATAACTTAATCCTTGTTATGAAGTGGAGTGAAGAGATCAGGATTTGCATGGATTTCGAGGGACTTGAATAAGGCTTCCTTAAAGGATCATTATCCTTGCCCTCTATGGAATTTTTATAGATGGTGGTAGGGGCTAAGAAATTATCTCTCTTGGATGGATATTCAACTTCTAATGATTAAGCTGAAAGAAGAAGATCAACATAATACCATGTTTCTCTAACCAAGTGGGCGTATGCATATGAGAAGATGCCCTTTGGTTGATGTCGAATCGCAGCTTCTTGCATGTAAAATAATAATGGATATTTCTTTCAAAAGGTGTATAAATGATTTTTTTCTCATCTACCTCGACAAAATTGTAGTTTTTAAAAATGGGTTCAACATCATATGGAACACCTTGAGAGATTTTTGAGAGGTCATGAAAAATTGAAAAAAATTCCATGAAAACTAAGCCCACCATTTAAAACCTATCCTCGGTCATCATGAACCCTTCCTCTAGCCAACCTATTAACTCACAACCCCTTCAGAGGTCTGCATTCACCTCATTTTGGATGAGAGGAAATGTTAACATGGTTTTCAAGTGTGTTTCATGTGTAAGGGAATGGATCCAAGGTTGATTTCATGATTCAGACTAATTCCAAGGTGGAATATTGTTGACAAAGGCACTAAAAAGGGCTATTTTTAGCCATTTACAACATAAGGAACATCCTTCTGAGGAAGCTTAAAAGGAAGATATAAATCCATGGAAGTTTTATAGGAGATAAATATATGTTATCTAAGATATTTTAGGGAAAATATTTGGAAAATTGATGTCAGGAACAAGTTAAGAAAATTGGGTCATTTTGGGAACATAGGAATAAAGGCTCCAATGGAGAAATTCACCTTGTTTAGATGATTCTTCTAGGTTCTAGGAGGAGTTATAATCTCATAAAATACTCAATGGAAATATCTTTAGAATCCTCCACATGATGGAAACATCAATTTTTTTCTAATACTTCAAATTTTTATGATAGCTCAAGTCATTGTTGTTGCTCCTTCATGTTAAAAGGTGAATGGTGTGTCAAAATTAAAATTTAGGAAAAATGAATAAATTCTTAATTGGATTTTAGGAATGATCTCAAATGGATTATTTGGAGTCAAAATCATATAAGGTTTTTGATCCAAATTTCATGCTCCCGTGGAAAAAAGGCTTGTGTGTCTAATTTGCACATTGGGATGATGACATCAATCATTTCAAAATGAATTGGGTGACAATTTTTCACCCTTGTGTGTCCCATTTATTTTCCTTGGTGAAAAGGGGAAAGGGGACACAAAATTTTGACCCTATGCATGTTATGTTTTCATCACTTAAAACTTGTGACTTGAGTGGTTAGGTGAGAACAATGCAAAAATAGACCACTTTCTCATGATGAAGACCCCTTGGTCACACATTTTCACCATTTTGTGTCCCCTTGGATTTTCCCCAATGTGAAAAGGGACATGGGGGACAAAATTTGCTCTCCCCCTTGAGGCCCTTTCTCACTTAAAAATGTTTCAATCATCACTTTCACCTAGAACATGTTAAAACATACATTTTTTTAAAGTTCCCCCTTCCTCATGATGATTTCCAAGACCCATGGTCACATTTTGGACCATGTAGTAGTGTATGTCACATTGAACCAATGGAAAAGGTGACATGAGGGAAAATAAATAAAACACTCCCCTCTCTCTCCTATCCCCGGACACATGGAAAACCTAAATTTTAGCTCCTGTGTGTGCTAATTTCTAGCCCCCTACATCTCACTCACATGAAACCACAAGTTAACACTTGTCATGATATGGTGAAAAAAAATTTTTGTCCCCTTTTCCCCCCTTTTTCCCTTTTCCCTATTTTTAGGGTGTAACTCCACATCAACTCTCATCCAACCCTGGTTAATCTGTTTGAGTCAAAATTGAGTTAAGGTGTGCAAGTGAGAACAAAAAGATTCATATTTAAAACTTCACCATTTTTAAGTTTCAAAGATTCATTTTCCCTCCCAAAATATCTCTCCTTGTTTTTATGTTTTAAAAATGTGCCTAGAACCTCATATACTAAAAATGGAAAGTTGCTCATATCTCCCAAACCCCTTATTCGATCCCCATGAGATTTTTTAACAAAACTTCTCAAAAATCCTTTCAAATGAATCCAACTTGCATCCAATGGTGGTATACATTATTTTTAATGGTCCATACAAATTTTCCTAAAATAAAAACTCATTTTTTATATATAGAGTTCTTGAAATTGAAATCCTCTAAAATTGGAGCAAAACATCCTTATGAAATAAAAAACTTTTGAGACCACTTTCATTCCATTCTAACACCTGAGAAGACCCACTTATAAAAATAGTAAGCCTTTCTAAGCCTCATAATATATAAATATTAAGTGTTGTAAAATATTTCATTTCTAGAGTTTTCATTCATTTCTTGCACATCAGGAAAACTCAAAAGTGTCAAATTAAGCAACTGGTAACTAAAAATGGACTTCTCAAAATAAGGCTTACTAAAAATAGTAAGTGTCAGGATATTGGTTAAGAAACAAGGATGTTGAGCCTCTCTCATGCTAAAGAAAGAGCACTGGATATGTTTAAAATAGTGCAGAACATCATGGTGACTTGACATATTCATGATTTCACATATGCACTTTTTATTTGAATGAAGGAGGATAATTCTTCTTTCTGGAGGAGAAGACATTTTAATGAGTAAAAATGAGAAAAAGGTTTTGAGCATCCTGAGGTTGATTCCATTCAAAAAGGAAACATTTTGTCATGGAGGTGAATTTTGAATCCAAGAAGAGTAAGGTGATGATCTCCATGTTCTAACTCCAACCTTGTGTTTAAAAAAGGATCATCATGTTTTCCATATCAGGAAATCATCTCAAGTTCACATGGTGTAAGTCACTTATAGTGTTTTTAAACACTCATTCAATTCCTTGGAGTGTGTCCACATCTCATGAAGAGGAGGAATTTGCAATCATCAATGTTTTAATTCAATGAGATCAAAAGGCAAAACTTCATTCATGAAGCATTCCTCAAGATCCATTAGAAGAAGTTCTTCATCAACAAGAGCTTTCCCCATCTCTATATTTTCACTTCTTCTCTCTTCTTCTCTCTCTCTCCCTCCTCTCTCTCTCTAACATTCTATTTCTTCATTGGGAATGTACTTTTTCACTCTTTCATCTTATTCACTTAAGTGACTTAATTTATATTGTAAAAGTCCCTTTTCAAAAATAAGAAAAGGACTTAATTTCATTCCTAGGGAATGTGAAAGGTCACAAGTGGTGGTGAGATGAAAAGTCACATGGGGGAGAGGAAGAGACATTTTGTAAGCTATAAATTGGAATGGCTTCTCCATTCCAAAGGGTTAGCATTTTTTTGATTGTTACTAGTTGTTGGATTTCACTACTACTACAAGCAATAAAGCTACATTTTTTCTATCTCCTTTCCTTTCTATGTTCTTCCATACTCTCTACTTTCCAACTTTTCAAGCATTGTAATCTTGTATAACCAAGAAGGAACTTTGTGTCTTTGATTAATGAATCTATAGAAATTTTGTGTCTCTAATTTATTAGTCTTATTATTCTTACATGGTTGAATTTATTCTATTGAATGTGGACCTACTATGGTTAATGTTGGTGAGAATATGTAAGTTCTACTCACAACATTAACCCCCTCTCTCTATTTCTCCTACTCCCTTTACCTCTTTCCAAAAAATTCCTCCCTTGTACATTATACAAGCACTTTTCCATAGGTTTAGTGGAGTATTCATGTGTGATCCCCGACCTAAATGGCCACCCCACAATTTTATTTAGTTTACATTCAATAAATGGGAGCCTCATACCCAAGAAGGAGGGGCTTAGCCCCATGACCATTGGTGAAAACCAATAATTTCCTATGAAAAAATTATTTCACCAATAGTTTTTTGTGACTCACTAGGGAATATTTTCCCTTTGTGCACCCTTAAAATATCTAAAAAAAAAAAAAATATCATATTCTAAAAATCCATAAAAAAAAAAAAAAAAAAAATACCAAAAATACTATCTAAATTCAAGAGCCTTGTTGTAATCCTATTAAAAAATATGCATTTTTCTAGTTTCATTCCTTTCTAATGCTTTGAGAAAAATTTAAAAAAAAAAATATTTGATAAAGAAAAAATCAAGTAGTGGAATTATTTTAGTCTTTCATAATCTTATGTTTGAGCCACAAAAAAAATGATTTCATACTTTCTCCCATACAAATCCCAAGACAAGTTCTTGAAAATCCACTTGAAGATCCCATTAGAGAATCAGTTACAAAACCATTAGATATCATCTCACTAGAAGAAGAAGAAGAAGAAGAATAAAAATGGATGAAACACTTACATGTGCCATGGGGACAAAACACTAGTCCACTAGCTTTGGCTCCTCCACTTCATGAATTACCAAAAGGATCAAGAAATAACTTTCCCAAATTCTATGGAGATGGAAAGAAACATCAGATGATCATATTACAAACTTTTATCACAACATGTGGCATTCTTGGAGTGGGACATGAAGATGTTTCCATTGATTATTCATGGAGTCATTAAAGATGCTATGGAATGGTTTTACTACTTTCCACCTCACTCCATTACTGACTGGGATGACATGAAAACCAGGTTTGAAGCAAGATTCAAGACTATGGAAGAGATCACATGCCCTCCTTTCTCAATTAGCTCAGATGAAGAAAGAACCACAAGATCCCATGAGAGAATTTTTGTGAAAAATTCAATAAGTTGATTAACAAAATTCCTACTAGTTTCATCCTACTATAGATAATCAAAAGAGGTTCTTCATAAATGCTCAATTTCCTAAAGTTGGTTTCATCATATTGAGAGAGCTCAACCAAACACTTTGGATAATGCTCAAGAACTTTCCATTGAAGTGGAAGATGACCTTATCATGTAGGGAAGATCAAGAACTATTTAAATGAAAGAATAAGGTCCAGATTTTCAAGATGAAAGTGTTGATCCATTTTAAAAAAATTGGTCAATGATTTGACTACATTGAAGAAGGAAAATTTCTCAACATGCCTCATATCAAAAAAGGAACAAGAATCAAATTTTGGAGCACCAAAGGCTTACCTTGGAAGCTCCACTAATTAATGTATATGTGGAACGTATGAAGATGAAGGAGAAGAAATTTTGAATCAAAAATTGAAAGAGAAGAAGAAGATGGATATGTAAAACATTGGGTATTTTGAATACTCACTGATGAATATTTTGAAGAATCCATGGATGATATGAATACTCTTGTGTAGTGTTCACTCACTCACAAATAGAGAAAAAAGCCTCTTTTTTTTACCCAAAAAAGCAATTTGAATCCTCAATGGTGACTCTAAAAAAAAAAAAAAAAGGAGGATCATCATTTCCCACTTCCATGGGGTCAGCCAAGAAGAATCCTGAGACTACCTCAGTCAAGAATCCATCTACCTCTTTGAGTAAGTCTCTTTCATCTCCTCTTGTCAAATCATTTTTCTACTTTATTGATCCTAAGAATGCAAATCCTACTCATGTCAAGGTTGTCATAGTTCTTGATGTGCCTACCACTTCTTCACCTTTTGACATCATTGACCATGTTAAGAAAGCTAAAATTCAAATTTTTGAATCTGAGTACTTGAAAACTCATCCCAAGAAATTTGATAAACTTGTCTAGTTTATCAAAGGAAGTAGTTCAAATTCATGTTCCAAAAATTCCATTACCAAAGAACCACTTCCCTCCTCATACCACTCCTTCCTCAAAACCTTCTTTCCTCAACATCCTCTCCTCTTATGGGAAGGTAGAACCTTTCTATCTTGCTTTATAGTCAATGGGTATAAATTGAATAAATTACATTATTGACTTGGGTGCCTTGACAATTTCATGCCCACAAAAGTTTCTAAAGCTCTTGGTCTCTCTCTCACTCCCTACTACTGGCCATTATTACTCCATGGAAACCAAATAAGTACCTCTCATTGGCCAAGTGAAGGATGCTCAAGTATCATTTTATATTTTCTGACAAGAAGATCATGATGAAAATATTGGTGGAAAACATGCCAACTTCATATGGTATGTTGTTGAGCCAGAGTTTTTGTGGGATGTTGGTGGAGATATATAGATGGATTGGTCATATGCCACCATACCCATCAATGGTAAAATGAAGAATCTCCTTCCTATAAGGAAAATGAAATACATGGTTCAAAAAACCAAATGACCCAAGGGTGGACATCCTATTTCAAGATTCAAGGTATGAAAATTTTTTCATAACTTTCAGAGAAGGAAGATGTTGAGCTTCCCATGTTGATGGAGGAGTACCTAGTGTGTGAAGATGGATCCAGTTGAAAACATCATGATGATTTGATGGATCTAGAATTTGATAGTGTGTACTTTCCATATGGATATGTAATTCTCTACTTGGTGGTGATGAAGGTCATGGAAATATTGACTTAAAAAAGTAATCCCGAGATGATGAGTGGTGGATCATGAATAAGAAGTGATATCAAATAATTTCTTGACATATGATCCCAAATTTCCAAAGTTTCAAATCCAACATGAAGACTTTTTTGGTGAGTATGAAAATGATTGTGAATTTGAAACCTTATTTTTCCCATTGGGAGAAGATGAAGACCTTCTCAGTGAAGAACAAATAGATGAATGGTGCTTGATTCTGATTCCATTCAAGATGAAGACCTTCTCAATGAGGAATATATGAATAAGAAGATGCTGAATCTTTCAAAGTTGACTCTACTCAAGGAAAGGATGTTTCCATCATGGAAGATGAATTTCAAAGCTCAAAATGGTCAAGATGGGGAAATGATGATTTTCATATTTCATATGCCCAACCTTGTGCTCATTTTATTTTTCCAAGAGGATGAAGCATTATGCACATCACATCATAGTGAGAAGTGGATCAAAAGGTGAGAAAATTTGTGTGAAGGATAATTTTTTGGAGAAATTGAGAAACATGGAGCATCAAGAGGCTTGTGATAGTTCAAAATCTCAAAATATCTATCGAGAACCATCTCATAGAGACCATGGTCATGAAGTAGATAAAAATAAAGGTAAAATTCCCATCAAAGACCATAAAAGCCTTGGTGTGAAAATGGTAAGCTTTGGTATGATCAAGACTCATTCTTGTAAGTAAGAAAATGAAAAAAAATCAGAAATTGGAATGAATTTAAAATGGATAAGTGGATGGAAACATGATATCAAAGAAATAAAGGAAATGAGATATCTAAGTGGACCCTCACTTATAAGAAAATCATGAAAAATTTCTCAAGAAATTGAGAAAGGGGTCATATTTCATTGATCCAATCAATGGATTTTAGAAAAAAAAGGCATTTGTGTGTGCATGGGTAAACATTTAATGAAGAATCAATGCTATAGTGAAAGTGGGTTATCCCCACATGTACCATAGGTGATTTAGGTATGTTGTATCATGTTTCCCTTTTTTTGTGTTTCTTTTCCCATTGTTGTGTGTTTCCTTTTTTTTTGTGTGTTTGTTTGTTTTTTTCTTGGTTGTGTTTAGTAGCTTTGCTAGTTTTTCAGTATGGTGACTCTATGGCCCAATGGATAAGGAATTGTCTTTACTACTCCCATGAGATACCTGAGGTTATTCATTACCCCTTATGGTCTAATGTCCCCAAGATAGAGCCATATTGTTTTCATGCTAAATGTCTAGCATGCAAAATTGAAAATTTTTGACCATGACAACTAAGCCCACCATTTGAAAACCCTCTCCCAATCATTGTGAACCCTTCCTCTAGCTAACCTATCCCATCACTCACGTACCCCTGGGTATGTGTGTCACCCTCATTATGGATAAGAGGAAAGTGATAACATGGTTTTCAAGTGTGTTTCATGTGTAGGGGAATGAATCCAAGTTGATTTCACAATGAGACTAAGTTTCGAGGTGGAATAATGCTCTCTCAAAGCACTAAATTGGCTATTTTTAGCCATATTACAGCATATGGACATCCTCTAGAAAATGACAAGGAAAGATAAACCATCCATATGAAGATTTTGTGAAGGAGAGAAATGAAGTTATCCAAGGTATTTTAGGGAAAATTTGTGGAGATAATTGATGTGGGAACAAGTTAAGAAAAATCTGGGTCATTTTGGGCACAAGGAATGAAGGCTCTCAATGGAGAAAGTCAACTTGTTTGGAAGATTTTGGGAGTTTGAGAGGATTTGGAATCTCATAAAATACTCAATGGAAATATCTTGGAATCCTCCACATGATGGAAACATAATTTTTTTCCTAAGTCTTCAATATCTTTTATGATAGCTCAAGTCACTATTTGTTGCTCCTTCATGCTAAAAGGTGAATGGTGAAAAAATAAAATTAAAGAATAAATAAATAAAGTATGAAAATGGTTGGTAATGAATCTCATCATGTTATTTGGAGTCAAAATCATATAATATTTCACCTCCAAAACTCCACTTTCATGCTCGGGGCGAAAAAGGCAAGCTTGTGTTCTAATTTTGCATTGGGATGATGACATCAACATCACTTAAAAGGCTTGAGTGCACACTTTTTCACCCTTTGTGTCCCTTTGATTTCCCCCAAGGTAAAAGGGACATGAGGGGACATAAAATTTCACTCCCCTATGGATGTTATGTTTTTTCATCACTTAAAACTTGTGACTTGAGTGGTTAGGTGAGCACAATGCAAAAAATAGACCCCTTTCTCATGATGAAGACCCCCTTGGCACATTTTTAGCATTTTTGTCCCCTTGGATTGTCCTAATGTGAAAAGGGACATGAGGGGGACAAAAAAGTGTGACCCCCCTTCAATTTTTTTTTTCATAAACTTAAAAATCATCAACTTCAAGTGTTAAGTGTTAGAAGTGTTAAACTTCACAAACTCACTTGCTTTCAAACTTCCCCTCCATGATGGACCCCATGGAACAATTTTTCACCTATTTTTATGTCCAATTTCATTTTTCCCAAGGTGAAAAGGGAAAATGAGGGACAAAAATTGTCTCCTCTCTCTCAATTTAGCCCTCAACACACACATAAAACCCAATTTGAGCCTCGAGTGCTAATTTTTAGCCCCCGCATCTCACTCTCATGAAACCACAAGCTGACACTTGGCATGATCTGATGAAAAAATTCACATTTTTTGTCCCCTTTTCCCCTTTTCCCTTTTTCCCTATATTTTTTAGGGTGCAACTCCACATCAACTCTCATCCAACCCCAGTTAAGCTGTTTGAGTCAAGATGGAGTTAAGGTGTGCAAGTGAGATCAAAAAGCTTCATATTCAAACACTTAACCATTTTTAAGTTTTAAAGATTCATTTTTCCTCCCAAATATTCACTCCCTTTTTATGTTGCTAAAAATATTCCTAGAACCTCATATATGCTAAAAATGGAAAGTTCTCATATCTCCCAAACCCCTTGTCCGATCCCCATGAGATTTTAACAACAACTCCTTCTCAAAAATGCCTTTCAAATGAATCCAACCTTGCATCCAATGGTGGTCTACATTATTTTTAATGGCCAAAAAATTTTCCTATTATAAAAACTCATTTTTCAGATCTATGGAGTTTATGGTGATTGAAATCCTCTAAAATTGGAGTAAAAGCATCCTTATGAAATAAAAAAACTTTTGAGACCACTCTCATTCCATTTCTAACACCAAGAAGACCCACTTCTAAAAATAGTAATCCTTCCTAATCATAGTCTATAAATAGTAAGTGTTGTAAACAATTCATTTTTAAGTTTTCATTTCCTTGCACATCAAGAAAACTCAAAAGTGTCAAATTAAGCAACTGGTAACTAAAATGGACTTCTCAAAATAAGGATTACTAAAAATAGTAAGTGTTAAGATATTGGTCAAGAAACAAGGATGTTGAGTCTCTCATGCTAAATGAAGAAAGAGCACTGGATGTGTTTGAAAAATAAGTGAAAACATCATGGTGACTTGATAGATTCATGATTTCACAATATACACTTTCAAGTTGAATGAAGGATAATTCTTTTATCTATTTGAGGAGAAGACCTTTTCCAATGAGTAATAGATGATGAAAAGAAAGGTGTTTGAGCATCAAGGTTTGATTCCATTAAAAAGGAAACATTTTGTCATGGAGGTGAATTTTGAAGCTAAGAAGAGCAAGGTGATGATCTCCATGTTCTAACTCCAACATTGTGTTCAAAAAGGATCATCATGTTTCCATATGAAGAAATCATCTCATCAAGTTCACATGGTGTCAAGTAACTTAGTAGTGTTTTGAACACTTATTCAATTCTTGGAGTGTGTCCACATCTCAAAAGAGGATGAATTTTACAATCACAATATTTTCAATTCAACAATGTGGTCAAAGGCAAAAATTCATTCATGAAGCATTTCTCAAGGTCCATCAAAAGTAGATTCTTCATCAACATGAGCTTTCCATCTCGGATTTCACTTTCTCTCTTTTCTTCTCTCTCCCTCCCTCTCTCTCTCTAACATTCTATTTCTTCATTGGGAATGTAATTTTTCACTCTTTCATCTTATTCACTTAAGTGACTTAATTTTGCATTGTAAAAGTCCCTTTTCAAAAATAAGAAAAGGACTTAATTTCATTCCTAGGAATATGAAAGGTCACAAGTGGTGGTTCATAGGTTTAGTGGAGTATTCCTATGTGATCCCCAACCTAAAGGCCACCCACACAGTTTAGTTAGGTTACATTAAATAAGGAGCCTCCCCATACCCAAGACGGAGGGTCTTATCCTCATGACCATTGGTGAAAAACAATAGTACGCATTGTGAAAACGTATTTCACAAGATGGTATAAACATTGACCTTATAAGAATCTATGTCATCCTTTCTCTTGTTTCCAACTCACAAGAAGGCTATGCATTATTTCTTATGAAATTTAAAATTGTTAAGAAATTCATTCCTAATTTTGTAGGATTTGGTTAGTCCTATCAATCTAATGCTCAAGAAGGATTTGGTATTCAAATAGATTGTAGAAGGAAAAGAGAGTTTTTTTAAGATCAAGATGAAAATTTTCCAAGCACCCATTCTCATCAACCCAGGATTCTTAAAGGATTTCATCCTTTATGCATATTCGGGCTTAGGATAGTGTTGTCACAGTATTAATGTAGCATAATGATAAGGGTTCAAAGAAACTAGTGGCCTTCTTCAAACGGGTAATGAAGGATTTTTAGAATAAGTATAGTTATGTAGAAAATTAGGTCTTCACCATCATGAGGGTCTCAAAATTTTTAAGCCCGTGTTTCTGCTAGCCACATAAAAAGTTTTAGTCTCACAATTTATCGAGGGACTTCATCATGGGAGAAAAAATTAGTGAGAAGATATCCGGGTGGGTGACCAAAATTATGGACTATAACATGACCATCAAGGCCATGAAATTGATCGAGAGGTAGAAAAATCTATGAACAACTAGCATTGGATGCTCAAAACAATTAAGAAACCTCATTCTTCTTAAGAGGAACATGAACAATCCACATTAGATCCACATAATAGTGACATTTGGATTAACATATCTATATTATTTTCTATTTGCATATATCCTCCTAGTTTGAACAAAGCAAAGAGGTGACATCTAAGATTACAATTTGTTCTTTACATGTTAATTAGAGGGGTCATTTTTTAAAAATATCTTAATGGCATGATGTTGAGGTGTATTCAAGGAGAGAAAGTGTACAAAGTCTTAATAGAGTTCCACAATGGTTTCTCAAGTGGGTACTTCTCAACCAAGGCCACATCAATGAAAATTATAAATGTGGGATACTTCTGGCCCACATTATTGCGGATACTCATAAAATGAGTTAGGAAATTTAAGGAGTGTGATCTCTTCACTTGACTGGTAAAAGAATATGGTGACCCTCTCATTTCATCCCATTCGGAGGATGAACCCTTTTCTCGATGGGAATTGATTTTATTGGTATGATTAATCATGTGTCCAAATGAGGATCATAAATGGGTCTTGATCATCCCATAGCCTGACTATTTTACCAGGTGGATGGAGGTTATGGAACTCAAGGAAGCTACTAAATTAGTTATCCTTGATTTTCTTGAGGACATTGTGACAAGGTTTGGGGTTCCCAAACCATTATTTATGATAATGTAAAAGCCTTCTTAGGCTTTAAAATATCTGACTAGGCTCTTAAACATGGATTATACTTGAAGACCTCTTCCAATGAGCCTTCTTAGGCTTTAAAATATTTGACTAGGCTCTTAAACATGGATTATACTTGAATACCACTTCCAATTACTATCATCAATGCAATGGCTTGGGAAGATTATACTAACATGAGCCTCATCGAATCCTAATAATTACAATGGAGATCAATTAAAGATAATTGCACACTAAGGTAAAAAAATGCTCTTTGGGTTGACAAAATCACATTAAAGAGAGAAATTAGAAATTCTCCTTTTTTCCTTGCCTATGGTAGGGAGGTCAAGCTTCCCTTGTCTCTAGATTTACATTCATTGGAGCTAGCCCCAGTTAGAGTTTGAGGGTTAAGATCAAAGAACAATAAAAATGACAAAGTTGGTTGAGTTTGAAGAATTGATGCAATCTGCCATGATTAGATTAGAAGAACACTAAAGTTTGACCAAGAAATGGTTTGATAATAAATCCAAAACACAGGCTTTCAAAACAAGAGATATGGTCTTGAAATGGGATGCAACAAAGCTAAACCAAGGTACCACTCCAAGTTTGGTGTGATTTGGAGAGGGCCATACATCATCACTACATGTAAACAAGTCAACTCTTTTGAGTTGTCAAAACTTAATGGGGAGACACTTAAAATCCCATTTAATGGGATATATCTCAAACTTTCTCATTAAATTTGGCTTCTTGCATCTTATAAATAGTTGTTTTTGTCTTGTTTATTTCCTTGTGGTTATTATAGGTTCCCTCCTTTCGTTATGTGTTGATCACTGATTAAGTGCCTTTTACTCAATCCTTGTTGTGATATTTTTAATAATTGATTGTGCACACTCTACATGTTTCACTTGAAGCATGCATGATCTTTTTCATTTGTATATATTTTTGAGATTTTATTGCGGTTGTATACAAGAAATTTTAGTTTCCCTCTTTTATGGTATAAAATTAGAATATTTTGGGTAGTTTAAAATTGATTCATCCTAATCTCTAAAGGATTAGCTTCAAAATAGGGTTTCAAGGAAATTCCAATCAATGTCAAGTTCGGTGTTTGCAAATTTCGGGGATAGTTGTAAAGTTTGAGTTTAGTTTTTAGGGTCATAATTGACTCCATGCCCAATAGATGCTTCAAGCTACTGGTCTTCATCATCTTACATGGTAATATGCCCCTAAAAGTCACCAAAATGTTGTCTAAAATAGTAGCCCCATCCTATTTTGAACAATTCATCCAAGTATCATGCTTAGGTGGCTCCATATTGAAGACCTACAAGGTAAATAAGTTAAAGGGTTAATATTCCGTGACATGTGTGAGTGCTTTGTGTCATGGAAAGTATAGTGTTATGTACACTTGGAAAATGTGGAATTCCATGAATATCATCAATGCACGCAACAAATCATGTAGTCCAATGAGGATAAGTCATGATATAAGAAAAAGCACAAAAAGATACCATGAGGCAAAAACAAGAAAATTTAAATTTGACTAAGGTTGGAAGCCACGGAATAAGAACTATGTGTTCTATGGGTTCTCAAAAATAAAGGGACATTTTGCAGGTCTAAAATATGTAATGTGAAGATGTGGAACATTGTGACGTGGGGAGAAGGAAATTTAGGTGTGAAGTAAAGGCCACACAATTCCAAAATTTGTAAATATAAAAATTAAGTTCATAGGTCATTAAATTAAAGCGAAGGCCATGGAGAACATGACAAATGTGGTGGGACACCAGATTTCATGTAGCACAATAAATTTGTGCCTATCTTGAATTAAGAACTCAACTACTACACCAATCCAAATATAATTTTAAACAACACCATCCTCCTCTCACCGGCATCTCGATCGCATGTGATTAGAGTTATGTTAAGAACCCATACCTAACCTAAAAATCTATGGAAATTGGTCATTGGTGGTGGTGGGTGGTTGAATCTATTCATTTTTAATGTGATGCGATGGTCTCTTCTCCCTTCTTTTTATGATTCTATAAATGAAAAATTCAAAAAAAAATTGTCATGATAACCTATACCTCATTTGAAAATCCCTCTCTCGGTCCATGTGAACTTGCCTCCAACCAACTCAGTTACTATGTTACCCTCATAATGGCTAAGAGGAATGTGCTAACATGATTTTCAAGTGTGTTTCATGTGTAGGGAAGTGATTCACAAATTCATTCAAAACCATTCAGAAGGAATTGCTCCTGGAGGCCTAAAAAGGCCTATTTTCAGGCTTTTTCACACTAATGGACACCCCTAGAAGCTAATTGTTGAGGAAAACCAACCATGAGAGTTGTAAAGGGGAGATATAGATTCATGAATTTATTTAGGAAATTTAGGAAATATTTGGAACTTTAGAAAATATTCTTCAAAACTAGGTTATTTTTAGTCAGTGATGGGGATTGCATTTTCCTAAAAAGCAGCCTTTCAAGTTTCAAAGGTTTTCAAGAGCCTCAGATGAATCAAAAGGTGATAAGATACTCATTAGAAATATAAGAATTCTAATTTATATTGAAAAGGTTTCAAGATATTTTTAGGAGTGGATTTTAGATATTGCCTCAGAAATACAAGTAAAAATTCTCGATCTGGTGGAGATTCAACATAATATTTTGGGAGTTATAGGAAATTTGAGTTTGATTAAAATGAAAAATTTGACATATGCGAGGCCATATTCACATAAAATGTTTGGTTTTTTTTTTATCATCATAAACTTTAGTGGCATTATTTTCACCGCACATGTTTGAGAAGAATTGAAAAAGGGGTAAATTTCAAATTTCAGGAATAATTGGCTCCTAAAAATGGTGGTAATGTTCTCATCATACCTTTTTAGATTCAAAATCATATAATTTTTTCCATGGAAATTCCACTCCTAGCTCTGATGGTGGAGAAAATGTGTCCATGTGTCTATTTCAAGTAGTGTTCGGTGAAGGAAAACATCTATTTTTGGATTTTTCACACTTGGATACCCATGATGTCCCTTTTTACCTTTGACCAAAGTCAAAAGGGACATGGGGGACATAAAATGTGCCACCATGGTGGAGGGAAGTTTTGCATCACTTAAAAGACAACTTGGTGGTTAGAAAATGTCATACACTCACCTAACCCACCTACCCCTTCTCATGATGATCTAACCCTTGGCGCATTTTTTAAAGAGGGTGATGTCCCTTTTTCCCTTTTCCAAAGGGACATGGGGGACAAAAAATGCCACCACATGAGGAGATAAATTTTTTTCACTTAAGTGCACACTTGAAGTGTTAGGCTTATGTTTTCAACTCACTCTGATGTGTTTTGACCCCTTTCCTTCATGTTCCTTCACCCCTTGGCACATTTTCACACCCCTGATGTCCCATTTCCCTTAATAAATGTGGTAAGGGACATGGGGACACTCAAAACCCATTTAGAAATTTTTTACTCCACCCATGAGTCTCCAGTTAACCTGGGTTAAGCAAGGTGAGTCAAGTGATGAGTTAACTAGGTTTATGAGTGAGGGAAGGTGTAAAGTTCATACTTAGTCATTTCTCACTCATTCTTCATGTTTTTAACTCTCCATTTTGTGCTCCCTTTTTTTATGCTGCCTAAAATTCCCCAAAATCCCTCATGCTCAAAAACACACTTTTGCTCATATCTCACAAACCCTTGCTCCGATTTCCATGAGATTTGAACTGTAGATTCCTTGCAAAAAACCTTTAAGGGGAGTTTTCATGCCTCCATTAATTCCCCTGATATTTTTATACACCCCTTGAAATTTTCAGCCAAAAATACTCATTTTCATATTACACAAATTTGGCAATTGAAATCCTGAAAATTGGAGCAAAGGCCTAAAATGAAAAACAAAAACTTTTGCAAGTGGTTTCATTGAATCCGACACCGGGAAGACCATTTATATTTTTAGTAAGCCTTCATGGGAAACACTTACTAATAATAGTAATTCTGAGAAAAATTGCATTCATACACCTCATTCATTCCCCATGTTCGAGACACTCAAAATTGCCAAAATTGGCAAGATTGGCAAAAATGGCTAAAATGGGACAATAATGATGAATATTCTAAAAATAGTAAATGGATGAAATGAGATAAAAATGATCACATATTTCATTCCTTCACTCATTCTATAATGGTCCCGACACTCACAGGAACTTCTTCCCTCAATTTTCAAGAAAATTCCACATTCCCCGATGCGGTGAGCATAAAGTGCCTAAATGGGAAAATGCCAATTTTGTCCCAAAAGCTATTTCACTTCATCTCACATGGAGTGCATGATAAAAATGATGGATGGAATTGGTTTTGGTTTCCCTTTCTTCTTCCCTTTCTCTGGAATCAGAAGGATTTGGTCTCATGTTTCATTCATCATCAGTGCTCTGTGCAGTGGAAGAATCATGATCATGTTTGTGTGAGAAAAATGCACCAATTTCTCCCATGTGAATGATTGATCATAAAAATGTGACAAAGTGTCTCAAGAATAAAAGGATTTTCTCAATGAGGGAATTCACCTTTTCAATTTCTCGGTGGTCTACTTATCAAGTGTTCATCACTCCTCTTCTCGGTGTGTTCAAGCAAAGTGTTGTAGAGGTTCATCATTTCAAGAGTTTTCAAAAGGGGAAAAGTGTTCAAAGGTCTTCATCAGATCTCTTCATCAATGCATCATAGTGGAGGGTCATCATGGATCAATTTTTCATCTTCAACATCATGGAGTTGATCTTCATGAAGGGCAGAGGCATCTTCATCCATGCTTTGGAGCATTTTTCTTCTCTCTCTCTCATTATTTCTCCTCTTCTCTCCCCTTTCTAATTCTTTCATTGTACAAAATCATTGTATTTTGTCTTATTCACTTAAGTGACTTTATAATATTTGCATTGTAAAATTCCCTTTTGATTTATAAAAAGGGACTTATTTTCTCACTTCCTAGGAAAATGAAAAGTCACAAGTGGAATAAGAACATGAAAGAGTCATGTGGGGGTAGATGAAGAGTTGCATTGTAAAGCTATAAATTGGGAGAGCCTCCTCACTTCAAAGGATGGTTATTCTTGTTTACTAGCTCCCATATTCTCTCTAGGAACAAGTGATCAAATTTCTCTATTTCCTTTTCTTATGTTTCCTCTCCATCTCAACTATACTCCATGAGCATGTACTTGTTGAATATTATGCATTGAGACTTTGTGCTTTTTGTGTTTTGTTCCTTGTTCTATGTGAATGGTGTCTTCTCATTGAATTCATGGATATATTTTGGTTTTGAAACAATAAACTTTGTTGTACTATTTATTGTGTAAAACCCCTTTTACTATTCTCTTCACACCTCTCTCTCAAGATTTTTCCTCCCTTGTAGAATCTACAAGCACTTTGCCCACAGTGTAGGGAAGTACTCTATGTGTGATCCCCGGTCAAAAGACCACCCCCAAGTAATTAGAATAGTGTAAATATTTCTTGTTTTCAATAAATGGAGCTGCCCCATTCAAGAAGAGGGACTTAGTCCCACACACTGTTGGTGAGAGATTCACTAATTTTCCACCTGACAAATTATTTCGCCAATAGTTTACCATGGGATAAGATTTAGCATATCTACACCCAATATTGATTCCACAAAATCAAAAAAAAAAATATTCCAAAAAAATAAAAAAATCAAAATTTGAAAGTCTAAAATCCCACAAAAAGAGTGAACATAAATCTACCTTGAGTTGAATCCAATCTGCAAAAAACTGGATGAAAGAAGATATACCATATTGGATAGATTGAGAGGAATTATTGACCCTACTTTTGAAACTTTGCAAAATCAAGCAAGAAAAATTCAAGAGATAATCCATATTACTTCTCTCAAGCTTCATCTCCATCTTGATTCATCAAGTGGTACTCCTAGAAATCCTATCCAAACTCCTATTGATACTCCTCAAAACCCTCTTGATTCTCCCATCTTTCAACCACCATTGAACATTGAATTCCTAGAATGAAGAAGTGAAGAAGAACAAAAGAAGAGGAATAATTGGGAGAAGAATTTTTAGAAAATAAGGATAACTCAACATGGAAGCACAAGGACCTCTCCCTTGGGGATAAACACATGGTAGCCCTCTAGCCTTAAATCAAATCCATGAACTTCCTATAGGTTCAAGAAATAATTTCCCAAATTTAGAGGTGATGGTAAAAACATCTAGATGAACATATTTGCTGCATTTATAACTACATGTGGTGTGTTAGGAGTTTCTCATGAATATGTCTTTGTATGTATTGTTCATTGAATCACTTCAAGATGTTATTATAGAATGGTTTTATTATCTACCAAGAGGTTCCATTATAGGATGGGCTCAAATGAAAGCTAAGTTTAAAGATATATTCAAGACCAAAGGAATATACTCATGTTCATTCCCTCCTTGCTCAATTGACACAAATGAAGAAAGAACCTCAAGAATCCATGAGAGACTTTGTGGAAAATTCAACAAGTTGATCAACAAGATTCCTACCATTACTTGTCCTATATAATGTGATAATTTGAAAAGGTTCTTCATGAATGCCCATATTCCTGAAGTGAGTTTTCTATTCAACAAGAAGTTCAACTTATTAGCTATACGCGCACTCAAAATTAGAAAAATTTATATAAATATGAATCGTAGCATTCGGAATCTAGTTTCTAAAATACTAATTTTTAAAAAAATGGACAAGTTTAGCTATATTAAACACTTAAAATTATATGACTTTTTTTTTTTTTTGAAAAACTTATAAGATTGTAGTCCGTTTGCCCGCATTTGGATGACCAAATCTTGTTTTTTTTTTCCTTTGGTGAAACGTTAGATGTAGTTGTCTATCTTGGGATGGATTTTATTTTGTATTTTTTTGAGCAATATTTTTTTAATGATTTTTTCCGTGAAAGTGGTCTGAAAATATTTAGAAAATGGAGCGCTTTCCATTTGCCCGCCATAACTATATAAAAAATATGAAATCAAATATTTTTTTAACGTGTATAGAATTTGTCCACGCTTGGGATGGTATAAGTTTTATCACATTTTGATAAGTGAAACAAAAAGTTTAGTCTTAAACATAGACATGAACATTCACGAGAAAAATGTCTTAAAGACCTATTGTTAGTAAAAATTATAAAATGATATTTATCTTATTCTATTCACTTTAAAATCAATATTTCTACAAAGCTAACAGTCTCCCCTACGCGATGGCACCATTTTTGTGAAATGTTTTCAGTTTTTTAGCATGGTTCAAGTCTTTGGAAGAGCAAGATTTGAGGTTTTTTGACCTTTTACACTTCATAATGACCTTCCATAGCTTTGGTTGGGAAAAACAAAGATTTTCCGAGGCTTAGGTTTGGTAGATAGATCGCGATCGTGGTTTATAAAGCGTGATCGCGGTTTTTTTAACACAAACCATGAGTGCGCTTTATAAACCATGATCGTGGTTTATAAAGCACACTCATGGTTCATAAATCATATTTACACACATCCCAATGTCTGAATTACCATGTGATTTTTACTCTCTGACCTTACCGTATGAATTACTTGCAAAATTTTGTCTTTTTTTGCATGTTTTTCTTATCACCGGAAGCAAAACATCATGGGAGACAAGAAACAAAGTCAAAAAGGAAGTCATTAAGTAAAAAACACCAAATGAATTAGAGGCCAACAAAATTCAAAATGTTGAGCGAATGCGGAAACTTCGTGAATCAAGAAGAGGTTCATCTTCAACCCCAACTATTATAAGCAATGAAGAACCAAGTAATGTTTCTATTGTCAATGTTGAAGTTGAATTAAATACTCGTGATGAAGATGTTTTTACTATCAATGTTGAAGAAGAATTAAATACTCATGATGTAGCAAATGTTGAAATTGAAGGAGACAATGAAAATGTGAATAAGGAAATTCATGTTGAAACTGTGTAGACAGACAAATTTGACAAAAACACCTCCTAGGATTTTACGTAAGAAACCTAATTTTTTATTGAAATTGATGAAAACATTTTGAAACCAATGTCTGACAAACTTTCTGAATGACAAATAGAAGAAAAGCCATTGAAATTTGGGATAATCATTTTGAAATTTTAAATGATTCCCAAAGATGTTAGTTGTTGGTTAGTTTGATGAAATTGATTAAAATGAGACCTACATTAAACACCTTAGGATTGACAACATCTAATATATGTGGTCAAACCTCTACAATTGTTGAAAACCTTCATGATGCATATCACATTGTTGGTGTCAAGAGACGCACTAGGGATAGTAATATTGTGTCATGTACTTGCTACTAGTGTTGTAAGTGAATCAATAAAAAAACAACGTTTGATTACAAACAAGTCAAATGTTGCAAGTTAATCAAAAAACTCTAATGAAAGCAATTGAAAGACGTAATATCCTTCAATCACTCAATAACGCCAATTTTTGGGCATTTTCTGCTAGAGCACCACGTAAGGACAAAAATAATTTGATGCTATAAGAGAAGTTGTTATTAAATTTTGGCATGATAACACTAGAGTTTCACCTAATACAAGAGATGTTATAAAATAGAGAGTTGGTTCTACTAATCGTGAACCACATCCAAAGCATTTCTTAGATATGACTCAAACTCAATTTTTTCGTAAGTTTGAACAAGAGAATCTGGAAATTAAAATTAGTCAACATTTTTTTGAAATGTTGAAACCATTCTATGTGAAAATCAACCACGCTCGCACCACTTGTTGTTGTAGGCAACATGTTGAATTTGTGATGCATTATGCTAAATTTTTACGTATTCATTCTAATTTTCATTCTGAAACTATGTTATCGGAATGTGGTGTTCAAGTTCCACCAATATCTTCCAAGGATTTCATTCCTACTATATTTTGTGAAAAGAAGTTGGACAATTTTTTTATAGTCGTGGATTGTTTAGATGGAAGTTGTAGTACATGCGGTGGATTACCTAAATTGGAAAGTTACATCCATGAGCAAATTGAAGGTACAATAGGACATAATTTAGTTGAGTTTGATAAATATAAATCAGTTGCATACCAGTTGAAAGATGGAAAAGAGTCTAAATGGTGTGAGCTAGTTACAAAACAAATGCCTATTTTCCAATTTTTGAGAAAATTTAAGGATGAAATTGTTTATGAGTATGCTAGGCATACACATAGAGCTCGATGGTTGGATGAACAGTTCAAGCTATGCAAAGACACATTTCCTATTGGTACTATTGTTTTAGTGGTCGATTTTGCAGAGAATTACACATTGCAACCACAAATGGAGGTTCAATCACAATATTACAACTCAGTACAAGTTGTCATTTTTGTGCATATAACATTTCTACATTCTCCTGACAATACAAAGAATGATCAATTTTTTTAAGAGAGTACCACTTTTATATCAGTGATGATCGTACTCATTCTACTGAATTTGTGCAAGGGTGTTTCCAGTTATTTTATGGAAACTTGTCTGATAGGGACATCCACTTCAAACAACATTATATATGGTCAGATAATTGCACGTCTTAGTTTAAGAATGCACAAATATTTTATTGGATGAGTAGAATGCACGTCAAGATGGGTGTGTAACATATTTGGAGTTTCACTGAGGTTGGACATGGAAAAGGAGAGCATGATGGTGCAGGGGCATGTGTGAAAAGAGCTCTTGTAAGAGAAGAGTTGAAGTACAAAGATGGTGCTAAATTAAAAGATGCAAAGAGCATAGTGGAATGGTGTATTGACAACATGGCCCGAGGTTCTCAAGAAAATTCCACAGTTCGCAGATATTTTTGGTTGATAGAGGAACAACAAATTGCTAACTACGAGGATTGTATGACACTCACTAGGTCCAGTGATATGCACTCATTTTATAGCTCAGACACTACTTCGTGGGCCGTATGGACAAGAAAGTTGACATGTTTTTGTGCATCTTGTATCGAATTTGTCACTGTTGAGTGTGATTCACAAGAATGGGTGGATGGATGGATTTGTAGGCCTCTAACTCCGCTTCCTAGTTATCAACCTCCACAAGCATTACGACTTGTTTCTGCAGATGAAGTTGTAACATCCAAGGACTTTGACAAAATTTTGATTTTGGTGTGACAAGGTATTTATGGTTATTTATTTAATTTTTGTATTGAGTTATGTCCATTGAAATTTTAATATGTAATTTAAATTTGAGTTGTTCAACCTTTTTTTTTGTAGGACATGTGTTTGCAGTAATTGTGACAAAAGACAATGAAGAAGGAACAGACTATTTCTTATGTCGTTGCATCAAGGAAAGAAAGAAGTTGACTTCTCCTATTATAGATGGCGAAGATATTGAGTATCCTATAGGTGGTTAGTGGTAGTTCTGGAACTTGGCTTGACGGTATCCATTAAAAACTCCTCTGTTTGGGTGTTTGAAGACTTTGAGACACACATGAAAATACTCTTATATTCACATCTAGTTCTAGCGACAAATATTTAGCTGTATAGATATCGAGGAAGGCCTAATAACAAGATTCTTTGGAAGGTTCGAGAGTCAGATCATGAAGCAATCTTGTCTCTGTTATTAGAGTAGATCCGATCTCGATGGTTCATTGGAATGAATTTACAATGCTCATGTCTGGTATATATAATTTATTTATATATATATATATATATATATAAATTTGTTAGTTTAAAGATCTAGATTTAAGTTTGAATATATTTTATTTTAAATTTGTGTATTTTGTATATATAGATAGTATATGGTTTTGATTTGAAACTTAAATTTCTTTTACTAACACTTTTATGTTTAGGTTAGTGGTGCTGTAAAAGCTTCCACCTTCACGTGGTTAGTAATCGTTAGTAGAGAATTTTAAATTCTCGAAGCTAAGAGAAGCTAAATCATTGTTTGAAAAAGTTGTAAAGTTGTAAATTTTGAAAAAAATTTTGAAAAAGTTGTAAATTTTGAAAATGTTGTAAATTTTGAAAAAAAATTTTGAAAATGTTGTAAATTTTGAAAAAGTTGTAAATTTTGAAAAGTTGTAAATTTTGACAAAGTTGTAAATTTTGAAAAGTTGTAAATTTTAACCAAAATGTTGTAAATTTTGAAAATGTTGTAAATTTTGAAAATGTTGTAAACTTTTGACAAGTGTTGAAAATGTTGTAAATTTTGACCACTCCTCCCAGTGTTTACAAGAACATGCATGTGCACCGATCTGGGAAGGAAAATCCGAGAGAGATATTGTAGAGAAGGTCCCTACATCGAGGTGTCGGATCGATGAGACATCTCTAGGTAAATGAGTTCGAAGTAGTCACCCGTCAAGTTGAACGATATTTTGGTCTCAGGGCTCTTAAGGGACTACGCCCAAACGAAGTAGCCCGGAAGCAACGACCTTGTCACGCACTGAAAACACCACCTCCTCTAGCATTCACCTAGCCACCTAGATGTGTCACGCGAGCCGCCGTTTGGTGCCATGACCCACCGTTTGCAAAATATAGCATTTTGACAACCTTACATTGGCTCCAATCGCACTATTTCACGCGTTTTCAAACAATATGGGGTGAGAGCACCAAAATGAGAAGGGAAAACAAAGAGAGGACTATTGTAGAGGGTCCCTACACCAAGGTGTTGGATTAAACGAGGCATCTCTAGGTGCCACGGAGTCCGAGTAGTCACCGTCGAAGTTGAACGATATTTTGGTCTCAGGGCTCTTAAGGGACTATGCCGAACGAAGTAGCTCGGAAGCAATGACCTTGTCACACACCAAAACACCACCTCCTCTAGCATTCACTGGCCACCCGGATGTGTTGGCGTAGTCGGTTCGGTGCCATGACCCACCGTTTGCAAAATATAGTGTTTGACAACCTTACACTGGCTCAAACTGCACTATTTCGCGCATTTGCAAACAATAGGGCAGCGAGAGCACCGATATGAGAAGGAAAAAACTGAGAGAGGATTTTGTAGAGGGTCCCTACATGCCGAGGTGTTTCGATTAGATGAGGCATCTCTAGGTGCCACAGAGTCCGAGTAGTCACCCGTCGAAGTTGAACGATATTTTGGTCTCAGGGCTCTTAAGGGACTACGCCCGAACGAAGTAGTCCGAAGCAACGACCTTGTTGCGCACCAAAACACCACCTCCTCTAGTGTTCACCTAGCCACCTAGATGTGTCAGCACATAGTTCGTTTGGTGCCACGACCCACCATTTGCAAAATATAGCATTTGACAACCTTACACTGGCTCCAACTGCACTATTTCACGTGTTTGCAAACAATAGGACAAGCGAGAGCACCGAAATGAGAAGGAAAAAATTGAGAGAGGCTTTTGTAGAGGGTCCCTACATTGAGGTTTTAGATTAGATGAGGCATCTCTAGGTGCCACAGGAGTCGAGTAGTCACCCGTCAAAGTTGAACGATATTTTGGTCTAAGGGCTCTTAAGGGACTACGCCGAACGAAGTAGCCCGTAAGCAACGACCTTGTCACGCACCAAAAACCACCTCCTCTAGTGTTCACCTAGCCACCTAGACGTGTCGCATAACATCTGTTTGGTGCCATGACCCACCATTTGCAAAATATAGCATTTGACAACCTTACACTGGCTCAAACTGCACTATTTCACATGTTTACAAACAATAAGCAGTGAGAGCACCGATATGAGAAGGAAAAACCGAGAGAGAATATTGTAGAGGGTCCCTACACCGAGGTGTCGATCAGATATGAGGCATCTCTAGGTGCCACTGGAGTTTGAGTAGTCACGAAGTTGAAGTTGAATGATATTTTGGTCTCGTGGCTCTTAAGGGACTATGCCCGAATGAAGTAGCCTGAAGCAACATGACCTTGTCACGCACTAAAACACCACCTCCTCTAGCATTCACCTAGCCACCAGATGTACGTTTCTGACAGTCATTTAGTGCCATGACCCACCGTTTACAAAATATAGCATTTGACAACCTTACACTGGCTCCAACTGCACTATTTCACGTTTGCAAACAATAGGGCTGAGAGCACCGAAATGAGAAGGAAAAAACCGAGAGAGGATTTTGTAGAGGGTCCCTATGCCGAGGTGTCAGATCAGATGAGGCATCTCTAGGTGCCACGGAGTCTGAGTAGTCACTGTCGAAGTTGAACGATATTTTGGTCTCAGGGCTCTTAAGGGACTACGCCCAAACGAAGTAGCCTAAGCAACGACCTTGTTGTGCACCAAAACACCACCTCCTCTAGTGTTCACTAGCCACATAGATGTGTCCTGCACGTCCATTTGGTGCCATGACCCACCATTTGCAAAATATAGTGTTTGACAACCTTACACTGGCTCCAACTACACTATTTCACGTGTTTGCAAACAATAGGGCAGCGAGAGCACCGAAATGAGAAGGAAAAACTTGAGAGAGGACTTTTGTAGAGGGTCCCTACACCGAGGTTCAAGATTAGATGAGGCCTCTCTAGGTGCCATGGAGTCCAAGTAGTCACCGTCGAAGTTGAACGATATTTTGGTCTCAGGGCTCTTAAGGGACTACGCCCGAACGAAGTAGCCCGGAAGCAACGACCTTGTCACACCAAAACACCACCTCCTCTAGCATTCACCTAGCCACTCAAACATTTCAATGCAGTCAGTTTGGTGCCATGACCCACCATTTGCAAAATATAGCATTTGACAACCTTACATTGGCTCCAACTGCACTATTTCATGCGTTTTGCAAACAATAGGGCAGCGAGAGCACCGATATGAGAAGGAAAAAACTGAGAGAGGCTTTTGTAGAGGGTCCCTACACCGAGGTTTTGGATTAGACAAGGTGTCTCTAGGTGCCATGGAGTCCAGTAGTCACCCGTCGAAGTTGAACGATATTTTGGTCTTAGGGCTCTTAAGGGACTACGCCCGAACGAAGTATCCCGGAAGCAACGACCTTGTCACGCACCAAAACACCACATCCTCTAGCATTCACCTAGCCACCCAAACGCTCCGGTGTAGTTAGTTTGGTGCCATGAAATCTCCTGAGGCATGACTTCTCACTCCTCACCTCCATTCATTTCCTAGGACTCAAAACATTCAATGTCACTTGTTTACCTTCCATCTCTCTTGTTCTCTTTGGACTTGCCTCTTGTCCTCTTAGGTGCTTCATCATTTTCCTTTCTTTTCTCTCTTGAGCTATGTTGTTGTGGTGATCTCTCTCCATCTCTCTTCCCCAAACTTATGTGCTTACATTCTCATTATTTTTTCATTGTAATAGGATTCTTCATCACAGATCACTACACAAAATTAGGAGTATAAGTAAATCATCAAACAATTAAGGGAACACATGTGTGAGGACCTTTTATTCATAAGTGCCATCATTGATTGCATGAGATTAATCATCTCTACCTCAAATTGAAGCAATGTCTCCCATTGAAACTTCAACCCCAGTCCATCAAGCAAGATCAAGCATTCATATCTGCAAAGAAGGACATGTGACCATTGGGTGAGCATGATCCTTGAAAAGGGAATGATCTATTTCCTGAGATTATCTCTTTGTTTAGATTGTTCTTGGTCATATTTTTGAAAATCAATAGGAATAGAGTTGAGATCAAGAAAGATAAATTCCATTGGGAAAATAATCTCCCATTTGCGAGTGAGATGAATAATTTTGATTCTCATTCCTTGGTGAGCTCAGGTGTGTTTTCATCTGACTTAGAGAACTTGTATGACATTTTGTCCCATACCATCACCTAGAGGTTTGATGCTCTAAAAGAAGCCATTTCTGATTTTGAATCCCATGAGGAGAATGTATCAAAAATTTTTGGAAGATCTTGGCACAAGAATGCATGAGCTTGGTACTCCTCTCAGGGAGAATAATTCCACATGAAGAATCTTCAGGATTCAAATTTTAAGAATTGGTTCAGGAAAATATTTGTGACCCTTTCCTTCAATAGTCAATACTTTAGAAGCCCTTGTAGAGATCATAGGTTATATCTCTAGAATCCTATGAAGAGTTAAATGAAAAATATTTTAGTCAATGTGGAAATATCAATGCCATTCCTGAGAATTGACTCAACACATTGGAGCATGTGAACATCTTGGAAGATGAGAAAGTTTCATTTGTAGTTTCCAGATTCAACAAGATGGTCTATGGAAAAGCCTCATCATTCAAGATCTTCCATGGAGGAAGACATGAGTTGATTCTTCATTAGAGGAGGATTCTTCATGTGATGGGTGGAACCTAAGAATACTAATAAGGGCTTACTGTCAAATTTTTACCCTTTTCAACTTGGGACATCAGAATGCACCACCACATGAAATCTCTCCCTTTCGTCACTTAAGGCTTGTAACATTCTCACTAGGTATGATTCCTCAGCACCCCAACTTGATTATGTTTCCCCCTCTCATGAATACTTAACCCTTCACACATTATCACCCCTTTAATTCCCTTTGTCACTTAAGGCTTGTAACCCTACCTTGTCATGCCATGTAACCCGGGTTAATCCAAAATGGTCAAGGATGAGTTAGAAGGTGAGTTAGCTAGGTTAATGTTAAGAGGTGAGTATAAACATACACTTAGCCATTTTTTAATCCCTTTTTAATATTTCCTTTTCCTTCATTGCTGCTAGTATTTAGTTATGCTACTAAATTTTCAAGAAACCCTATTGCAAAAATCACATTTTTGCTCATATCTCCTTCATTTTTGCTCCATTTCCCCTGTAATTTTGCCCATAACTTCTACTCATGAACTCCTTGAAGATGATCTAAAAATATTTTCCATTGGTACCCTAATTTTTTATAGCATCCCATTTAAAATTTAGAGAAAAAACTTTCCTTTTTAGATCCTTGCAATTCTGGAGATCGAAAACACTTGAAATTTGAAGTAGGAAACCATATGAAAATACCTAATCTAATGAAAAAATTTCATCTCAATCCAAATACAAGAAGACATGATTAAATATTTATTATTAAATTGGCATATGAGACTTACTAAAAATAATAAGTTTTGATAACAAAGAAAAAAATTTGAAACCTTTGTGTAATCTTCAATTCTAGAAATATGAAAATTGTAAAACTTGAAAATCGGGAAAATTGTAAAATCTTCAATGTTGCACCATAAGTAACGTTAAATATTCATATATAGAACTCAAGATGAACTCTACCTCACTTATTTCTATCAATGTTCGCATTAGTTGATATGCAACTGATTGAGTGTTAGCTTTAAAAAAAAGTAATTGTATGTATTGCCCTTTTGTAGTTCACCTAGCATGGTTTTGCTTAATGGAATAGGTTTGCTTAACAATTGTACCATGTAGTGCTCCGGGACATGGTTTTTTAATTTTAAATCAAACATACATATCTAGAACTAATTTAAATGGTTATGAAAACATACATAGAAGGATATCATACATGTAATGAAATCAAATCAAACATATAGTTCAGATTTATCGTTATGAAAACCAACACACATGGATATATAAGAATCAAACAAAGTGTGCTCCAGATGCACGTCTCTGAAAATATATGTAAGTTCATAATGTATGTGTACATCTCAAACTAAGTGTGTCATAATGTATATAGGACCACATGCGGTCGCAAAAGGCTATATATATACAATGGACTATATGAAGAAACATGTTCACTAGGACCAGATGGCCCATATATATATCTATGTACATCCAGGTGGACTATGAATCTACTCATGAAACATCTTCCCTCTCTTTGCCCTGCTAGAAGTAGCACGTCCATGACCTGGGGATGTAGTGGAGGGAGATGCCACTACGGATTTCATCCGTGTGGTCCTAGGTGTCTCTAAGCATGCCTGCAACCTAACCTACACATTCATAAACAACAAGTTTTTAACACCCAAAATTTTAAAATACATTCAAAATTTAGAAACTTGTACAATTTAGTTAAAATGCATGTGAAATCTTACCGCAATGTCATGATCCCTATCAATTTGTTGTTGACGCATCACAGGGACAACAATAGACTCACGAGGGGTAAGCTACATACAAATAATTAATTTTCAAATTAAATATTTCACATACATACAAAATTTGATATTGTAGATTTAAGTAATAAGAAATAATGAACCTCCAAAATTTAACAAATTTAAAAAATTGTACCTCAGTTAGTGGATCTGCAGATGCTATGGTAGTATCTACAAAGCCTCCACAGTCTGCATATATGGAGGAGTCTCTCTAGCAGTCATAAGCTATACAAAAAACATGTACAAATCAATATTAAAATCTACATGACTGTGCACCACATAACAGAGGTCCAAAGCATGTAATCCACGTGAACTTCCACAATTAGAAACAAAGTGTAAAGAGATTTACTAACCTGCGTAAAACTCATGTGAGGCGTGCCAGTAGCCTCAGTTCCCAAAGCAGATGATGACCCGCCAGGCTCCTATGTATAAAAGACAAACATATTAATATGTACAACATACACACGTGAAACATTATAATAATAATCTAGTGTAATCAAATGAAATTAAAAATGTAAGTTTGTACAACTTGAAACTTACATTTGAAACACGCCCAATGCAGAGTAAATTTAGCATGTCGACTTTGGATGTTTTCTTCACCGGCTCTTGTTATTTAAAATAAAATAAAAAATTAGTTTTTTACATGTATGTACATGACATACAATCAAATACATATATATTAAAATCTCAAACATGTGAATTAAACTATCATATATATATATATATATATATATTTATTTAATTTATAATTTGAAATTTACCCGTGAAAGACCAATATCGGTGGCACCATTCAAAAACATTCCCCAACATCTCATCTATAGAAAAGAAATCCTGTGAACCAAAAATGATGTCTCGCCTACAGTGCATATGGCACCACATGATCCACAGTGGTGTGGTGCGCTAGAACTGGCGCCTCCACCAACATCACTAGATGCAATCTGGTCACTATGTTGGGTCAGAGTGTTAGTGAGCTCCCTCAATGCATGCAGTGTATCAATCTCCACAACCTCCTTCACTGTAGGAGGGATAACTGAAGGTAGTGGGGGTTTTGGGGCATGGGGGATCCTAGGTTGACCTATGCATGCACCAGGTCTACTCTGTGTAGAGCCACCTCCTCGACCAAAAAAGTTAGAAAAGTCAAAATAATTCGGGACCTCATTGAGCACGAACTTACAATATAATTTCTTCAAAAAATAAAGAGGAACCTCATTGTTGTTGCATGGTGGATAATCAAAAACCATCCACCATCGGTCCCAAAAATTGTTTTTGATTCGGTCATCATGGCACCAATGGATTGGGAACCGTTTGCAAGTAATCATGGGGGCATTTGGTTCTAGGGTCGGTAAATAATGCACAAATGAGGTCTTTTCCATTTTTTTGTCTTTTACGGCCGCATGGGATAGTTTATCCGCATACCACCACCTACAGTCACCTCTAAAGGTATTCCATCTATGTATTTGGTTGGTGGTGGAGTCGACTTCGCCAATCAATGTTTGTAATGTATTGGCTAAAGTCATGCGGGATGGATTTGTGGCATGATTTTGTCTTATAGTCTGAATAAGGTTCTCAATGACAATTTTATTTTCTCAGATTCTTCCAATGATATTATCTTGTGTTCTGTTGGCTGGTGGGGAAGAAGTAAGCCACAGAGGTGGATCTATGTTTGGAGGAGGGTTTTGAGGAATGTTTGAGGGTTTTGAGGAATGTTGGTGGGTTTTGAGGAATGTTTTGACGGTTTACATGATTTCGAGCTTACCGACCAACTGATAAAACAAGAAAATTGTATACATAAACAAACATTTCAAAAAACCCATGAAAATGCAAAAAAAACCTAAAATGCAAAAAAAATGATTAAAATCGGGGGCTTACCTCCTCGTCTTGGCGGCATGGTTGAATCTATCGTGATCTAGAAGTCCGATGAGCAATTTTGAGGTGGTATTCAAAGCTCGAGTGAAAAACATCTAGGAGAAATCATGGTTTGAAATGAAAAATGGGGAAAATAAGGACTCGTGGGACTGCTAATTTTTGTCTTAGAGTTCCGCGATCGTGGTTTATAACCACGCTCGTGGTTCTAAACCGCGATCGCGGTTTTAGGTTCAGTAATTACCGAACCTAAAATTTAGGAACCACAATAGCAATTTAAAACCATAATCGTGATATATAAACCGTGATCGCGGTTCTGAATTTTGGGTTTTTATGTCCACGGAATTGTCCACCAACTTCATGCACTTACCCATATATAGTTCTCAAGAATATGAGAAGGTTTTTAGAGCCAAAACAATAAAGTGAGGAAATTAATATCATATAGATTGAAAAAGTGGAGGATGGTGCACAAATCATATTTCTTAAATACGCATGATGTGAAGAAGATGATGATGATAATGCACCTAGCTTCTCGTGTGTGGTGTTCACCTATTTTGAATCTTAGAAAGAAATCTCCTCCACCATCGCTCTAAAAAGAATAAGGATGAAGATTCTCTTGTGACAAATCAAAAAAATAAAATAATCATTCAAGGATCTCCCCTTCCACCCTCCATGGAGTGTGCATTGGAGAAACCAAACCTCATAGTAAGAAAGAGTCCATCTGTTAATCCAGAAATTCTCCTAATGTTGCCTCTAATTTTGATTCTACTTTACAAAATCTAGGCCTTCAAGGCCTTCTAATGTTCCTAAAAATCAACCTTTGTTCCTCAAACATCTACTCCCATTGCCAAGACTATTCCAACTCCAAAAGTATTTTCTTCATCTCCATCCACATATTTTCCTTTTGATATTATAGAACATGTGAATAATTCTAAAGTGCATATTTATGAATCCAAATATTTGTGGACTCAACCAGAGTAATTTGAGAAGATTGTCCATCATATCAAAGGTAGTATTTCAAATCCTAATATTGTGACTCCTAATTCCAAATGACTACTACTAATTCCACCTACTCCTCCATAAAAAAATGTTTTCTATGAGTGCCTCAAAAACTAATGAGATTGATCCTCTCTCTCTCTCTCTCTCTCTCTCTCTCTCTCTCTCTCTCTCTCTCTTCTCATCGAGATTACCGATTGAATAATTGCATAATAAATTCAGCATATTTTGATAATGTAATGCCATAAAAGTTTCCAATGCTCTTGGAATCACCTTCACATGGGCTAGTGCCTCTTGTTATTCCATTTATTCCAAATAATTCCCACTTGTAGGGAAGATCAAGGATTCTGTGTGGATCTTATTGATTTTCCATAAAAGAAAGAATTGTTGACCATCTTGGTAGAAGACATACCAACATAATTCATAAGGTTTCTAAGAAGAATTTTCTAATGATATTTAGGTGGTAAAATACAAATGAATTTGTTTTCTACAACCATTTTGGTTAGGAGAGAAATGGAAAATTTTCTTCCAAAAAAAAAAATTAGATACACGATACAAAGGTCAGGAGATCCAGGAGCTAACATCTTATACTAGGACATTAGGAAGGTAAATTATTTCATAACATCCAAAGAGGAGGATGAAATTCCTATCTTGATAATATCAAACATTCCTTTCCGGTCAAATATTGATCATGGAGAAGAGTGGAGAAATATTGAATTATAAAAAACAGTTCAGAATTTCCAAATGTCGTAGGCCTTGAAGAAGATGAAGTGGTTCTTGAGAATTTCCAAATTGAAAAATCAGCCAATGTGTTTGTTCACGAAGAAGAGGTGTTCACATTTCCATTCGAAGAAGAATATTCTCTTGAAGATGTCATTCATAAAGAAGAAATGCAAATTTTTTTATGAGCCTTTGAAAAGAGTTGAAAGAGGAATTTGTGCAAGGAATGCCGAGAGTTGCGTAGAAGAAACCAAAGATCCCTAGCTCAATCTTGAACTCCTAATGAAAGTGAAGGAATTTCAAGATAGGTATGAATTATGTATTTTTTGGGGTAGGATATTTACCATGCACATATCTTAAGTACATGGGATTCCTCCACATAGGTGATTCACCATGCTTAGGTGTCCTAGGGTGTCATTATGGCCTTACACGCATCATAGAGCATCATAGGAGTTACATTTGACCGATTATTCCGGGAATGTAACTCCCACCTCTTGATGGATACATTTGTGGGGGAGTTACACACCCCATTACTATATGTACACCCTTTCATCTTGAGCAATATAATGGAATGGAATGATGTATGGGATTTGAGCCATTTTTCCCTTAATGCATGCACATTGCTCTCATGGGTGATTTCTTGCTTTGATCTTGAAGCTACATCATTTTGTGGTTGAGTGCAACATTTTGATGCTCACGGATTCCCTCCAAATATTTTTCATTCCTCTGACATGGTATAGAGCTCGGGGATCGGAATTGTGTTGCTTACCTCGCTTGCTTCTTACTTCTCTCTCACCTCGTAGTTTCATGTGCAAGATCTCAACTTGCTTTGTGCTCTACTTGCATTTTTAAGGAATTCTTGTACTTAGTTTTGTGTGTTGGGTGCATTTTTTGCTGGTGCTTCGTGTACAGGTTCAAGAAAAATCAGAGTTAAAAAGGGTGTTGGTTTGAGTTGTGCCTCATTAATATCTCACCGCATTGCCCTTAGCCATTTGGTTCACAACTCGCCCTGATCGTCATTTTTTTTGCATCGGTTGGGCTCGTTTGTTCAACTCATGTTTTGGTTTACCTCGACATCTCAGGTTTTGGTATGAACATGGTTGCTTTGGCTATTTTTGGCTCATGTTCTCCCTTGAGGACATTTTGCATTGGTTTTTTAGGCTTGTGCATTAATTTTTGTGGATGTTGCCTTGTATTCAAACCAACTCGCATTGGCTCGATGGCTTGGTCCATTTTTGTTTGCAACCTACTCAGTGTTGACTCTATCTTCCACCAATGCTTTGCATGTTTTTCCTTAGAGCTACACTCTACCCACACACCTTGGCTTGCTACACCCACACTCCATTTTCCCCAGCTTTGTTGGCTCATGTTTTTCCTTTTTGTTTGTGGTTTGAACATGTTAGTCACATTTTCCATTTGGAATTTTGTTTGGGACTTACTTCTTCCTAGTTGTGTTGATCCAATTTTGGTTGTTCCTTGTTGAAATGTTGGCTCGTGCATGGTCGAATCGTGTTACAACCTTGTCAACTTATGCTTCGGGGGGCTCTGTCTACTGGTTCGTACTCGAGTTGTGCAATTCCTTTAGGTTTTCTCATCATTTCTTTGTTCTCATGCTTCACCATTTTCTTTGTGGTTGGATTCCATGTTTGGTGCCCTGTTTTTATGCAGTGAACTTCACAATATTTTTGGAGCTCCTTTTCATGATATGTTGTTAACTCCACCACAACAAGATCTCGCCCTTGCACTCTACTCAAGTTGATTTTTTGGTAGAGAATCTTCATGCAATGGTTACTTGGAATTCTTCTTCTTGAATTCAAATGCCTATCTAACATGTGGTCTATTCTTCCCAGGACTCGCTTGCAACACCTCGACATCTTTGACATGTAGCTTGGTCTTCATTAGTTACACTCTTGCCATGCAAAGACCTCCCAGCTCGACATAGTCCACCACCACTTCCACCACATGGCTTGACAACATGGGCCCCCATCCATTCCCTTTTAGACTTTTTTGGTGGTTAAAACAATCCTTTTTTAATGTTTTAAGGAAAAAACATTTTATGGCATTGTAATATTTTTGGGACCTATTTTGCTTATATTTAATGTCCTTCATTCGAGTGTCGAAGACGGAGGGCGAGGTCCGGGGTTGGTAGGAGGCTAATCCCCCTCACAAGAAAAACAAAAACTTCCTAAAATTTGATGCCATTTCCAACAAGTACCCACACGACACCCTTTTCACCCATTTAGGCACTTTTTTAATCCGTTTACAGGCTTATTGGCATTTTTCATCAATTACGGGAATGTTTTCTTGTTATAACTTTTTATAACTTTTACTTGCTTTGCTCGGTTTTGAGCACTTCTTTAGTCAAAGTTGCATGATTTTTTGCACATTATGTGATGAAATTGTCATTTTTGTAAACAAACTACTTTATAAAGTTCCCCATTCTAGGGGGGTTCACTAGTACTCTAGGGTTTTTACACACATGTACGCATTATCGGCCAGTCCGATGTCTTGCATTTGTGCATCTTGCACTTTTGATCTTCTAGATCATGGAGAGTGCTCTTTCTAGACTTGAGTGTTGTAGGATTTCCTTATAGAATCCACCACTTCTTATTGGGAGAGATAACTATTTAGTTTGGCATGCTTCCATGGAACGTTACTTCACTCACGAGGGTCTTTCACCCTTCTTACTTGGGCCATTTTCTTCACACTCCCCTTAATCATCGTCATCGGAGGACTTTCTTGACACTTGCGACCATGTTTTTGGTCACTGATGATGCATGTCTCTAGATCTCTCTAGTTTCATGTGGCAGACTCAAATCCTCCCCACCATGTCTGGAGCATTCTTCAGTCCCTCTATGGAGACCCTTCACATACTATCGCCATTGTTGTTTTTGCTGATTTAGTTGTCTCCTCTATTTCTTCGTGTGATGATAGTTCCACTAACATAGACTTGCTTGGTTCTACTTCTGATGATGAGGATTGTGCACCCAGTTCTGATGTCAAGAGTACTATAGAGGACTCTTCTCCTCCTTCTCTCACTATTCAGAGAGTGTTGACACATCCCACATCTCATCAGATATCGAGCGTCTCCTATTTAGTATCATACAATCATCACACCCACATCTTTTCCACCTTTAGTGTGTGAGGCCCCTTTCACTCCTCTACCTTCATTTGATGACTCATACCTATCTGACATCACTCTTCTATTTATTGAGCCCCCTCATTGGGACGAGTATATGCCTGACCTTAGTCATCTTTTCACATAGTACACTTGTGATGTACTACATGTTCCTCATCCATCTATAGGTATTTCAAAGGAGTTCATCATCTCCATTTTTGGGAGTTCCCCTTTTGGGACTCTTACCACTTCCACTTTTCTGGAGACCTTCATTGATCCACCCTTGCTTGTGGATCCATTTTCTATTGTGGGGATTTTGTTGCCTTCACATCAGTTGGACATCCTTTCTATAGGTGTTCACCCTTCATACTCTGATAGTTATGCACTCGTGACATTACCTTTGGTTCCTTCGCACTCACTTGCTAGACCTATGTCACACTTTCGTGGACCAAACTCAGAGTTCTTCATGCTGCTACCTTGGTTTCCTTCGTGGAGTGGGCAGACTTCCAACACGTCATTTATGTCCTTCCTAAGGGTAGGTACAGTCAGTGTAGATGGCTCTTCTTCATTCCGGAGGAAGAGGATCTCATGATCGACATTATCTTTTTGGGATACCTCTAGAGATGCAAAGTTCAAATTCATCCATGGAATCTTTTGCATTCCTCTCATCTCCCTCTTCTTCTCTCTTCTTCTTCTTTCCAAGAGATTACCTCTTTGTGACACATGGGTACCTTTAGAGTAGCTCGTTTCGCTGTGGAAAATGGTGACCCATCTATCTTTTCATCTTTCTTATATTAGAGAGTGGATTTGTCTCTCTTTTGGGGGAGTTTTTCCAACTAGGATTTCTCCTTTTACTCCACTTTTGAGAGTTTCTTGTATACGTGAGTACCTCATCGGAGCTTGTTTTTGGGACCCACTTCTCCTTGTTTTCATCTATGTGTCCACCTAAGCTATACTTGGGGGGTGTTGGTGTAGGATATTTACCATGCACATATCTTAAATACATGAGATTCCTCCACATAGGTGATTCACCATGCTTAGGTGTCCTAGGGTGTCATTATGGCCTTACACACATCATAGAGCATCATAGGAGTTACATTTGACCGTTATTCTAGGAATGTAACTCCCACCTCTTGATGGCTACATTTGTGGGGGAGTTACACACCCCACTACTATATGTACACCCTTTCATCTTGAGCAATACAATGGAATGGAATGGAATGATGTATGGGATTTGAGCCATTTTTCCTTAATGCATGCACATTGCTCTCATGGGTGATTTCTTGCTTCGATCTTGAAGCTACATCATTTACAGTTAAGTGCACCTGACATTTTTATGCTCATGGATTCCCTCTTATATTAGAGAGATCTTCATCATTACTCGAGAGCGATGTTGACTCCTCAATTTCAAAAAAATTTCTTGATAAAAGAAATAAAGATGAAAAAATTGATATCCTCTTAAGGCAATGGTTAATCAATGTGATGATGATCAATGTGATGATGAAGGTGAAGTTTTTTCTTTTCCATTTGTAGAGGAATATTCTCTTTATTATGAAAAGGTTGAAACAAAGGTCTTTGATTCCTTTGGAGATAAGGCCTCTCATGATGAAGAAGTAGTGGAATGTAATGAGCTTTGGGATGATGAATCAATTCCTCCAAATTATTTCCTTGAATTTAAAAATGAAGATTCTTCAAATGAATGTGAAGGTGAGATTTTTTTAGTTTTGAAAGAAGATTTTATGTAGGAAATATTTAAATTTATAGAAGAAAAAAAAATTTGGAGCTCGGTCTTGATATCTTGACTCATGCCATGGAGGTGTAAGAAAGGTATCAAGCTAAGCTTGATCCTTTATTCGGTACCCAAATATTTCATGATGAAATAGGAAAAAAAGAAGTGGATTTAATTTTTCTCCTTAATATTTTTCTAATAAGCATGTATGTGAGAAAGATAATAACTTAGAGCATTTAAGCAATCCAATCAAAAACCTACCTAGGGCGGGGAGTGAAATACAAGATGGGAAATCAGCAATGTGGATAAACATGTTGGCATGTTGAGTTCTAGGTGTTGTCATTGATTTAAAAATATCATTAATCAACAAATTTACATGGAGTATCATGTTGTTTTATGATGGAATGAGATGATTCAAATGACAAATAATATTAGGGTGAGGAAGCCCCGATGCGTCCAACTTTATTAATCCTCAATCAACAAATTTACAATAGAAGGACTATGGAGTACTTATAGAAAATACAACCAACTAATTATATTGTTAAAACAATATAACAACATCCGTGATGTTGGAAATAAAACAAATAATATGGTTAATAAAACCAAATAACAATATTATTTAATTAATGTTATTAATTAAATAATAAATTATATAATGCATAATTAATTAGGATAATAATAATATTTTATCCTAACATTCCCCCCTTAATTTTGCATTGCCTCAAGGGATGAGGAGAGGAACTCCTGAACAACTCGAACTTGTCACGTGCAAGTGACTTTGTGAAGATATCTGCCCGTTGTTTAGCTGTTGGACAAAATTGAAGCTGGATGTTGTGCTTCAACACATGTTCACGTATGAAATGAACTTGTACCTCAATGTGCTTTGTTCTCTCATGAAAAATTGGATTGTGAACAAGTTTGAGAACACCTTCATTGTCAACATACATGGTGGTCGGTTTGTCTGTGGTATTCCAAGTCCTTCTAGTATGCGACGTAGCCAAATCACTTCACAAGATAGACTTCTCTCCTGCAGAACGATACTCAACTTCTGTGGAAGAGTGAGAAATGAAGTGTTGTTTCTTGCTTCCCCATGATATTGGTCTAGATCCCATAAAGAATACAAATCTAGAAGTGGATTTTCTATCATCAATGTTACCTACATGATCTGAATCCGAATATCCAGTCAAGAAGAAGTTGTCATTCTTCTTGTATTCTAGACCAAGATCCATTGATCCTTTGAGATATCTTAAGATGCACCTTGCTTTCCAATGACAAAATTTGGGTTCCTGCATGAACCTGGATAGATAACTCACTGCAAAGTTGATATCTGGTCTAGTGTAGGTTAGGTAAATGAGACTCCCGATCAGCTGCCGATAGAGAGTGGCATTTACCTCAGGAGATGGATCTGAATGAGATAATTGTAATCTATTCTCCATGGGTGTAGCAATTGGTGTGCAATCCATCATCCTAAACTTCTCGAGTGTAGTCTTGGTATATTTCATCTGAGAAACAAAAATGTGATTCTCTTTCTGCCATACTTCCAATCCAAGATAGTAATGCATCAGCCCGAGATCGGTCATGTCGAATGATCGATTAAGATCTTTCTTCGTTGCATCGATCATCCTCATTGAACTGCCAGTGATGACTAGATCATCGACATAGACAACAACAATCACAATCTCCCCCTTTCTTTTTGAGGTAAAGATTGGGATCGTATGGATTTCTAACAAATCCATGTTGTACGAGATGCTCATCAATCTTGATGTACCATGCCCGGGGTGCCTGTTTGAGGCCATACAAAGATTTCCTAAGTCTGCATACCTTTGCTTCTTGACCAGGTACTACATATCCCTCAGGTTGAGTCATGTAGACTTCTTCTTGTAAATCTCCATTTAGGAAGGCACTTTTTACATCCATTTGGTGGACTTTCCATCCAAATTGTGCAGCTAGAGCAAAGATCATCCTGATCATTTTGATCTTAGTTGTGGGAGAAAATGTCTCCTCATAGTCAATGCCTTCTTTTTGTGCATACCCCTTTGCTACAAGTCTCACTTTATACTTGTCCATTGTCCCATCTGCTTTGTACTTTGTTTTAAATATCCATCTGCATCAATGGGTTTCTTCCCTGGTGGAAGATCGACAAGTTGCCAAGTGTTATTCTTCATCACTGATTGATATTCAGAATCCATGGCATCTTTCCAAGATTTTGAATGTAGGGGCTTCCGGACTATTGAGGGCTCATCGATTCAATAACTCTACTCATCAAAGCAAAGTTAACTTCTTCTCTTGCTTTACTGTGAGTCCGTGGTCCAGGGGTGGATGTATCTCGGTGGAGCATCCATTCTTGCATCTCGTAATGTACTTGTACACCATTTAGGCATATGTTGAACTATTCCCATGGGTCGTGGTTCTATCTGATCAACACCATCATCCCCATCATCACTTTCATCTTCTAGAGGGAACATCAGCTTCAATTTTTACAATAGGTGAAAATCTACATCTTGTGAGTCCAGAGGAGGAGTCTCTGCTTCCTTCTTCTCAAAAAACTCAACATCTCTGCTAGTGTAGACTTTTCTGGTCTTAGGATCCATCAATCTATACCCAAGAGTTTCTTTCACTATACCCAATGAAGATGAGTTTTGTGACTTCATGTCCAATTTATTTCTTTCTATTTGTTTGGGTATGTGCATGCTTGCTTTACACCGAATACTCGAGGTGTGCAATAGATGGTTTCCATTTTGACCATGCTTCTTGTGGTGTTATTCCATCAAGAGTAGTTATGGGCACTGTTCAACAAATACACTATTGTCTTGCTTTGCTTCTACCCCAAAATAATGTTCTTTGCAAGTCTGGAATCATCGATCATGCATCGCACCATTTCCATGATAGTATGATTTCTTCTCTCAACAACACCATTTTTTGCGGTGTGTGTGGAGGAGGCATTTGTCGACGAATCCCATGAGTTTGTAGGTAGTCTCTGAACTCATCACTGGTGAATTCCCCCCCTCGATATGAGCAGAGAGTTTTGATGTGATGACTAGTTTCATTCTCAACTGCTACTTTGAACTTTTGAAGGTTTCAAATGCTTCACTTTTCTTGCGAAGACAAAAAATCCACATTTTTCTCGAATAGTCATCAACACAAAGCATGAAGTACTGGAACCCATAATGACTTGGCTGCATCGGACCACAAAGATTGGTATGAACCAAGTCAAGTTTACCATGAGCTCAAAATGTACTCCTCTAGAATGAAGCTCTGTGTTGTTTTCTGCTAGGCAGTGAGGACACTTGTTTGTATCCTTCTGAAGAGATGGTAGCCCATGTACCATATTACACCGGTGAAGTGTTTGAGATATTTGAAACTTACATGACCAAATCTCGATGCCACAACTATGTTGAGGTGGAGTTCTTAGCCACAAGTGCTTGATCATCTCTGTGAACAAAATCAAGTTGGAACATGCGTCCCACATTGGAGGCTTTTGCAATTATTTTGAGCCTCTTGATTTGTCTCGAATCAAACATGTTTTCTTGCCGGATTGACTATCAAAGTCAATTTTTAGGTTGTGATCTAGGAGTTGACTGACTGAAAGTAGATTCTTTGTCAACCCAGGGACATATAGGACATCTGATAGTCTGCATTTGCGTGAACCAAGGGGTAGAGAAATGTTCCCAATCCCCGAAATGTATATGAAGAATCATCTCCCAACGAAACATGATTTTTTGATGGCGTGTCCCTCATTGAAATAAACCAATCTCTGTGGCTGGTCATGTGTCGAGTGGCCCCCAAATCAACATACCAAACATCACTAGATGACGTGGATGGTTCACTTGATCGAGCAGTGAACAAGAAGTCTTCATTGTCTGATTGTTCTTGTTGTTGCTCAACAATATTACCTTGCTAGTGGGGTCTTCTTTTCCAGTTCCCCTTTTTCTGCCCTTGATTGTAGTTAGAATGTCCCTTGTTAGATTGTTGTGGAGGTCCAGAGTTGCTTGATGAACCTTTCTTGTAAGTATTATACCAACAATCTTGTAGGTTATGTCCTCTTTTGCAGATTGGACATTGCTTCTTCTATTGTCTATCCCCTTGATACTGATTTTGATTTTGGTATTTTTGATAGGAATTAGGTTTTCCTTTACCTTTTCCTTTCCATTTTTGATGTGAAGAGAAGTGCATTCGCTCCTCTTCATCATCCTTATTGTGCATTTCTTCCTCTTGTTGCATAGTAGGTTTACTAGTTTTTCAAAACTAACTGTCATATCTGACACGTTTAGTGTTGTGACAAAAATGTGGTAAGAAGAGGGGAGTGCTCTCAGAACAATGGGAATGAGAGCATCATCTATGACCAGTTCTCCTAAGGCTAGAAGTGAAGCCCTCAATTCTGTAACTCTTCTTAAGAAAGCTTCTATTTTTTCATTTTGCTTGAACTTTAATGTGTGTAACTGACTCTACAAATTTAGTATAACATTCTTGTTCTTGGCCTCATATACTGTGCTCAACTTATCCCATGCTTCTTTGGCTATTTTGGCATCTCGAATGTGGGGTTGCACATCATCAGACACTCCAAACAAGATGATGAGTTTGGCCTTTTGATCTGCTTTATCAAACTACCATTTGTTGTGTTGTATCAGTAGTTGATCTGGTTAGAGTACCATTCACAACAGGCCAAATTTCTTCAAACTCAAGTTGTGTCTTGATTTTTGTCTTCCATGTAGCATAGTTGTTTCCTCTGAGTAGTTGTGAATCTGGAAGAAAAAATTTGGGGGCATTGGTGCCCATTTTACAGAGATCACTAGATGGGTTTGGCTCTTATCACTCCTAGGTATTAGGTCTCCCAATCTATATACCATTAGTTCGATATATCGAACCTTTCTATATACGCCCTTCCGATATACCTAGCGGTACGTGGAAGAAGCTCACCCTTTCTATATACCCAAAGGTATGTGAAAGAGGCGTTAACATACGTGAAAGAATTCAATACATGGTACCAAGACAATATTGATGGGGTCTGTGTGATTATTGACACCGGCTCAAAGAAATATCCTCATACGCACGCGTGCGTAACTTTGCTATATACTTGGATAATTTCTCAGTCCGGATTTATGTCATGCAATCATTCAGATGGATGGGATGGTTCATAGTGTGTGCTTTGTGACCTTATTACTCCCCATCGATTTAAAGGGTCGATGCCCAGATGATGTTGTTGTAGCTATATTAGGTGTTAAGTGCAGTAGTAGTAGTCATGATGGCTTTACCCGTAAGTGCTTCCCAGAGGCACCATATATACCGAATGCTGCGAATGAGATCTAGGATCTCGTGAGTGTTATAGAACCAATTTTCACTTTTTTTATTACAATTTGTCTAGTTTCTGAGTAGTTACAAAGTTTTGTAGTTGACTATGGCAACCTGCAAATTAGTACAATATAATGAAGTATACAAATTACATTCAAAAATTTGAAAAAATTGAATGGCAGAAAATTTTTTTTTTTTTGGCCCTAGTGGCCTCTGAGCCCAAAATGACCCACTATGCCAAAAAAATTGCAAAAATATAGCTGAAAATGCAATTTTTGGATAGGCCTCCTTTAGAAAAAAATGTCCGAAATGAAAAAACAAGTTGAATGGGGAAATTTTTTTTTACCCTAAATTAGGGATTTCCCTGCTAAATTTAGTTAGTTATAACTAAATTTGAATTTTCCGCTAAAGTTAGCAGATTCCACCAAATATTTCCACCAAATTCAAAAAGACAAGTTGGGGGTGGGATTTGAACCCCTCACCTCCCACTTCTAAGTTTCTCTGGTCTATCCACCTTGGCTCTTATGAGCGCTTGATATAGAAATGAAGCAAATTGTATTTGAAGTATATGAAAAAATGACTTACCTCATTAAAAAGGGACGTGGCAGAGGTTCCACGTGGCTTTGTTGTTGACTGCGGATTAGGGTTACCTCTTTAAATGGATTTGAGAGGTTTTTTTTTAATCTCCTTGGAGTTTTCCACAACCGCATAAGTATTATCTCCACCATTTTTTTTGTTTGATCCACCTTTTTCCTTCACCACTTTTTTAATTTTTGACGCCTTGTCTTGTGTGCAAGCCACTTTTCTTATTTCTTTCTTTAGCCACTTCTATTTAATACCTTTGAATTTGCTTGCAGGTGTATGCAGGTCAGTGGAGGTTGGTTTGCAGGTGTGTGGAGGTTTGTACACAGTGTTCAAGAAGATGCCCTTGGGCATTGTTTGTAATAGCTCCTTATTTGATTTGAAACGTCTTTTGCATTGTTAGCCTCTATTGTGTATTGATATGCAGGTGACGTGGAGATTGTTGGGGAGGAGATGGAATGGTTTGAGGAGAGAGATGCCTCAATCTATGGCAGAGGAGTTTACTATTTTATTTTTTTTTTGTGAATGCAAGTTGAATGCAAGAGCTTAGTGAAGTCGGCCTTCAATGGAACTCGATATGAGCTCGATCCTTCTCCAAAATACTTAAACAACTTGGTCATTGTAGAGATCAATGCCCAACACGATCAATATGGGCTACAAGATAATGGCTGAGAGTCCTCCAACACTAGCAGTCTGCTATATTTTTAGCAGAGACTATATCGACCTTCCAAATTAGAGACAAAACCCTAATGGGGATAAATGATTTTTTTAATATAATTTGATTGCTATAAACCAGAAAAATGCTCCAGAAGCAAATTTTCCTAGTGCAGAGAGCACCAGGAAAAAAAAATTGCTTTCCATTTACCTGGAGAATGCACAGGAGGTTGTGGGTTTGCAGGGGGTTCTGGGAAGCTGAGGAGGTAGCATGGCTCTCCGTTGATGCAGATTTCTTCTCCATGAATTCTCCTTCTTCGCAACCTTCTCCAACCTTGCCAGGAGCTTCAATTCACTCTGGTACCAAATGTAAATTGAGAAACAGGGGGAAGCCTGATTAAATTTATTAATCTCAATCAACCAATTTACAATAGTAGGACTGCAATACTTATAGGTATTGTACAGTCATGTGCAGACAAAAGAAAAGGTTGCACAGGTACAACCAGAATTACAACAACTTCCATAATACATCCGGGAAGCACACAAAAATACAACCAACAAATTATATTGTTAAAACAATATAACAACATCCGTGATGTTGGAAATAAAACAAATAATATGGTTAATAAAACCAAATAACAATATTATTTAATTAATATTATTAATTAAATAATAAATTATATAATGCATAATTAATTAGGATAATAATACTTATATTCATATGTTCATCTAGACCCATTATAGGTGCTTTTCCAAGGCATGAGGATGAGTTATAGATCCATGTGAGCTCATGGATTCATGTAGGTGAGTGATTCATGATGTATTAAGGTTTTGTGGGAATTTTGGATAGGTTTTATGAAGAGTTATAGTGTTGGTTAGTTGATTGACCCTAGCCTAAACCATGTAAAACCCTAAGGGCTAGTCATGCAAATGAGATGGGTTGAGAAGATGGAGATCTATTTGAGATCCATGATGATGATTGGAGATGATGAAAATGGGTGTCATTAGAATGTGTGAAAAATGGAGTCATTCTGAATAATATTTTGCAAGTTATGATGTTTTATGTGTGAAACAGGTCAAAGAAAGAGTGTTTTCTAGCTCGAATTACACCTTCTGATGCTCACCATAAATTGTGTGATTTTACATGGGACATTATATATTTTAGGATTTTTTTCATTGAGTTAATAAGGTTTCAAAAAAATAATGAGGTCATTTCATCGTCATGTTTTTATGAACGAATGTTAAGAAGGTAAACAACTTTTTGTGTGTTTAAAACCCTAGCTCAAAAGTGGTAGGAGAGATATTGATCATAAGTTCCCATAATTTATTTTTTGTTATATTATGATGATTTTATGTTGTAGAATACTCCTCATATTTACATAAAGGTAAGATAGAGCATGTGGTGATGAGTGGACCCCACCTAAAAATGTAAGTTTCTAAAGAAGTTAGTTTGGGAAAGGTTGTCCAAAGGAGTTACAAAATAAATTGAATTTTTTTATTATGGGAGTTTTAATTGATGTCCATGATGATTTTAGATCATGGTTGTGCTTATAAATGGAAAAAGTGTTCCTATTTATGAAGACTAGTCTTAAGGCAGTTTTGGGGAAGTTTTTGAGTAGTTTTCATAGAGATATGGACTTTGTCAAGGCCTTCCACTTGGAGTTGGAAGGAAATGTAAGATGTTATGGAAATAGGATTCAGATATATTTCTAATGGTATATTTTTTGTCTCATTATGATGATATTTTATGGGTTCAACCAACTCAATTTTGAAGAGAAGAAGGTTTTTTGTTTCTCAAGATAGAATTGCTTTTTTGAAAGAAATATGAGTAGAAGAAGGCATGAGATGGATTATTTGATGCTTTATATCAGTTAGAGAGTGAAGAGGGATGATTTTTTTTCCTATTTAAGGAATTTTTAGGTCTTTAAAGTGACATAAAGGGTGAAAACTAGTTGAGTTTGTAAAACTACTTTTTGGGAAGCTTATTTGGTGAAGAGGAAAGTGGTGTGGTTTTACACATATGGATGTTTCATGAGATCTAAAGCATGGATGTGATCTAAAGGTCAAGGGATTCAAATTAGTGGTTACATGCCATATTTGAGATGTTTGGGTGGTCTTGAGGCCCAAAGGTGAAGACAAGGTTCTAGAAACAATTGTTTTGTGAAGGATATGAGCCTTCTTGAGTGAGTTATGATAAATTTGATTGGTGAAAGATAATTAACAACCATGGATGATGTTTTATGTCATATTTTACATTTTTGTGAATTTGGGATCTTTAATAATCATGGTTATGGTGTTTTTGGTTTTATCTCATCCAAGTGATGGGGTTTTGAGCTTGTTTTGTGCTTGTTTGGTGCATTTGGGCATGGACGACCTACATGGGTCCAATATGAATATTTTTATGAATGTTTTGGGATTTTTTAATTTTTTTTGGTCAAAATTATGATGTAGGACCGACCTCCTTTATGTTTTTGAGTTGGAGTGCATATAAAAGTGAAGTTTGAATTCAAATTTGCACTAGTTAAGAGAGGGAAAAGTGTGACCCATGTGTGTGATTGAAATAGGTATGAAGGAATAATTTCAGAGATGAGTAAGTGTGTGAAAAAGTTTGAGGAATGTTTTAGAGAGTGTGTGTAAGGTTTTGAAGCCAAGACAAGTCCATGAAAGTGAAGAAAAGATTTGAGCTAGGTGAATGAGGGTTTAAACAAGGGTTTGAAGGTGTGTGAGCTGAATAGGTGATCTCCATCATTTTTGTAGAAAAAAACATAAAATATCTTCATCAAAAGGTGGTTGAGTGGGTGTTTTGATCATCTTAGGGGTTGTATCCTCCTTGTGGAGTTGGTGCTTCACTAAACTAGGGGGGTTGGTTGGTCTCCTTGTAGGGTTGGTGCTCTACTAAACTAGGGGTTGGTGCTCCTTGTGAAGTTGGATTCACTAAATACTTTTGATTTGAGTAATATAATAGAATTTTTAGTGGGTTTTCTTCCCTTGAGGGTTTCCCACTTATATCTTGTGTTATGGTGTCTCTTTCATGGTTTTGTTGATTTTATTGAATTTTGCACACATTAATGAATGGTTGAATGGTTTATGATTTAAGTAATCAAATATGAAATTGATTAAAGTTTTGTAAGGAATGATTCACCCCCCCTCTCAGTCCATTTTGCTTCCAAAAATTGGTATCAGAGTAAGTCCTTTTGGAGAAGTTTGATCACTTGAAAGGAGATCCTTGAAGCACAAAAAATGGTGAGTCAATAGAGTGGCTCTTCTACCAACAAGGCACCATTGTTTGATGGAGTGAACTATGATTTTTGGAGATTTTGAGGATGAGGACTCACATCATGTCCCTAGGGTTTGATATTTGGAAATATATGGAGGATGGTTATATTGTTCTACTACTCCACCAACAAGTAATGTAGACAAGAAGCTGTGTAGTGATAATTCAAAGGCTATGAATGTTATCATGTGTGGTCTAGATGAATCTAAGCTTGTGAAGGTGATGCATTTCAAATCAGCTAAGGCTATGTGGGAGAAACTTTAGGTCTTGTATGAAGGATACTCCAAGGTAAGAACTAAGCTACAAACTTTCATAAATCAGTTTGAAGGACTTAAAATGAATGATGATGAGTCTATTACTACATATTTTCTTAGGGTTGACAAGGTTTTCAACACCATGAAAGGTTAGGTGAAGATGTGAAGGAATAAGTTGTAGTTCAAAAGGTTTTGAGATCTCTAACACCTAAGTTTGATTCCAAAGTGTCTACTATTGAAGAGGCCAAGGATTTGACTCTTTGAAAATGGATGAGTTGCATGGAACCTAATTGCATATGAGATGAGGATTTGATTGAAAACCTATCAAGAAAGAGATAGCCTTTTCAGGTTATGAAATGAAGACAAAGGAAAGAAGACTAAGGTTGATGATGTTGCTCATGAGTTGGATGATGATGAGTTATTTTCCATGGTTTGCTAGAAGATTGAATGTTGGATCTAGTAAGTACAAAGGTAAACTTCCTTTTAAATGTTTTAATTGTGGTAAAGTAGGTCACTTTTTTCTAAGTGTTCCTCATAGGCATGAAAAGGAAGGTGATGAAGATCATGAGGGTGATCATGAAAAGAAAAATCATAAGTATAGTAAAGGTAAGAAGAATTTCAAGAAGTTTGACCACAAGAAGAAGGGAAAGAAGAGTTTTTACACAAAGGAAGAGGTTTATTCTTCTGAAGCAAGTAGTGAGAGTGATGTTTCAGATTTTCTGAATCTGAATCTGATCATGAAGATGTTGGAGATGAGGTGTTTTTCATGACTAAATATGCCATGAGATCTACTAGTGGTGGTTCTACATTATTAGGTGATTTCATATCAAATTCTTGCAAAGATTTTAAGGAAGAAGAAGATGATTGAAATGAATTGGTATGTGTCAATATGAATTGAAGCATGTTGAAAAAAATAAAAATAAGAAATTGAGATCTCAAGTCAAAGAGAATATATGAACAAAGATTCATGATCTAGAGAGAGAAACATTGGGTTGTTAACAAAAAGCTTGATGAAATAATGAGAAATGCTAGAGAAAGATGAGTTTCTATGACTCTAAATAAAGAATCTAAGTGAAAAAAAGTGACTCTTCTTAGAGAGTTTTCTGATGTGTTCAGAGGTTGGTAAAAATCATTTCAGAAATTTGAGAAAAGTACCAAGGATCTTGATGATCTTCTTTAAAAAAAAAATCAATAGGTGATAGAGACTAGGTTTGGGTTTCAAAGAGATGACCTCAAAGGAAAAAAATGAAGAAATAGATGATAATTTTCAAGAAAGGATGGTGAAGGACCAAGCACTAAGGAAGGAAAAGAAGGAGAAATTCATTAAAAAAATGTGAAGACAAAATCAATTAGAAACCTAATGCTTCAAGGTATGAAAGATCTTTCAATGGTTATTGTTTTACTTGTAATGGTTTTGGTCATAGGGAAAAGGAGTGTAGGAGGTTTATAGAGATGATCATCCTTGGAGGGATAGTAGGAGTGAGAAAGCTAAGAATGTAGTATGCTACAATTGTCATGAAAGAGGCCATGTTGCTAGATATTGTTTATATGATCCACCTAGTCAAGTTGAAGGCTACAAAGGTAAGAGTTTAGTTGTGTGTTTCAGTTGTAATGAATTTGGTCATGTTGTTAGAGAGTGTCACTATGGTTTCTCAAGGAAGATTATAATAGTCCTAAAGGTCCTATAAAAGTAATAAAAGGATTTCAAGGGTCTATATGTATGCATGCTAGTAGTCAAGGTAGGATATGGGAGCCTAGAAGGAACAACAATGGTCTCAACAAGAGTTGATGTGAATGTAAGATAAAGTGTGTTCTCGAGTATAGATCAAAAAAAGATAATGGAAGTGATTTTCAGGTGTCTAAGAGGGCTTGGGACCTCTTTAAGTCATTCTTTTAGGATTCATCATGAAATATATGCCTCTACTAGGATTCTTAGAGGTGTATTGATCCAAATGAAGCAATGGAAAGAGGTGGAGCTAGTTAACTAAATTATGATACTATAAGGTCATTACATGATGTCAAATGTGTCAAGTATGTCAAATATGTTCAAGTCATGTTGTGTATTCATATCATTGTGGTTTTCAATCAAGGAATGTATGTTTATAGTCAAGATGTCTTCATCTTAACGTTTCAATAATTCACAAATCTATCATGAGTTAAGGAGTCAAGTTTTGTGAAATAACAAGAAGATTAAGTAATGTGTGAAGGATTTTTTTCTAACAATATTTAACATGAAATGGTTTGTCTTAGTCTTATTTGATCTTGAGGTTCAATGTTAGTCCTTCATTAGGTCTTGATCATTTTTGTCTCAAAAGTTTAAGATAAGTAATGTGATGCTATGTGAAGTCAATTTGTTATAAGTCAGTGATCAAGTTGGTGGTATATATAAAGGTCTGATTTTATCATGAGTCAAAGTCTTTATAAGTCAACAATGGGTCAAAACAAGATGGTTGAGATCAAAGGTTGTTATGGTATTGTAAGATGTCTTGTCAAAGTATGAAGTCACCTACATGACCTATAAAGGTGTGTTAAAATTAATTTCAAGCATGTCAAATCTGTGTGTATCTCAAGGATATGGTGTAGGAGTTAATCTAGGTATGTATAAGAAGTACATCATGGATAATTGTGAAAAATGTCAAGATTCTTTAGCATATGATATATATTGAGACTTTAGGAAACCCTATTTAGGGTTTAGAGTGTTTGTGAAATGAAGGTCTTAGAGGTTGATTCAAGATTTATTGAAAATCTGAACATATAACCTGAAATATACCTCCTTATGATTTTTGTGGTCTTATAGATAAATAAGTGGATAATTGGTTATCTATGATTTCATAAACAATTTGATTCTCAATGTTGAGGGTAAAGTCCACATTTGGGTGAAGGGTTTATAAAGATACGACAAGTGAAGTTTGATCCTTCCTCTCCAAATGCCTATGGTGTATCATGGTTTACATATAAAACATGAAAATGGGTTAAAAATAGTGATAATTCTCTTTGGAAATGAATGCATCAAAAGAATAGAAGTGGATTTCACTTGGAGTAGGGCTTGAGACTATGCAAAGTGAAAATGTTATGGTTACAAAGTCAAAAGGAGTGTAATCAAATGATGTAAATAAGATGACTACATGATTTTAAATTTCTATTATACTTGGAATAAAGAGTTAAGTCTAGTGATGTTAACCAATGTAATGGAATCAAAAATGAAAAATTAATTTATTTCATTTATAGAGATGTTATGAATATAAAATGATTAGGATGACAGGAGAACAAATAGATGTTTCAAATTAAAAAATCATGGTTTTCAAGTAGGTGATGGAATATGTGTGATGGTAGTATAAATGAGTGATGATCTAAAAAAGGTGCATGGACACAAAATTTTTTACTTATGTATCATAGTGAGGATAAGATCAAATGTTTTAGAACTTAAGTGTCAATAGAAATAAAGAATGTGAGGTTATAGGTCTATCAAAGGAAAAAAGATTATATCCATCTTATGTTAGATAAGATTCTAAGAATGATTTGAAAGAGAATTTATATTAATGTGAAGGATTTAATTATATGATTGTTTGTTCAGAAAAATCATATGTTGATACTATAATCCAAGATGATTCATGTTCAAGGCTCTCTAAGTATACTATGTGTCAAAATGCAATAACATAGGATTATAGATGAATCTTCAATGCAAGGGGAGACTCTCTTGTTATAAATCCAAATGAAAAGGTATCAAGAAGTGGTGAGATCCAGTGGTATTGAATCTTGTTCTATTCCTCTTGATTGTTGGTAGGTTGATAATCCAAAAGAGTCAAGTATGGTGGACAAAAGTATATGGAATGCATGCATAATTTTGTTATGTAACTTAGATAGGGGAGATTGAATTGTTTCTACTTAGGTATATGTGGTTCCAATTTAAAAGGATATGGAAAGAATGATGGTGATGTATAGGTATAATTCAAAGGAAAATGGTGTGATTAACACTAAAAGGGTTAAAATAAATGTTAAAGAAGATCTAAAACATTAAAAATAGGGCTTTAGGATCTGTATGATGAAGTAGTTGATATCTTCCAAGGCATAAATCAAGGTAAGAAACCAAGTTTTGTGTTTTTCTACTAAAGTAGGATGGTATGAGTCCAGGGGAGTCATAAAGAGGTATTTCAATATGTGTGATGATGGTTATAGGATACGAAATTTTGTCAAAAATGCCTTTGAAGAAGATGGTCTTAGGGATCTCAATTTAAAAGAGTGATGTGAAGACAAGGTATACAAGAAACTAGTCAAGTTTGAGCTTTCTCAAGTTGTGATAGTCCAAGAAAAACTAAGAATGGTGTTCTAAGATCAATTTCATTATTTTTGGCATGTGAGTGAATGTTATGTATAGTTTTAGGTTATATTGTTCCCTTCAAATGCTGAGAAAGAAAGGCAAAAACATATTTCAAAGTGAAGAAAATGACAAGTTTATGCAAAAATGAATGACTTTGGTTGATCTTTCCAACCAAATAGATGATCATATGAAGGCTGAGAAGGATGAATATCAGTTGGTATAGGTATGTATTTTTCATTAATGTAAAAAGGGGAGAAGATTAGGTAGTTTTCCATCAATGACAAAGGGGAGATTGTTGGCATGTTGAGTTATAGGTGTTATCATTGATGTAAAATCTCATTAATGACAAAGAGGATGATGGATTAGGATCATAAGATGCTTGGTAGGTTGATGTCATGGATTATCATGTGGTTTCATGATGGCATATTCTAGTGTAATCTAATGCTAAAAAATAACTAAATAAAAAACTAAATAAATGGATTAATAAAATAATGAAATGAAAGTACCCAAGTAATCTAAGCAATGCAATGTGAAATCTTAATATGCAAAGAGGGATAAGAAATCCTTAGTTGATTTGAAGATGTCATGGGGACTATGTCATCATGGAGACCCGATTGAACATGAGGAGGAAAACTTCACATAGGGGGATACTAAAAAGGTGCATATCTAGACTTTTTGGCTAGATCGGGGTGCCTAGAGAGGGATAGGGGCACCCATGGGTGCCTTGGTCTAAGATTTGTGGTGCCCTAGTCTACAAAAATGACAAAAAAACCTCCTGCAAAACCCTAAACAAAGCATCAAAACCCTTAAAAATAAAAGATGCATATGAAGGGTCAGACTGTCCTCAACTACCAAATTGATGGACTTATCACTAAGTGATGTACTACATCTCAGAACCAATGTAGTTCTAGGTGTGTGTGTGTAATTGTGCCCTAGGTTGCTCTTGTGTCAATCACACTTTTTGAAGTAGTGAGAAAAGTAACTAGATGTAGAATGTAATAAATGTGTGCATGGAAACAATAGAATCCCCTCCTATGAAGTGTGATGCAGATGAACCAACCTTGTGTGCCTTGTGATGGAGCTAGATGGATGCAAACTTTAGATGCCTTTGATGGATGCAACCTTAGGTGGTGATAGTAAGTGCTTAGTGCTTGGTCCCTCATTATGGTCACATAAATTTATATTTATATGGTTCTCTTTCTTTAATTTCGTAATTAACCCCAAAAAGGCCGACCACCAAAAATATAAGAAGCTCAAATGGCTAGAAAGTGCCCAAAAAGTGAGAGGAAAGTGTAAAGAGGATCATGGTGCCCAGAGGGGACAAGGTGCCCTAGTCCTAGTTGGGCATCCCAATCAAAATAGGAAAAACACAGTATGAGAATACAGACTGGGAAAGTATGGGTGTAAGATTGAAAGTAACAATAGAAAACAATGAAAAATGGCCAAAGACATGGGTTAATTATTACTCTTTTCACTTGAGAACCATATGAATAGTAGTATGAGACCGGGACTAAATAATGACTCAAAGTGCATGATTTTGTGTCTACATTTTCCCCACTTTATGTTGGTGAGAAAAATCTCAAGAACATAAATAAATTAGATAGAGATGTGTACCTAGATATCCATGTAGAGTGATGTAGAAAGTGTGCCAAGGACTAGAAAAAGCATGGAGTGATAAAAAATATGGAGCATGGAGACTAAAGATGCAAAAGTGTAAAAAGTGATGAGAGTGAACCTAGGGTGAGAAGTGCGTGTGTAGATGCCAATGTGTGTAGTGTACTGCATGGTTAGTATCATGTGTGTGTGTACCACCATGTGTGTGTGTTGTTGTTGCTTGCTTCCCATATGGATGGACTACAAAAGAGAAGATGATCAAGTAGTCAAATACACATGTATATGTGTATGTGTAAAAAATGCATGTATATATGTAAAAATCATGTAAATGTAAAGTACAAAAATGAAAAAGGAACATGTGCACCTGATCCATGATGAGAAAAAGGGTGTAGAAAGGATCTATAAATGTTGATGAATGTGAGTTTTTGGGTGATCTCATGCCACTGGTGAAGAAGTGTAGGGAGGAAAGTTTGATTTATCCTCCAACCTATAACTACTTCCCGAGAGTGAAGAGATCTCTATTTATTGTAGTTTTTTGGGTGATCCGAATGCCACTGGCTGAAAAGTAGTGTAGAGAGGAAGGTTTGGTTTATCCTCTAACCTGTAACTACTCCCCAGAATGCTAAGGACAATCTTTGTCCTGTAAAATCTATTGTGTATGGAGTTCATAGACTGGTCTGAACCCACTTCGTTGTGTAACCCACTATGTCATGGAAAAAAAACTGAAAACTAAACTATATTGTGTATTTGTGTGTAAACCAAATGATTCCCCCTCTTTGGGGCACATGTGACATCGTGGATAGGAGAATGTGGCCCAAAAAGAGGACCGACCATGGATATTGAAATTGTGCCCTGTAGGGGGAGGGGATGTGCTTGGTAGAAACCAAGGCACACAAAAACAAGTGGCTAGAAAAAAGTGTTAGTACAAACAATGCATGTAGAAAACAAGTGTAAGCCAAACAAAGAATGTGTAAGCTAGAACATAAGAAGATAATGTAAACACCCAAGAAGACAATGTAGGCCACACAAAGTGGGTTGCAAACATGGGACACCACTCATGATGTCACAAGACACTCAAGGCCACAATGGCTACAAACAAACAAGTGTGCACACAAGACAAAGGGAAAATCCCACAAACAAGAACAAACAATAATAGATAATGTAACAAACAAGTATGGAAGCAAATATCCCTACATAAAAAATGTTGCACATGAAACACCCATTAGCATGTTAGAAAGATAAAACATATGTCAAAAGCATGTATAAACCAAAGTAGTGTGTTATGAACAAAAATGAAACAATAACACTGTAGCATACGAATGTGGATGCCCCCAAGAGCCATGTGGGATTGGTAGTCAAGCATCCATGTTGTGTGTAGTATCCCTGTATAGTATGATATGATCACAACTAGAAAGAAAGTGAATGTGCATGTGTGTATGATAATGATAATGACATACAAGATATCTATCTAGCATGTGTAATAAAGTGAACATGTAAAAGTAAGTGCAAAAAAAGAGTAAATGTAACCATAAAATGCAATATGTTGTGGATGGATGGAATGGAATACAAAGTGAATGATAGGATCACATGTTCCCCGAGTGAATGGAATTTGTATGTAGTGAGGTTCATTTTTATGCCCCCTCAACAATCAAGAATGAACCATAAACGAGAGTGCGTCATCGGGAAATGGTCAAACTATGTGTTGTGTGCAATGTGTTGTGATGAGTGTGTAGTGATGATATGTGACCTAAAGATGAAGTGTGTGTGACATTGTAGCCTAAGTGTATATCATGACAAGATGAATAGAAGGAGTGGTGATTTAGCCTAAATCGTATACCACTAAATGATGAAAGAAAAAGTGATGATGTAGCCTATCACGAGATGATGCTAGAAGAAGTGACCCTATAGCCTAAAGCATATATCACTTAATCTAGGTATGTCATGATGAGAAAATATTGAATGATGAACATGTAAGGGTGATGAGGTCCATTTGTGATGTATACCCTCAACATTCTAGTATGGACCATGAGACTAGAGTGTGTCATCAGGTAGTGAGTGCATGAGTATAGTAGTAGAATAGAATGTGAAAAATATGTAAAATATGTATGTAAGTAGTAGTGTATGTAAATGTATGTAAATGAAAGATGTAGATGACCTAAAATGATGTAGATAGTAGATAATAGTAGATGTAAGATACAAGATGTAATGTAAGGTAAGATGTAAAATGTAAGATGACATGTATGATGTGTGAAAATGCATAATATGTAGTGGCTATGGTGTAGTATGTGAGGCATGAGTAGAATGTGTATGATGTATGTAGGACAAGATGTAGGAATAAAGTGTAGAATGTAAGTGTAAATGTAGTATGATGTGATGTGTAGTGTATTGTGTGCAATGTGTGGGGTTCATGTGTGTATAGAATGCCCTCAATAGTCAAGTGTGAACCGAAGCACAAGAGTGTGTCATCGGGTAATGATGTTTGATGTAGATGTATGTATGCTAGATGTATGTGTGAGTATGTGGAAAAGTGATGATGAATAATAAGATGTCATGATGTTGTTAGGGGAGTATAGATGTCATGCCCCCAAGTGTGCATATGATGAAGAAAGGATCATGTAATGTCATCTAAGGTCATCATTGATGTCTGATCAAAGCCAAAGGTGTTGCAAGCATTAGAGACTTGGTAAGCAATAGTGTCGGGTTGATCATGTAATGAGCCATTGAGGCATAAAGTTATACATACCCATAGCATATTCCTCATCAGTGAAGGGTGGTAATGGACATCCATGTGCATACCAATGAGTGAGATTTTGTGTATAGCCAAGAAAAGAACTATTGTTGCAAATGAATATATGACAAAAGGCATGGGAAATGATATATCAATATGATCAGGGGTCAATGTACCCCTAATGTAATCAAGCCAAGATTTTCCTAATGTAAGTGGAAAAGAGTGAGGATATGTAGCGAAGAAGACTTGTAAGATGGAAGACACGTAAACCATAGGCAATAATAATAAGTGACAAACCCATAATAAGGATGAGGATCATGTGAGTGGAGGATAAATATCCTCAAAAAAAAACCTAATGAGTTAAACCCTCATGTGTACATATAGTGACATCACAAGTAGGATCAAATGGAATATGTTCCCAATATGAATCATTCATGAAAAGTATGCATGTAAATGACATGCATGCTAATGATGGAGGAGGAGGTATGAGAAGGTGTAGGATAGAAATGTCCATATGTATGGGACAGGCCCCCCGATAAATAATCATATAGTAGTAGTAGTAGGTAGGGAGGTGATGGTGGTAGTGGAGAAACAACATCTATCACACAAATAACACCTTCAAGTGGTGGTAAATGAGGTGGTTCATCCATAGGTTGAGGATCATATGTAGTATCAGTATGTGGAATAGGAAGAGTAGTATTAGGATCTTGGTCACAATATTTGTAGGCATCATGGTCACATGAAAATAGTATATTCAATACCTTCATGTATGAATTTGACACAATGATGTATAGTAGAAAATGACTTGCATGGCATGGAGCCATGGTCTACCAAGAAAACAATTATAGGAGACTGGAAATTCAATGACAAAGAACACAGTGTTAATAGTTTTTGGCCCTATAGTGATAGGTAATGTAATGTGACCAACACATGGATGAACAAAACCATCATATGCATGTAGTGAAAGACAAGATGGATTAACATCATGAGTGGAAAGACCTAGCTTCTCAATGAATGACATGGGACATAAGTTGAGTTCAGATCCATTATCAATTAAAGTGTGCTTGATACCCACATTATAAATGTGAATCATGATATGCAAGGGTGGGTCATTATCAAAGGTATTAAGATCAGCATGAGGATTAGATGGGAAAGAAATATGTTGAGAAAATGCATCCACGAATGTGTTATATACCAAGTCAGGATGCATATCAACATGAATGTGAGTAGTAGCAAGAAGATGTTGGACTCTATGCCTTAAATTAGGATTTGCAAGAAAATAATCATTGATTGAGATACTCATGATGATTATACTCTAGGATGATAAGAAAAGAATGAGGATCCTAAAAGCGTGAAGATCGAGTCAAGTCGAGTTCACCAAAATGATTAACTAAAATGGAATATTCTAGTGTAATCTAATGTTATAGGAGTAGTAAAATAATTGAATAAATGAAGTAATAAAATACTGAAATAATACCCAAGAAATCTAAGAAATGAAATGTGAAACCCTAATGTGCAAAAGAGGGTTAAGAAATGCCTTAGTTGATTTGAAGATGTCGTGGACTGTGTCGTAGTGGAGACCAGGATGAACATGAGGAGGAAACCTTCACACAGAGCCTCGAGAAAAAGTGCATATTTGGACTATCTGGCTAGACTAGTGGGCATCTAGAGAGGGATAGGGGATGCCTTTGGGTTCCTTGGTCTAAGATTTGGGTACCTGTATGAAAAAAATGATGAGAAAACCTCCTCGAGTGCTTGAGATGTTTCATTGAGAAAATCGTGAATGTCATTATATGATGCCAAAGTCATTGTAAACCTACAATGAAGAATCACCTGTAAAACCCCAAACAAGCATCAAAACCCTAAAAATAAATATGCATATGAATGGGTCATATTGTCCTCAGCTTCCAAATTGATGGACTTATCATTGAGCATTGCACTACATCTTAGACCCAATGAAGTTATGTGTGTGTGTGTGTGTGTGTAATTGTTCCCTAGGTTGCTCTTGTGCCACTTCACACTTTGTGAAGTAGTGAAGCAAGTAACTAGATGTAGAATGTAATAAATGTGTGCATGGAAACAATAAAATCCCCTCCTATGAAGTGTGATGTATATGAACCAACCTTTTTGCCTTTTGATGGAGCTAGATGGATGTAAATGTAGTTATAGATGCCTTTGATGGATGCAACCTTAGGTGGAGATAGTAGTGCTTAGTGTTTGGTCCTTCATTATGGTCACATAACTTTATATTTATATGGTTCTCTTGTTTTAATTTCATAATTAACCCCAAAAAGGCTAACCACCAAAAATATAAGAAGCTCAAATAGCTAGAAAGTGCCCAAAAAGTGAGAGGAAAGTGTAAAGAGGATTAGGGCACCCAGAGGGGACCAAGGCGCCCTAGCCTTGGTTGGGCACTGATCGAAATAGGAAAAACACAGTATGAGAATACAAACTATGGGAAAGTATAGGTGCAAGATTAAAATTGGTAACATAAAACAATATAAAATTTCCAAAGACATGGGTTAATTATTACTCTTTTCACTTGAGAACCATATGAATAGTAGTATGAGACTAGGACTAAATAATGACTCAAAGTGATGGAGAATATTGGTTTGAGTTTCTTGGTGGATTTAGGAGCATGGTAGCAACATGGAGAGAATGTTTGGGTATTTTTAGGCACTCACATGAATTTCGGGTTGCGAGTACAAGTTGAAGACTTCGGTTTGGTGTTCATCTAAACCCATTCTAGGTGCTTGAGGCATGAGGATGAGTTGTAGAGATATGTGATATCATTGATGTATTTAGGTGAGTGATTTATGATTTATTAATATTATTTGGGCCTTTTGGAGAGGTTTCATGATGATTTATAGGTTTTGAGTTGACCCTAGCCTAAACCATACGAAAACCCTACGGGCTAGTCATGTAAATGAGATGGTTTGAGAAAATGTAAATATATTTAATCCATGATGATGATTTGAGATAATTCACATGGGTTTCTTAGAGGTGTGAGAAAAAATTGGAGTCATTCTAGATAATATTTTTCAAGTTATAATGTTTTATATGAAACGAGGGTCAAGAAAAGAGTGTTTTCTAGCTCAAATTACACCTTCGATGCTCACACTAAATTGTGTCATTTTTATGGGACCTTTTGGATTTCAAGGAATATTTTATATTTAGTTAATAAGGTTTAAATAAATAAATATTTTACAAAAATAATGAGGTCATTTAATCATCATGTTTTTATGAGCAGAATGTTAAGAAGGTAAACAAATTTTTGTGTGCATGAAACCCTATCTCAAAAGCGGTAGGAGAGATATTGATCATAAGTGCCCATAATTGATTTCTTGTGATATTATAATGATTTTATGTTGTATAATACTCCTCTGATTTCCAAAAAGGTAAGATAGAGCATGTGGTGATGAGTGGGTCCCCCACGAAAATGTAAGTTTCTAAAGAAATTCAATTTAAAGAAAGATTGTATAAAGGAGTTGCAAAATAAATTGAATCTTTTTTAGCATGGGAATTTTACGTGATGCCCATGATGGTTTCAGATGACGGTGGTGCCTCTAAATGGAAAAGTGTGCCCTATTTATGAAGTTTGGTCGTAAGCGCGTTTTGGGAAAGTTTAGAACAGGTTTTCAAAGATGGACTTGGTTGAAAGAATTACATTTGGATTTGGAAGGAAAAGTAAGATGTTATAGAAATATGATAATGAGGTATTTCTAGTGATATAAGTTTTGTGCTTGGTGATGAGTTTTGATAGGTCAACAAGCTCAATTTGTAGATAAGAAGGTTTGTCATTTCTTAGGACAAAATTGCTTTTGCTGAAAGATTGAGGTAGAAGAGGTGTGAGATGGATTGTTTGATGCTTGATATTAGTTCAAGAGTTAATATGGATTAATTTTATTCCTATTTAATTATTTTGGAGGTCTTGAAAGTGGAAGCAAGGGTGTGAACCAGTTTGTAAAACTACTTTTGGGAAGCTCAGTTTGGTGAAGAGGAAAGTGAGTGTGGTTTGCATATATGGATGTTTAATGAGCTATATAAATCATGGATGTGATATAAAATTCCAAGTGATTCAAATTAGTGGTCACATTCCATAGTTAAGATGTTCTTGGGTGGTCGTGAGGCCCAAAGGTGAAGACAAGGTTTCAAAAATAGTTGTTTTGTGAAGGATATGAGTGAGTTATGATAAATTTGATTTGTGAAAGCTAATTAAAGACCATGGATGATGTTTTTATGACTTATTGGACATTTGTGGTGAATTTTGGAGCTTTACTAATCATGGTTATTGTGTTTTTGGTTTTAAGCTTATTTTGTGCTAGTTTGGTGCATTTGGGCATGGCTATCCTACATGGGTCCAATATGAATATTTTTATCAACGTATTGGGATTTTAAAAATATATATAAATTATGATGTGTTATTGAACTCCTTTATTTTTATGAGTTACAAAGTGCATATAAAAGTGAATTTTTAATTGAAATTTACACTAGTTGAGAGAGAGGGAAAAAGTGTGACCCATGTGTGTGATTGTAATAGGTATGAAGGCATTGTTTCATATCTAAGGAATTGTCAAAGAGGTTGATGAATTTTAGAGAGAGTGGGTACACAGATTTTAAGCCAATACAAGTTGTACAATTATGTGAAAAGAAAGCTAGGTGAATGAGGGTTTGAACAAGGGTTTGAATGTTGTGAGTTGGATAGGTGATCTCTATCAGTTGTTGTAGAAAAAAAGATCAGAGATATTCATCCAAAGGTGGTTGAGTGGGTTCTTGATCATATTAGGGGTTGTAGCCTCCTTTTGGAGTTGGTTATTCACTAAACTAGGGATTATTGCTCCTTGTAGGGTTAGTTCTCTACTAAACTAGGGGTTGGTGCTCCTTGTGAAGTTGGTGCTTCACTAAATACTTTTGATTTGTGTAATATAATTTTATTCCCCTTAAGGGTTTCCCACTTATATCTTATGGTATGGTGTCTCTTTCATAGTTATGTTGATTTTATTAAATATTATGCACACATTAATGAATGGTTGAATTGTTTAAAGGTAACGAATCAAATATAAAATTGATTAAAGTTTTGTAAGGACTGATTCACCCCTGTTAGTGTGAGTTATCCTATGTGTCCTCCTCTCATGTTGGAGGGTCATCTCACATGGGTTAGGTTTAGGGTTAGGTTTAGGGTTTCATGTGTGTCATGCACTAGGGTTACTCAGCACCCTATATGTACCCTTTACTATTCATTTATGAGCATGCCAAGACACTCCACTGTCTTTCCTCTATATGCAAGCTTTGTTTTTGTTGAGCAAGTTCTTCCATTACTAATCAATTTTTCCTTAATATCAGCTGGAGCTATCATGATTCCGTTGGAGTGCAACTACTTCGTGGTGCCTCATTTCCGATTCGATTCTCGCAAACTCTTTTCATGGTATCCAGAGCTACAATCGGGTAAACGTGCACTCGATATTTTTTTTGCGATTACTCTTTCTTGGTTTCATTATTTTACTCTGCATGCAAGTTTTTTATCACTATTTTCTAGAAATTATTTTGCTAATCTCTCTAACAAGCTTTCTCGAAAAGTTTTTTTGTTTTCTTGTGCATGTGTAGGTTTTCATAATACCTTGAGAAATCAGGGGTTTCTTGCTTTTTTAGTTGGATGTAACTAAATCAAAAATAGAGATTCATTTCAATTTTTAAAATAATTAAAATGGAACTAAATTTTTTTAAGATCTCTGGTTTTGCAGGATATTTGTCTATGCATGATAGTCTATGGTTGTAGGATATTTGTGTTCTTCTGTCGTGGTTGCTCGTGGAGGAGCTTTTTTTTGTGCATGGTGTTGTTGTTGTGCAAATTTGTTGTGGATTGTTCAAACTTATTTCATTATTCAGCCTGTGTGGACTATTGTGGCTGTTCAAACTTCCTTCATTTGTGATGTTGTGGACTATTCAAACTATTGTACATATGACAATTCAAACTTCCTTGATCGTACCCATGCATCACGCCAACAACACAACCCATCCCTTTTATTCAATACACACGCGGCCTACAAACAACCCCCTTGGCGTGGCTGAAGTAAACTCTTTTCATGGTTAATCTACCTATAAACAACCCCATCGATTCTGGTTTTGATATTCTGCCAAGAGGTGAACATAGCCAAAGTCATCATGTGGGTAGAGTCAGTAACATCCAATTGTTCAATGGTCCTTTTGCTTTCCTCTTCCGTACCCCAAAGAGTTGTTGGAATTCCGCTGAGATTAGAGACACTGCGGACATGCTGCTCAATAAACTCTTCAATTGCATTAAAAATAGCCATATTATGATCATGGTGAGTCTTGGTCTTCCCTAAATGGTTATCTAAGGAGTTCAACTTTTTGTATATGTCTTCAACCTGTTTATTATCAATGACAACCTCCTCCTCCTTCTTCCTCTTACCTTTTTGCTTTGTCAAGTTTTTTACCTCTTCTTCAAAACATCATGTCGGCTTCTAAGGCTTCCAGCCTTGTTTTGGAGCTCTCAATGCGTGCCTCCTGTGAACTAGTACTACTAATATGCAGGAGGTTATGGGAAATTTCTAACTCCTGAGGAACATTCCCCACAACAGGGGTATCAAGGTTCAGCCTTCTAGAAGACCTAGTAATAGGTCTGGATGAAGTGGAAGTGAAGGGGGTGGGAGCAGAGGGGGGGGATGATAGAGGGAGCTGAGAAGGTAGGTAGAGGGGTGACAATAGTGGTGGTGGGGGAAGAAGGTGAAGAAATGGGGCTAGTGGTAGCTGCGTTGGGTAGAGGAGGAACAGAGACAGGGGAGGAAGGGATACCAGAGACCTAAGAAGACAAAGCTTATGCAACAAGAAGATGAGACCCTGATGCAGTGGAACCACACGCGTATGCTTTTGAAACTCCAAAATGGAGTGCTCAAGAGAGTTAAGCTAGATAGTGAGGGAAGCATACCGTGAAGCTCCTGTGGAAGTGATTGAGGAATACAAGATGCTTAGAGGGCACAGTGATGAATCTCCCCTCCAAAGAAATGTAACGCACCATCATGCGGGTGACCTCGTCAAAAGGTGGAGGGATAGAACTGACCTGCAGGCCCACCGTGACAAAGATCAGCTTCTCATTACCCTCAACAAACTTCCTCTCCTCAGCACCTCTATCAATCCTTTTATTAAAAAAATGGTACCCATCCATGCCAAGGCCAGTAGCTTCGGCTATTAACTCCTCAGTGATCAAAATCTTCTGCCCTCCATAATCCACAATGCGATCCTTCCAATCCTTCACAAAATGAATGGAAATACTTTGGTCATGGCCTGAATCTTCTCAATAAAATTAGTGATGCCTCCCTGTCTGAGAAGATTCCAAAGATCTTCATTACTTTTCCATTCCGGATCCGCGTTGGGCTCTATCTGGCAAGGGGCTCCTCCCATAATCACCGTGCCTAAGTGTTTGCAAATAAAATTTTCAAAATCCTTATGAGGAGGTCTATAGCAGCCGCAGATGCCAGTCCATCTTTCACTATTAATTTCCACGTGATGAGAATGATCACTAGGATAGCCATTGTTGTTCCCACGAATAGCTGAGTAACTGCTGTTATGTACCTAGGAAAATCCGCATGTGTGAACTTTAATCCTTTTAGAAGCCCACTCCAGCTCATCATCATCCTTAGTACTGACTTGGAAATCCGTAAAGTCCTGTTTAAAAGCTGTTGAGAGCTCAATATTTCCCGCATGCGCATCTATATTCTTCATATATATCCACTTTAAGGTCTCATTATACTTCATATAACCTTGATTGCCCATCAAGATTTGCTTGAGTGCTGTTTTAAAATCAGCATGTGTGGGAGTTTTATTATTGCAGTTCCACTCCCAATGCTCATATCTCATACCCCGAATATGCATGCTCATAAGTATCCACTTGTATGCTGCTTTGAAGCTGTTCAGGCATGTTATCTTTATTATCCCAAATCATGTGATTAACATTTATGCCATAATTAGCCAATGCATCTGCCACCTTGTTACCCTCCCGGTAAGTATGCTTGATCTGAATGTTATTGAAGGTTTGGAAAATACTTATGGATTCCAAGATGAAATCCTTGATGTTCCAACTTGGAGGAGAACACTGATTTAGATGATTGATAATATTAAGTGAGTCCCCTTCAAGAATAAGGTTTTGGATATTATGAGTCTGAGCAATTCTAAGACCCCATAAAGTAGATAATGCTTCAGCAAAATGATTAGTTTGAATTCCCATTTTTCCAAGCATACGCAGCAATCAAACTACCTTTATGATCCCGGATCACTCCTCCCCCCACTGCAATTCTAGGGTTACCCTTAGAGGCCCCATCAAAATTCAACTTATACCAGTTAAGATCAGGAGGATGCCAATGAATCAAAGATCTATCAATACTATTACCGGAATTATTCTAGATATTGTTAGCTCCAATCTTCCAGTGGGACAAGATATGTTCTTCATTTTCTGGATAACTCTTGTTCTTGGGGGGTTTAAATCTAGCAATATTTTCTTTAATATCATTAGAAATTTTACCAATACTGAGCTTAAAATTCTGTGTTTTATTTCTAAAGATAATATCATTTCTATCTTTCCATATCCTCCAAATAATATGAGGAATAACCAGATTCCAGAGCCTTCTAACAACACAATGTTTATAGGGTGGGCTCCATTGGGTCCAGAGCTGACTGAAATCCTTCGGAATCACCCAAAAGCTTTAAAATTAGAGAGGACAACACTCCATATTCTGGTAGCATAATCACAATGGATAAACAAATGACTGATATCCTCAGAGTCTTTTTTACAAAGATGACATCTATTAGGCATTATGAAACCCTTTCTTATCAGGTTGTCAGTGGTAAGAATTCTACCTCTGAGAGCCAGCCAAAAGAAAAATTTTATTTTAGGTGTTAACTCAGTCATCCAAATTCTACTCCATTTAAACTCAGTTTGACTATTGTCGAAGAAAGTATTATACCCAGTTTTGACAGAGTAGTCCCCATCAATAGAATTACTCCAGACCAATTCATCCTTAACATCCAGCTGACTTAAGGGAATAAGATCTAACTGATCTTGAAGGGAGGAAATATTTTGGATCAGATCATCTCTCTCCACAGAAATTTTTTTCCATTTCTTATTGTTGCCATTTCTCTCAATATAATCCTTAATTCTAGTGCCATACTTGTTTTCAAGACTGTCTTTGACCATCCCAAATCTATCCATAAGGCTGCCATTAAACCAGTTATCCTCCCAGAATTTTATATCACAGCCATCTCCCACTTTCCATTTACTACCTTGTTTAATGAAATCTCTGCTCTTACTAAATTATTCCAAAAAATGGAACCATAGGGAAGGTGCTCATCATGAAGAAAAGAAAAGACAACTTGTTGATTAAGGTATTTAGCCTTAATTAAATCTATCCATGGTTGCTTCTCAGAAAGCATTCTCCATCCCATTTTCGCAATGAGAGCCTCATTCATTTTCTTGATGTCTTTTATGCCCAGTCCTCCTATAGATTTAGGAGTACAAACCTTATCCCAAGCAACTAAATGAAATTTAAACTTCTCCTCCATGCCCTGCCATAAGAAATTTTTGAATCCTCTCAATTCTTTCTCTGAAGGTAGAAGGGATCTTATAAAGAGACATGATATAGATAGGTAGATTTTGAAGAGTGCTTTTTATGAGCAGGCACTTACCAACACTAGATAAAATGGCTCCTTTCCAACCAGCCATTTTTTTTTGAAATCTCACCAATAGATCATCCCACACCTTGTTAGAGACTTTTTTAGTGCCGAGAGGGAGCCCTAAATAAGTGGCTGGAAGTGCACTTATTTTACAGCCCAAAATTTTAGCAATTTTAAGTTGTCTTTCCTCAGGAGTGTTGAAGAAGAAAATGGAGCTTTTATCATAATTGATCTCTTGCCCAGAAGTAGATTCGTAAAGTTGTAGAATAGCCTTGATAGCCTTAGCTTCAATGATGAAGCCAATAAAAGGAGGATTGTATCATCCGTGAATTGTTGATGAGAAGCAGCTTGACTGATGGAAGTGGGCTTTGAGCCTTTCAAAAGACCGTCAATGACTACTTTACCAATAGTTCTACTAAGACTGTCTGCCATAAGAATGAAGAGTAGGGGGAGATGGGGTCCCCTTGTCTTAGTCCTCTACTACTTGTGAAAAATCCCACTGGCTCCCCATTAACCACCACAGAGAATCTGACCGTAGAGATACAAGCCTTAATGATTTTCCTGAATTTGGCCGGAAAACCAAATTTAATTAAGATTTTGTCAAGAAAAACCCAAGAGACCTTGTCAAAGGCTTTATTCATATCGAGCTTAATCACCATATTCACTTTTTTATTATTCTCCATAGAATGTATGGTCTCATGAACCATAATCACTCCATCTTGGATAATCCTACCTTTAATGAATCCACTCTGCTGCCTTGAAATTAAATCATTCATAATGCATTGAAGCTGGTAGCAATGATTTTGGTAAAAATTCTGTAGATAGCATTCACAAGGCTGATGGGTCTGAAATCTTTGAAGTCTTTCACATCCATTTTTTTGGGGCCAAGCACAATGTGGGTGTTATTCAGCTCTTTCAAAAGAACTCCAGTTTGAAAGAATTCATTCACCACTCTGAGAATATCATCCGAACAAATTTCCCAAAATTTTGAAAAAGTTGATGGAGAAACCATCCGGGCTTGGAGCCTTGTCGCCTTCTAGAGTAAACACAGCTTTTTGCAGCTCTTCAAGTGTGACAGCTTTAGTGATATCTTTATATCTCTGCTCCTCAATTTTGTCTTGGGGAATAGCCTCCAGCATGAAAGAATTTGCCTCAACATTAAAGATATTCCTCTCATTAAGAAGTTTTTTATAGAAATTTAGAGCTTCTTCTTTGATGCTATTGGGATCTTTTATAATATTTCCATTACTTTTAGCCACTTCCATGATCCTATTACAAGCTCTGTGCTTCAAAGTGGTCATATGAAAAAACTTTGTATTCCTATCTCCTTCTTTAAGCCAGATAGCCCTAGATTTTAGTCTCCATAAGGATTCTTCTCTGCTGCAAATAGTATGCAGCTCTGAGAGAATATTCTTTTCATCAGTTTGGTCTTCAACAGATCTCCCCATTGTATTCATTTTGATTTCTAGATCCTGAAGCTTTTGTTTTAACTTCTTTTTTATCAAACACATTGCCAAAAACTCTTTTATTCCAGATTTTGACTTGTTTTTTAACATTTTTGAGCTTTTGAATCAATCTAAATTGAGTAGTGCCTTCACCATTCCAAACCCACCACTCTTTAATTTTTCGTAGATGTTGTCATGCTCCATCCACATCTTTTCAAATTTGAATGAGCTTATGATGGGCTTAGTCCAATTAAGAAGATTTAAAGCAATCGGATTGTGGTCCGATCCAATTCTGGGCAGGGAAGAGAGGTGGAAGTCTTGATTGAGAATCCAAGCTAGCAGAAATCAGGGCTCTATCCAGTCTAACCTAGATAAGATCTTTTCCCAACCTTCTATTATTCCAAGTGTATTTATTCCCATGTAGATCCACATCTAAGAGATTAAGCTCAGCAATAAAATCAGCAAATTCCTCCATACCTATGGAAAAACTGGAGTTTCCTCCATATTTTTCATCTGGGTTTAGAGGAGAGTTAAAGTCACCCATGATAAGCCAGTTAACTATACTATGTTGGTTTCTAAAGATCTTAAGATCAGACCAAAGTTTACGTCTCCCACTAACCGTATTAGGGGCATAGATATTAGAAAGGATCCATTCACCATTATTCTCAATAGCATGAAATTTAATAGCAAGATGATTAGTGCTAGCATTAAGAACCATACCAGTACAGTGCCTTTTGTCCCAAAGAGTAGCCAGACCTCCAGAGGCTCCCTGAGAGTCCATCGCAGCCATTTTAGAGTTTTCCCAAAAACTCTTTTTATTAATTTCAAGGATCTTAGCTTTCATCTTAGTTTCCTGCAAAATCAAAATACTAGGACTACTAGAGTCACGTAACTCCTTAATGATTCTCTATTTGGAGTTTCCATTTAGACCTCGGATGTTCCAAGAGATAATCTTCATTTGGAAGGAGTGGGAGTTGGGATTTCTGATGGCTCAATTGACGTTGAATGCCATCTGCAATGTCTCTCTCTATTCTCTTGGATCTAAGAGCCTTTTTTGAGGGCCTTCCTCTTTTAGAGCTACTTCCAAAATCAACTAGTCTTCTTGCAGAAGATCTAGTAGTTCTAGATGTTGAAGTTTCCCAGTTGTCCATTTTCTTTTTCTTATCACTGTAGAGTGATTCTGGGATCTTTTCAAATCCTTTCATTCTCTTTTTTTTTTTTTTTGAAATGACCTTTATGAATCCATAAGTAAGCTCCTCATCTTCCTTGAATGGCGTTACTTCTCCCTCTTTCTGATTCTGTCAATAGAATGTGGATCTGTTGATCTGTTGCTGAAGCAAGTAGGTGAAACTATTGGTCTGTTGCTGAAGCAAGGAGGTATATCTGTTGATATTTTATCATCGCCCCTTGGAGTGTTTTTCTGCCTTGTTTCTTTAGAACCCATGTTATCCTTGCCCAATATTTCCTCAATGATGCACAAAGAGTTATCTATCTCAGCTTCCTTATTGTCCAGGTCTGATATAGATCATTAGGGATGATATTTATCTTTATAGATCCTTCTTCTTCGTCCACCTCCATAGTCATCTTTATAGGATTTTCTAAGCCTTCTTTGAAAGGTGCTGCATGTAAAGTTGCTCTGGGGTTTTTGGATGCCAGACCAAATGTTTTCTTATTGAAGTTCTAAATCCCTTTTTTTTTCCTTTTTATTGTAGTTCAACTCAGTCTGGTTAGGGACCTTGTCTTCTCTTCAGCTATCAATGTCAAGATCCCTGCGTTCCTTTCTCAATTCTAAGTCACCCACAGGTTGTTCAATCTTTTTGTGTATATCCTCCTCTGTAGGGATCTCCTTTTTGGGACAATTTTTGGTGAAGTGTCCTATGCGATGACAATGCTTACACCTTAAATGAAATGTTTCAAATTTAATTTTTTGAATCCACATTCCATACTTGGATTTCAAGATGATGTGCTCCGGTAACTCCTATTCCATTTCAGAAGAAATGTAAAATGAAAAAGCAAGTCTGGATCTGTTTCTCGTGGGCCCATCCAACCCGATCGAGAGCCTAAGGACTTAGTAATGTTTAGCAAAATTTCATCATCCCAAAATTGTAATGGTAGCCCAGGAGTCTACACCAGATTGGAATGGTGTTTATATTTTCAATGTTAGGGTCAAACCCTGGATACCATTTTTTCAAAAATAGGCCCATATTACCCAGCCACCACGGTCCTCCCAGAAGCACCGATTCCAAATCAGTCTGCTGATTAAATTTTTAGAAAAAAAACCCCGAGGCATGATGGTAATACTTAGATCCCCCTTAGGTTTCCACTTTCTCAGAGCCCATTTTCTAATAAAATCAATATTAGGTCTAGAGCCTAGAAACTTACCAACAAGGGAAAGATTCACTTTTCTCAAAGCCCTATTAACGCAACCATCTGGGACCATCAGGTGTGGCAGTAGCACCTTCATTTTCCTTTTCTTAATTAGCCATTCAAATTAATTAATTTCACTCTATAATTTCACTGCTCATTTACGAGCTATAGTAACTTAAAAATCAACATCTAAATAACCTCTCTATTTTTTTTTTAACTCCAATAGCTCTAAAAATAGTAAAATTGGGCGTTTCCAAACGATAACATTTAGGGGTTATTGTCAATTTTTTCACTAATCATGCACTTAAGTGTGCAGTGACACTTCGTGCACCTCCTTGCCTTCCAAGCTCTTTTCCGACGTTTTGAAGACTATCTGAACTCCTTGAGTTCCCAAACCTTGTATTTGACCCTTATTATTGCTTGCAACTAGTGAGCGCGTCCGCCACAGTCTACAGCAAGGGGGTTTCCTTTTACGACGTGAGACGTTTTTTCTCACCACCAGGGTTAGCTTTCACCTCCTTTCTATTTTTTACTTGTGCTTGTTTACGGTGTTCCTTTTTTGTTGCGCTCCACAAAACACTGTTGTGGTCTCCTCTCTTGCGCGTTATTACGCTAATTGCAAGACAAGTTACCAAGTGTTTCAAACCGCATGCACGGACCCAATTGTAATCAACGCACTAAACTATAAAGTGTCAAAAGCAGGGGGGTTTTATTGTCTGGTGGTTGTGTTTCTTTTTTACATTACTTTCTCTCTCACTATCGATGTAATTTCAATTCCTTTTCTTACGCCGTTCAACTTTTTTGAATGGAGATAAAAAATAATAATGAAACTAAGGGGTAAAGGGTTATTCGTATCACCATGGGAACCGAGACTCGAACCAGATGATGAACCTAAAAAATCTAAGTGGTTAACCCGTAGTGATGAAGCTTGAGGTCTTCTTTGCATGTTCGTTTCTCCTAAATTTCTATTCCACATTGAGGCATCTGAAACACCTAAATCTACGTGGAAAACGCTGGATGTGATGTTTGGACAACTAGATGACATGAGAGCACATGAGTTGGAAAATGAACTACTAGGGTTAAATCCTAGTGACTTTGAAAACCTACAAGCTTTCTTCTCAAAATTTGTCCACATTAGATTATTGTTAAAAGGATGTCAAGTAGAAAAGAAAGATTCTCAATTGATCTTGTCGATTCTCTCTAAGCTAGGTCCCGAATATTCTGTCTTCGTGTCAACTTTCTACGCTACAAAAGTTGCTTTGGGCGATACTTGGACTATGCCCTCCTTTGACTATTTTTCGTCCCAACTCATTCAAGAACATGAAAAACTCATTCAAATGGGGTCTCTCAAGTCCAAGTCACATGCCCTTGTAGTAAGTACTAGCAAGGGAAAGAAGACTGAAAATAAGAAAGAAACAAAGGATCAACCTAAGAAAGAAACCAAGACCAAACCTAAAAATGACACAAACACTTCGACTTCTGAGCCTAAGGCACAAAAAAGCAAGTATTTGTGTTCCTATTGCAAGAAGTATGGTCATGATGAGCAACATTGTTTTAAGAAACAGATTGATCACTTATCTCATTTACTTGAGAAGAATAAAATAAGTGTTCCTGAATCCATAAAACAAAGTGCTCCGAAGGCCAAGTATTCTATTGCAAAAGGTGCTAAAAATGATAAGAAGAAAGGAAAGGCCCTTGTAGCTAGAGTTGCTCCTTCATCGACATGGATTATAGATTCGGTGCCTCACACCACATGGGTTCTTTGCATGTTGATTTTTCCAACATCGAACCTTGTGGTATGTCCCAAATCATGATGGGTAATGACACAACAATGTCGGTTTCTAGTAGTGGATCGGTAGAGATGGATGAGGAACATTTAACCAAGTGTTGAGTGTTCCTGATCTCTCTACCAATCTCCTATCGGTTTACCAAATTACTCACCTTGGTGAAGGAATGTGAGTGGAATTTGGTCCTAACTCGGTGATTATTCGTGAGCTTAACAATGACACTACAGTGGCTAAGGGAAAGGCAGATCACCGTTCACGGTTGTACACCTTCTCCCACTTTACTTTTGATTCTATGCCCACTGCCTTGCTCACTCATGCAAATGAGGTTAGTAAGCTATGGCATGAGCATTTTGGACATCTAAATTATCGCTACCTTGAACAATTGAGTCAAAATGAAATGGTCAACGGGTTGCCTCGCATCAAGTTTTATAAGGGTCTTTGTGAGGGTTGTACCCTTAGAAAGCATCCTAAAAAGAACTTTTGACAAAGGAAAATCCTGGAGAGCCACTTGTCCTTTAGATCTTGTTCATAACGATGTTTCTGGTCCATTTCCTTCTCCTTCATTTACTAGATCTCTTTATGTGCTAACCTTCATTGATGACTATTCGTGATATACTTGGGTATATTTTCTTAAGCTTAAGTCTAAAGTCTTTGAACATTTTCAGGACTTTAAGGCTCTTGCTGAGAAATAGGTGGAATGGTCTATCAAGGTTCTTCAATGACAATGGAGGTGAATATGTAAACAATAGGTTCATGGATTTCTATACTTCTGAAGGGATCTCTTTACAACATACAGTTGCTTATAGCCCTTCACAAAATGGAGTCACAGAAAGAAAGAACCATACTCTGAAGGAGATGGCCACTTGTATGATTCACTCAAGTCTCTTCCTCCGCAGTATTGGGCTGAAGTAGTGAATTGTGAAAATTACATTCAAAACTATGTTCCACACAAGGCAGTAAGAGGGATGACACCCTTTGAAGCCTATTTTGGATGCAAGCCTGATGTTGAGCACTTTCGAGTCTTGGATTAAAAGGCTATGGCTTGGATTCCCAAGAAGAAACGCAAGGCTTTGGAACCACAATCCAAACCTTGTATCTTTATAGGGTATCCTGATGGCGTGAAGGGATATCGATTGATGAATCCTACTTCTCATGAGTTGTATATTGAGAGAAGTGTTAAGTTTGATGAGTCTTCTTTAAATTCTACTTCTCCACCTATTGAGGTTCTTCAGCTCGCTGATTTAGATTCTGACTCATCAGATGATGACACTATTTAGCGTGCTCCTCTTCTGGATCCTCCCGACCATCAGACCTTTGAGTCTTATAATTTTGATAGTAGAGATGATGAGGACTAAGTCCCTTCTCACTCAAGTGAAGAATCTTCGACGACTGAAAGCTCGATCCTCCTGGTCCCCTTTGGGCTAGGAAAACTTTGCAAAGTGCTAGAGATTTAGTTGGAGATACTTTGGATATGAGACGTACTCACTCAGATTTCATTGGACCCCACTCTTTCTTTGCCTCTGCTTCTGATCCACAGTCTTTCCGGGAGGCTTTTGGTATTCCTGAGTGGGATTCTACCATGGATGAGGAGTATTCCTCTCTCATGAAGAACGATACTTGGGATCTCACCACTCTTCCGAAAGGAAGAAAAATCGTTCGGTGTAAGTGGGTGTTTGAACAAAGTATGGAGTAGATGGAGACGTCGAAAAGTTTAAAGTGTGATTAGTAGCTAAGGTTTTCTCCCAGATAGTTGGGGTTGATTATACAAAAACCTTTGCTCTGGTTGCAAAGATGACTTCTATTCAAATGACCCTAGCCATTACCGTAGCGAACAGATGGAAAGTCCATCAAATGGATGTTAAGAGTGCCTTCCTTCATGGTGACCTAGAGGAAGAAATCTATATGGAACAACCTCTCGGGTTATGTCCAAGATTCCTCCCTCGTTTGTAAGTTAAATAAGTCTCTTTATGGCCTTAAACAAGCCCCTCGGGCTTGGTATGCCAAGATGGACTCCTTCTTACTTACATCAGGGTTTACTAGGTGTCACTCTGATCCAAATGTTTATATTCTACGGCAAGATGACTCCATACTCATTCTTGTTCTATATGTTGATGACTTGTTGATCACAGGCAGCTCTTCCTCTATTATTGATTATGTGAAGATCACCTTAGCCAACAAGTTTTCCATGACTGACTTAGGTCTGCTTCATTACTTCCTTGGGATCTAGATTTCACAATGACTCGGGAATCTTGATTTTGCAACCTAAGTATGCTCTTGATTTTCTAGCTCGTTTCATATGTCCGATTGCAAGTCTTCTCCTACTCCTTTTCTTTTTGGGGTTAAGTTGGTTTCAGATTGCTCTACTCCCTTGGTTGATGGTACTCTTTATCGACAGTTGGTGGGGAGCTTGATTTACTTGACTCACACTTGATTGGATTTATCATATGTTGTTGGGATCATGTCCAGATTCATGTAGGAGCCACATGAGCTGCATTGGAAAGCAGCTAAATGGATCCTTCATTATGTTCGTGGCACTTATGCTGATGGCATTCACTATCATGGAGGAGTTGATATTGACTTGATTGGATTCACAGATTCTGATTGGGCGGTGACTTAGATCATCAAAAATCTACTTTTGGCTATAGTTTCTCTCTTGGTTTGGGTCCTATTAGTTGGTCTAGCAAGAAGTAGAATGCAATTGTGATATCATCTACAGAGGTAGAATACAGAGGAGTAGTTAACGCTGCCACAAAAGCTATTTGGCTACAGGGTATTCTGACAGAGTTTGGCATCCACTTTCGGTGGCCTACCATTATCTACTATGATAACATGAGCACAATCTCTATTTTTAAAAATACATTTCAGCATCAGCAGATGAAGCACATTGAGATCCATATGCACTTCATATGGGAGCTTATTCATGATGGTATCATTGACATTCAAGATACATTGATGATACGGTGATCGGATTACATATTTATTCACCAAGCCCTTCACTGAGATGAAGTTTCTTCACTTATGGTCTCTTCTTAGGGTGAGGTCTTCTATAGCTACCCATCTTCTTTGGGATATGTAGTCCTTCTCTTCTTCTTCTTCTTCTAGGAATTTTGTGTTTGTATATGGGCACCTTATCAGGCATTTAGTTCTTGGCCCCATTGACACATCTTTCTTAGTTGTTTAGGGTGTCTTCTTTTTTTTTCTCGACTCATCACAGCCACTACCCCAACTTTGATGAAGGGGGGTGTTAGTGTGAGTTATCCTATGTGTCCTCCTCTCATGTTGGAGGGTCATCTCACATGGGTTAGGTTTAGGGTTAGGTTTAGGGTTTCATGTGTGTCATGCACTAGGGTTACTCAAGCCCCTATATGTACCCTTTACTATTCATTATGAGCATGCAAAGACACTCCACTGTCTTTCCTCTATATGCAAGCTTTGTTTCTATTGAGCAAGTTCCTCCATTACTGATCAATTTTTCCTTGCTATTGTTAGAGCTATCACGATTCCGTTGGAGTGCAACTACTTCATGGTGCCTCATTTCCGATTCGATTCTCGCAAACTCTTTTTCAACCCCACCCCTGAGTCCATTTTTCTTATAATAGAACATTGAAGAGAATTTGAAATTTGAGATTGATAATAAGAATCTGTGGACCTTTTGGGTGAAGTTGTGAGCACCCAAGAAATCATGTAGGATCACTCCTCCCAAGTATACAAGCATTCATGAAAGCACCTAGTTTTCATAAATAGTTGAGGAAAGGAGGCTACTTACTTGAACCAGTCAATGTATTTTATGAACATCATCACCCAATATTACCCATTCAGGGGTGAAATCAAGAGAAAAATTATTTAGTAAAATCATGTTGTCTCTCTCGCATGTACCATAGGTGATTTTAGGTTGTGTGTTTCCCTTCCTTGTTATGTATTTTGTCTACATTTTTTTGTGTTTTGTTCCTTAGTTGTGGTAACATGTTGAAGTGGTGATTTATAGCCCAATGGATAAAGAGCTTGTTGTTTTTATGTAAAATGTCATGCATGAAATCATTGCAACCTATACCTCATTTAAAATCCCTCTCCTAATCTATGTGAACTTGTCCTCCGACCAACTCGGTTACTATGTTACCCTCATAATTGCTAGGATAAATGTGCTAACATTATTTTCAAGTGTGTTTCATGTGAAGGTAAGTAATTTAAAAATTCATTCAGAACCATTTAGAAGGAATTGCTCCTGGAAGCCTATTTTTAGGTTTTTAACACTAATAGACACCCCTCGGAAGTTGACTATTGAGGAAAAAACAACTTGGGAGTTGTGCATGGGATCTATAGGGTGCCTTGAAGTTATTTAGGGAAATTTAGGAAATATTTGAAACCTCTAGAAAATATTCTTCAAAACCAGGTTATTTCTAGTCAATGATGGGGATTGTATTTTCCTAAAAAGTAGCCTTTTAGGTTTCAAAGGTTTCATGAGCCTCAAGATGAATCAGAAGGTGATCAAATACTCATTAGAAATATAATAATTCCTACTTTATATTGAAAAAATTTTAAAGAGATTTTAAGGAGTAGATTTTTAGATATTGGCCTGACAGTAAAGGTAAAGATCCCCAATCATGATAGAGATTCAAATGAATGTTTGGGAGATATAGGAAGATTTGAGATTTGATTAAAATTACAAAGTGACATATGTAAGGCTCTTTTCACACAAAACATGTTGGTTTTCCTCGGTCATCATATACTTTCAAAGTGACATCATTTTTCATTGGCGTACAAGCTTGAGAAGAATTGAAAAATGGGATAAATTTCAAATTTAAGAAAATTTGGCAAAAAGGTTGTAATGTTCTCATCAGACCTTTTTGAATAAAAATAATATAATTTTTTCCATGGAAATTCCATGCCTATCTCTAGTGGAAAGAAAATGTGTCAGGTGTCTATTTTGGGCATTGTTTTAGTGAAGGCAAGCATATATTTTGGGATTTTCACACTTAGAGACCCTTGATGTCCATTTTTACCTTCTACAAAATTCAAAAGGGATATGGAGGACATAAAAATGTGCCACCATGGTGTAGGGGAATTTTCTATCACTTAAAAGACAACTTGGTGGTTAGAAAATGTCATATACTCACCTAACCCACCTACCCCCTTCTCATGATGACCTGACCCTTGGCGTAGTTTTTAGTGGTTGATGTGACTTTATACCACACTTCCAATGGGACATATGGGATACTAAAATTTTCCACCACATGAGGAGATAAAGCTTCGTCACTTAAGTGCACATCTTGAAGTGTTAGGTTTATGTTTTCAACTCACCAACTGATGTGTTTTGGGCCCCTTTTCATGTTCCTTCACCCCTTGGTGCATTTTAAAACCCTTTATGTCAATTTTTCCCTTACTAAATTTGGTAATGGACATGGGGACACTCAAAACCCCTTTATAAATTTTTTACTCCACCCATGAGTCTCCAATTAACTCGGGTTAAGCAAGGTGAGTCAAGTGTTGAGTTAACTAGGTTTATGAGTAAGGGAAGGTGTAAAGCCAAAACTTAGTCATTTATAACTCATTTTTGGTAATTTTAAATCCTCCATTATAATATCCCTTACTATCATGCTAATGAAATTTCCCAAAATCTCTCATGCTCAAAAACACACTTTTCTCATATCTCATAAACCCTTGCTCCGATTTCCATGAGATTTGAACTGTAGATTCCTTGAAAAAAGACTTTAAGGGGAGTTTTTACATGCCTCCATTAATGCACCCTGATATTTTCTACATCCCCTTGAAATTTTCATCCAAAAATACTCATTTCTCATATTTACACAAATTTGGCAATCAAAATCCTCTAAAATTGGAGCAAAGGCCTAAAATGAAAAACAAAAACTTTTGCAAGTGGTTTCATTTCAAATATGGAACCGAGAAGACCACTTTATATTTTTAGTAATCCTTCATGGTAACACTTACTAATAATAGTAATTCTATGAAAAATGCAAATTTTGACACCTCATTTCATTCCCCCATGTTTGAGACACCCAAAATTGGCAAGATTGTTAAAAAATAGCTAAAATGGGACAATAATGATGAATATTATAAAAATATTAAATGGATGAAATGAGATAAAAATGATCACATTTCATTCATTCACTCATTCTATAATGGTCATGACACTCATAGAAGTCTTTTGTTTAATTTTTAAGAAAATTCTCGCATTCCCGATGTAGTGAGCATAAAGTGCCTAAATGGGAAAATGTCAATTTTGTCCCAAAATATATTTCACTTCATCCCACATGGAGTTCATGATCAAAAGGTGGATGGAATTGGTTTTGGTTTCATTATTCTTCCTTTCTTTAGAATTGGAAGGATTTGGTCTCATGTTTCATTCATCATCAGTGTTCCCACAGTGGCAAAATCATGATCATGTTTGTGTGAGCAAAAATGCACCAATTTCTCCCATGTGAATGATTGATCATAAAAAATGTGACAGTGTCTCAAGAATCAGAAGTATTGTCTCAGTGAGGGAAGTCACCTTTTTATGTTCTTTTTGTTCTACTTTCCAAGTTCTCATCACTCCTCTTCTCGGTGTGTTCAAGCAATGTTACATAGGTTCACCATTTCAAGAGTTTTCAAAGGAGGAAAAGTGTTCAAAAGGTCTTCATTAGAGATCTTCATCAATGCATCACAAGTGGAGGGTCATCAGGGGTTCAAGTTTCATTTAAAAATCATTGGATCTGATCTTCACAAGATGTGTAGGCATCTTTATCCATGCTTTGGAGAATTTTTCTCTCCTCTTCTCTCTCCCCTTTCTAATTCTTCGTTGTAAGAAATAATTGTATTTTGTCTTATTCACTTAGGTGACTCTCTAATGTTACATTGTAAAAGTCCCTTTTGATTTATAAAAAGGGGACTTATTTTCTCACTTCTTAGGAAAATGAAGAGTCACAAGTGGAATAAGGACATGAAGGGTCATGTGGGGGTAGATGAAGAGTTGCATTATAAATCTATAAATTGGGAGAGCCTCCTCACTTTAAAGGATTGTTATTCTTGTTTACTAGCTCCCATACTCTATAGGAAGAAATGATCAAATTTCCTCTATTTTATTTTCTTATGTTTCCTCTCCATCTCAATTATAATATATGAGAATGTACTTGTTGAATATTATGCATTGAGACTTTGTGCTTTTTGTATTTTATTCTTTATTTTATGTGAATGGTGTCTTCTCATTTAATTCATGAATATTCTTTTTTTTGATACAATAAACTCAGTGTACTATTTATTTTTCAAAACCCCCTTTTATTATTTTCACACATCTCCTTCAAGACCTTTCCTTCCGTGTAGAATCTACAATAAATTTGCCACATGTGTAGGAAGTACCCCTATGTGATCCCTAGTCAAAATAGTACCCCAATTAATTAGAATAGTGTAAATATTTCTTGTTTTCAATAAATGGAGCTTCCTCATTCAAGCAAAGGGACTTAGTCCCACATTTTTGGTGATAGATACCCAATTTGTGTACCTAACAAATTATTTTTCCAATAGGAATACATAGGTCAAAACACGTTTATAAGTTGTGCTAACATTATTAAGGAAAATGGGAACAACCTTGTAGTAAAAGGTTCCTAATATGTGGTAAATGTGGTCTCATGTTGGTCTTCGGTGCTATTTTAATCTAATAATAGATGGAGAACCATCCATAAAAGATTTTTGTGACCAACAATGTTATCTATGATAGTATCGATGTTAGGTAAATGGAATTCATTCTTAGGAAAAACCCTTTTGACATCCCTAAAATCATTACAAACACATATGCCCCTTATTTTATTTTTTTGGAACTATGGGATATCCAACGGATAATCAATGTGTGGATTAAACCCTCATCAAGAATTTTATGTAGCTTATCTTTGACAAGTAACATGACACGTGAGTGCATTTTTATATCTTTATTTAACATGTTTGGTATCGATTTGAGTACTAGGTTATGGATAATCATATTAGAATCCATTCCCGACATGTCAACGTAAGACAAAGAAAAGATGCTAATGAATTCTCATAATAGTAATGTAGTCATCACGTTTTCATTTGTTAGGAATTTACCAAGAAGTACTATGTGAGGTTCCTTGGGTATATAATATTGTCCTCAACAATTTCCTCGATGAGCATGTGTGAGGCCTCGTTAAGGTGGTCAAATGTTGGAGTATTTTGAGGTTCATTAGAATTTAAATCCTTATTTTTCCAAAGTAGGATTCACTATGTAAATGGTTCAATCTTGTGTAACATATTTATATGGCTCCTTATTCATAAAACCTAAATGGCATATGATAATGTCTTCGTAGGAAATAGATCCAAGTGTTATGGGTATGTCCCAAGATGGTATCAAATGAAAATTGTATCAATTCAATTGATAGATATATTGTTTCTCAAGATGAGACTATTCGTAGTGGGGGACTAATAGAATCGGTCATTTCATTGCAACATGTAGGACATCTATATGAAATTGGATTTTCAATAGACCAATTGAACATAGTTTCAAACTCATAAAATAATTCCAAAAAAAGTTAAATCATGTGGCTTCATTAAGGAATATGTGGGAGTGGTATGAAATGAATGAATGTGTATAACCGGATCTTTCCACCTAGGATGGATTCTCATATCAATGAAGGTTGTATATTTTATGTCATTGTCTAATTTGTGTATCCCAACCCATATTTGTTAGAAGATAATTTGTAACAAGGTTGAATGGGATTAGCAATGCCTTGTTAAAATTTTCCTAGACCACATCCTTGATAGAGTAAGTAATGCATAACAAAGTCTGGTTTGGAAAGATACAAGATATCAGTGTTAAAATCATATTTTGACCTCTATTGACCTAGAGGGTTGTGGTTTCATATTCCTATACATGAGAAAGGTGTTTTTATAGGAATACCAAATGAGAATAAAGACACCTTCTCAAGTTTTGTAGATAATGGTCTACCCATTTCTTTAATAGTTTTCATGTTTGGTAAAGATATAGTGGTATAAGGGAGTTTATATTCCCAAAACTAAAAACCATGCCTAATTAGTCATAATATATTTACCTAGTCTTTGGATGTGTTAGTAATTTCTAGTTTGATAGTAGGACTGGAACTCAAAGCTGGTGGTAATGAAGATGATGATGATGGTAGAGTGAAATAAATTATGATCGCTTCGAGAAGTGAGAATGATGGTTTCATATGGGATGATGAAGATGAAGAGGATGGATCTTGTTGTTTTGGTGATTCATAATGTGATTTTAAAGGATATGGAACATTTATAGTAGGTGTATGATTGGAAGTATTAGATATGTATACATGGGTATGGTAAATAACTTGAGTAGTAGGTACCACCATATGGAATGAAAATGTGACATTTTTGTAATATTTAAATGGTTCTCATTGGCATTGATAAATTATGTAATGTGTGTTGTCTATACTTGAGGCATTGATGGAAAGTGGATGAAACACATTCCATCTCATGATCTGAATTCATCCCAATAGGATGTTATATTATAGTCCCCTTCTATGATGTATAGAAGAGTATGGAGTATTTTGGATCCAAATTTCAATGGCAAGAAAATGGTTCCCAAGGTGGTGCAAGGAACATTGTTAAATATTCATAATTGTAGTGTAGAGGCCAAAAGATAGGACAATGATTTGTTGAGATGGCATAAGGCCACATATGAGATAGTTTTATGCTTGAACCATGTTAATTAGTACACATTTGAATGTTTTGGCTTCAATTCCAACAAAAATAAAAAATGTGGATCATTTTTTCAATCCCCCTTATGTTATGAGAGGGGATTCAAACTTAATCTCATAATCATAAAATGTATATATATGAAGAATAAAAAAATTTAAGGTTTCCTACGAAGTTTGAAAAGCTTTGGGGTTTTGAGTGGACAACTCAATTGAATTTAAGATGTTAGTAAAGGGAATCACGATGATTAAAATATTTAATGATGAGGTCATACAATAATATTTTAGCTGGTGTGTTCTTTTGCATGGTTAATCAAGTTGTTTTTAGTGTGAGTGTTGGATGTAAGTGTGAAGCTATGTTTGGTGATGATGTTGGTATAGGTGTGAGTTCATATGTTGGTTTGGATATTACATTAACACCTTGATTTTTGTGATGATTGGATCATGTGTATAAAATATTGATGATATGAAGATGATGCATCATGGCTAACTTGATTGGCTGAATTCATGTTCAATAGTAAAAAATTCTTGAAAACATCCAAGTTTTGGTTATGTGGATCCATAGAATTTTCAACATGAATAACACCTTTGTCAATGAGGTCTTGAAAAACATTACGTAATTGATGAAAATTTCCATTTTGTGACCTATGATTCTATGATAAGCACACCAATAGGTTGATTATTTTCATCAAATTAGTTTTAATGCATTTAGATCCTCTTGTCGTATGGGAGGAAGTGTGATGAGTTGAGCATCGAGGAACTTTTGCAATATATTAAGAAGTGATTTAGTTAGGGATTATATTGTCAACATATATTAAAGGGATCTCTATGGTATTTTGTGTTGTGGTCATAATTTTTGGTTGTGAGGAGCCATAGATGGGTTTTTAATGGCATTAGATGAAACATTGACACGTTGTGGAGTGAATAACTACATGATTGACTTGTTGAGTCTTTTTAGTAAATTTGGAAAAATCATTCTTCTTATGAAGTTTGACTTCACCAATACTGACATGAACATCCTCAATTCATTTTTCCATCAATATAGCTTCCTCAAATGACTAAAATTGTTGGATTTGTAGAGTATGTGATATGTGTTTAGCACAAATTTTAGTAAATAATTGTGTGAGTTTCGGTTGAGGAATGGGAAATGTGAGTTTGTATAAAACCGATCTCAAACATGAAACATAGTTATTAAGGATCTAATCATCAAACTATTTCAAATTTTATAGGTTTGATAGTGTGGTATAATTTGTGACATTAATCGGAAAATGGTCAAGGAATAGTCTACCAAGTTTCTCGAATGAGGTGACACTATGTTGTTGAAGGATAGTGTACCAATCCAAATCTTGGCCACTTAGAGACAAAGACAATGGGAATTATATTTGAACATGTGTAGATGGTTTTAAGGGTCTTTCTTTCCTTTAAATTTATCGAACTTAAGCATGTCAAAATGTGCAGATATTGTCTCATAGGAACATTTGGGTGAATAGTTTTGTTACATAATTGACTATATGTGAGTTTGGGAATTCCCATACCCTAGTTTTATAGCTTTAGGTTATGAATCCTATCCAATAGGTCTTGGTTGACATTAGTTACATGTTAGAATTTATGGTTTTAAATAGATTAGGTGTATTGATATGTATAATTAATCGACACGTGGTTGTAGGTGTGGGAAAATGGATAAAATGAGTACAAGAAGGGTGAAGAATATGGAATATTTATGTTTGGAATGAAACTCAAATGGTTGTGCAATTATTTTGGAAGATATATGATGTGTATGCATGATGGTGGAGGATGTAGGTCTAATAAAAATGATGTGAGGTGCCTTTAATTTGGTAGATGAAGAGGGATTGTTTTCCACATATGATATTTTTAGACTATATGTATCTAACTTATAATAATATCTTCTTATATATTCAATAAGAGCTTCCAGATTATGGTATAATGCTTCCTCAAACTTAGGATCAAAATGTGGGATTTTGACAATGTGGGCCTCATTTTCATCGTCGCGAGGAGAAAAACTATGTGGAAGATTCTCTCCAATATGGGTAATGAAGATATTGAATTCTTCTATAATCCTTTCTTAGTCAAAATCACCCTTGTGTGACAAGAATCTAGGTGGGAATAATGATGCATGTTGTGGGGTGAACCATACCCTCTCCTTCTTTCTCCTTGAGATTTTTTTCGTCCTTAAACATTAACAAAGCTGGTGAGATAGAAAAGTTTTGTGGTAACCATATGAGGATAGGCTCAAAGTAGTGTTTAGATTATGTTAACATGTTTGATTTGGACAGATTAGCTATGAGGGAAAAATAATTAGGAAATGTCAAAGGACCTTCTTTGTAAATTCAGAAAGGAGTTATGAGATAAAATTAGAATACATTTACAATTGTGATTGTAATAGAATGAATGCATGAAATTTGAGAGATATGGGATTGTGTTTTGATTTTTGTTTTATTTTTATCTTTTTTGTAGTTTTGGAAAAGATTTTGAGTTACAAGTATATATGCATAACAATAATGGCATGAACTATCTAGTCAAAGGTTGTAGAACCACATGACAACCCACAAATATACTATATATATAATATATGACTAGAGTCCTTACTTGTCACTACTAGACAATGGTACTAGTGGGTATATTAGGAAATGTTATGTTCCTAACGCTACTACTTAACTATGGCAAGATGGATCCTTATACAGGTGAACATGGTTACTAAGGAGTCCTCAATATACGCTTTGGACGTGAGTCTTGATATCATGTTTATGGGAAATATTGTTTAATGTTGTGATTTAGAGGGTCAAATCCCCTCATCCTTCACTCCATCTAATTTAGTGGAGATTAACAAGTAATAATAGTTCTAACATAAAGACCGTTAACACCAATTTTGAGGTTCTTGTGTATTAGCATCAAAATGCACTTACCATTATATTAGAGGGAGTACTTCACAGTGGTCCATAAAATAACACTCTCCCCATGTTCAATTTTTTTCTAAATGGAACATTTTAAAATTATTATTTTTCCCAAAATTAATAAATAGGAATTGATTAAAATCTGATCCAAAATTGATTTAAAATTTATCCTCAAATCACTGAATTAAAAATATTATTTCAAAATAATCATTTCCATTTTACATGATCAAAGGATCAAAATATGATTTTTAAAAGTGTAAAAGTGTTAAAATTACACCATTCCTCATTCTTCATCCATCTATTTTCATCCCCTAAACATAATTAAAATCTACAAAAAAATGTAAAATAACATATACACGACTAGACACAAACTTCAAAATTGAGCAGCTCCTGTCAGGATAGCTTAGAACACCATATGATCCATTAAAAATTAATATGAAAGTACAAATTAAATCTTACAAAGAATAATGGATCTAAAACCTATAAGAAACATGCTTAAAAGACCTTCAAATAACTCTAAACTCAATCATCAATGTTCTCCACCTTTTCAAGTTGATAAGCATCCGTGGCACTTCGCATCTCGATCTATTTCCCATGTTCTACATCAAAAATGGCATAAAATTCTTTAAAACAATTTCAAATAATTACCAATCAAGAAAATCAAAGGATCTTGCCCTAGGTTGATCATCTAGAAATTTTAAATGTAACTCCATTTTTCAAACTCCTGAAAATGTCATTTAGTGGGTCAAAATGACCATGTCTATAAACTAATCCTTATGGACTATCCTCTCATTTTCCTCAACCAAGTTGTATTCAAATACCATGAAAAACCCTTTATATTATTTAGAAGGCAAAGTGGTGGGTTGGTAGAGTACCCCTAATATTTTTTCTTGAGTTCGAGGGTTCAATCCCTACTAAAAGGTGCATTTACCCCTCCATGCACTTTGACCTTTATTTTTTAATGCCCCTTTATTCCCACATTATATTTGTGTGGGTTATATTGGCTAACAAAATTTGGATGTTTACAAGAAATTTTGTATCATATTAACATTGCCAATTTTGATATCCGCTTTTGTTTCTAAGTGTGGTGCACATGGGAGAATATGTGGAGCGCATAAGGCATTATGTCAAGTGCATAGAATTTAATTGTGATCGTTGTGGTTAAAATGATTTTTTGGATTAAAATATGGAAATATGGGAATTTATGCACCCAACTTCAATATAGAGAATGAGGTTGCAGCCATATGGAGGCACGAGGACACACCATGTGGACATATCTAAAATCACCAAATTGTTGAGCTCTATCCTACAAGGTGTCCACACAAGAAGCCATGAAATAATGTGATATAAACTATAGTGTAATTGGAAAAATTAAAATCACACTAATATATACCATGGTGGTCGGGTCCCCTTCCGAAACAAGAGTGGACCTCACTATCAAAATGAACCCCCCATTTTTTCCGTACACCGATGAAGACCAAAGGGCTAGAAGAAACACATCCATGATCACATTTTCCTTGATCAAATCCTAATTATGCAAATAGAATGTTTTGTGCACGAAGTCAAGGTATTGCAAACTTGGGCTTCTAGGCCATGTGGTGGCTCGAGGACACACCATGTGGACGTATCTGACCCAATTGGAAAATTAAAATCACACTAATATACCATGGTGGTTGGGTCCCCTTCCAAAACAAGAGTGGACCTTTAACCATGAACTTTGACCAACGATATCGAGGAGCACACGGTGAACTTTGACACGATTCTCGAGTTCCAATAGGCGTTGGAAATATATTGGAATTATCTTTTGTACTGTAATAGTTTAGGGATAATTAGGGAAATTCTAACCACCCATAAAGTCCTCTAGATCTACATGAGCCATAGAAAAATGAACTCCTCCTTAGCCAAAAACAACATCTCCTCAATGAATTTATATATCTGCTTTCGGTTCATTGGGGTTTGGATGAATGGATGGATTCAAACCCACCTCACTTGGACCCTAGAAAAAAATTCTTCTACTATTTCTGATTCCCAAGGTTACCCAAAGGGGTGATTGGAGAACATACGTAGTCTAGGTGAGGAAAGGGATAACAATGTAGAAAATATTAAAAAAGTGTTCAAGAACAATGTTTTTTATTTTTCAAGAAACTTTGGAAAGTGATCCTATAAGAAATATGTTAGTATTTTTAGAGAGTTAAATCTTAGACACACTATGTGGCAATATGCAAAAAAAGAGTTAGAGAAAATAGATTGATAAAGAGAAACATATAAAAAGGAAATATTAATGAGAAAATATCGATAAAAATAAAATAATGTATTATAAAAGCTATTAAAAATCTTGTAAAAACAAAACGTTATTTACAATATACCTAAATGATATCACAAATTATATTTTCATGGAGGTTGTGCTCAATCAATTTAGTAGTGCTCAACAAGTTAAATATGTTCATTTGGAGTGTTTAGTTGCTCTATGATAAGTGGAACGGTGGGTATAGATTTAAAAATCAATAGGTGTAATATTAGGTTAAAATATTCATGATAAGGGTTATTGCTAGGTTGTGTAATGACTCTCTTGAAAGATAATCATTATGGGTTATCTCATACAGGATTTTTCATATGGGATTGACCAATGGTAACTCATGATTCAAAGTTTGTGTGAGAGTTTATGAAGAGGGCTTGTAAAACAAGTTTTTAGGATAACTTGTGAGAGTGTTATGGAGAAATTGTTTTTGGACATGTGGTCATATAGGGATATCCGAGATTGAAATATTTTGTTTGATGAAATTACCCTTAATTGATTAAAGCGATATGGAGATAAAAACAAGTATTTTATTGTTTTTGAGGTGATCATGCTTATTGTGTTATTTTCAAGTGTTCGTTTAAGTTTTTTACCTTTTGCATGTAAGATTGACAATAGGAAGTTTATCATGGTAAAGTCATTTTCAAGAATTTTTCTTGGTGGTTAGAGTCTTCTAAATGGATAAATCACCTTTGTGTGTTTTCCTCTTCTTATTTTTAAGTTTAAAAAGGCCCATTATGAAAAATAATTTTTTTGATCAACCTAAAGGGACTTGAGGATTTAGGGAAAGAAAATTAAAAATAATTATATTGACATTGTAAGGTAAAACACCTCAACTCGTTGAGCTAGATCAGATTCGCTAAGCTAAATCGGGCTCAACAAGAAGGAATGAACTTGGGGAGTGAGCTCAAGGATTGATTTCAAAGAGTAAGGTGGGGAGTGAGATCGAGTAGAAATATGAAGTGATCTCAATGAATGAGCTTAGAAATTACTTGAAGGGTTATATCGGTCCCTGAAGGAAGGAGTTAGCTTAGTGAGCAAGCTTGGGTGGAAAATGTGAAGGAATCTCGGTGATCAATCTCGGGAATGGAGCTCGATAAGAAAGATCGGGAAGCTGAGATGGGTGGAAAATGTGTTAGCACCATGTATGGAACATATAACCTCTTGGTGGAAGGTTTCTAGATGGTGATAAACTAGCTAGGAGAGCTAGCTCACTCACTACTGATGTAAAATATAATAGTATAAACTTAAAGAATAAAAATTTACATATAAAGGTGAGTATAACCCACCCACATAGGTAGGCATTGAGATATAGTACGTAAATAACTGGATGGGGCCCAAAACATTAGATCTAAGTTTAGTATAAGAGATAAAGGTATAACTTGGCATATTAGGGTTGAGTTCGTGGGATGGATCGGGTATGACTTGAAAGTTCATGGTTGATCTCGGTGAATTGAAGGTAGAGTTTGGATGATGTAGAGGTATATATCAGCATGTTTGAATTAGAATCCAAATAGTTGAGTGTGTATCTTGACTAGTCAAAGTAAATCTCAGTAGGTCAAAGGTAAAATTACAGCGTGATAGGGCTGATATTGGTGAGAGCAGAGATAAAGCTTGATGATGTATAGGAATATATCGAGTGTAGTAGAACTAGAATACATGGATTTGAGTGTGGATCTTGAAAAATTGAAGATAAATCTCAATAGGTTTAAGGTAAAGTATTAATGGGGTAAGGTCAATATTGGGGAGATGGAGATAGAGATTTATGCATCATGGCCAAATTTTGACCATGGCCAACCGAGCATAACTTGTGGGAACCAAGCTAGGTCCGAGTGGGCTCAAGTATAAGATTTGTGATTCACCCAAGATGATAAGGGGTTGATATTGAGGTCAACTCAAGTTTTATTTTTATGCTACTTGATCCAATAAAGAAATTAAGGGATGGTTGAGCTAGGATAGTTCGTGGAAAGACAACTTGGTCCTAAAGTGATCAAGCTAGATGAAAAGAGCTTAGTCTTTGTGTGAGATTATGAGCTCAAATGGGATGATACATTATCCTTTAAAGTAAACCAACATGGTCTACAAAGAGTTAATCCATACAATAAGTGAACAAATAATTAATTTATAAACAATGAATAAGGAGATAAGATGTAAATAATAAACACAATCCTAAAAAGAACTATCCTCATAAAACAAGTGAACAATGAGTTAGTCTATAAATACTACAAAGGGATTAGCTTCATGAAATAATAGAATGACGGGTTAAATTTTAATCTAACAAGCATATCCTACAAGATAGGTAAGATTTTTATGGATGAAGGTTCCTCCCACCGATAATTTGAATTAAAATTAAACAATAATTAGACTAAAAACACACTCAAACAATAATCACAAATAATAGTCATGTTCACATGTGTTTATATGGTTTTTTCCTTCTCGGGTTCAATGAGATAGTTTAGGATACCTACAAGAACCTACGTAAAAATTTATTTTTAGGAATCATCACAAAACACCATCAATTTACATGAAAAACCTAAAAACACACATAACAAGTAGAGTATCCCATAAAACCAACTAAAAATTAGATTCATAAATGAAAGAAAAGAAAACTTCAACCAAAATGGTCCCATCATGGTCACCAAAATTTATTCCTAGATTTGGATCACCTGCAAGATGTATTAGTTGATATAATATAAAACCCCAAATCAATGATACTTAAATAAATGGGATTACATTTTTCATCAAAAATGAGAAGGAAAAACATGGGTTATTTCACTAAATAAAGTAGGATAAATATTCCATATTTAAATCTAAAATCCACATGCTAACACTTGGAAAATGATTGGTTTTTTCTTGGTTAGGGGATCGCCTCGGATAGATCACTAACCCTTTAAGGTAATAAACTATATTCATGAAAATTAAATGAAAAGGGAAATCATAAATGAGATTAAAACACACTAAATCTTACCATACACCTTCATTTGGTCCATCAAGTGGATTTTCCCATGGGTAGTCTTGATGTAGGTGCCCTAATCCATTGTATAAGACTAGTTCAATAGTGTTGCATTGCTTTACAAAGTGTAGAGGATAAATTTGGGTACAAAAGGTTTAAAAAAGAAACAAATAAGGTAAAATAGCATAATGGAGCTATACTCATCAATTTTATGTAACTTTGAGGGTAGAAGGTGTATTTATAAGGTCTTGGGGTGTAATTAATGAATGTGGATGATTAATTTCTCTTAAGAGTAATGAGAAATTAGGTAGGTGAAAAGTGGTGATTAATGCATGAATAGTGATGATGTTTGAAAGTGGGGGAGGTAGGTGGTAAATAGTGAAGTATATTTGAAAATAGAGGGAAGGTGGGTGAAATAGTGAAGCATATTTGAAAATGGAGGGAAGGTGGATGAAATAGTGGAGCATCTTTGAAAATGGACAATTAATTGGATTATTTTATTACAAAGTGTAGGACATGGGAATAGTGAAAGGTTGATGTGGCTAATTACATGGCGGGGATGATGTGTCTAGTGAGTAGGACATGATTATATTATCTAATCATTGATTAATTAACTTTTAATCACATATGAAATTTTCATGGGATGAAGAAATTAATTAATTGATGTTGTGTCCCACTTTTTGTAGTTTTTGTACCTTCAACAAAATATGTTTGACAACCAAAACATTACCAAACACATATTAAATGACCAAACATGTATTTTTAAGAGATTATAAATACTAAGGTACATGGAGTCCAGAATTTACCTAATTTTTTAAATTTTTTATATTATTTTCAAATATTTTTTTACTAGTCAAATTTTTAAAAAAATTGGCCACAAGTGGGACACACTTATATTCTTTACCTTGCGGTGACATAATTAGATTTTCTATAAGAACATATACAAATAAGATCTTGATATGGATAAAGAGACATGTACACTAAAATCATAGCAAATAAGTAGTGTCATACCAAAATTTGGCATCTATAAATTGATTCTTTACATACATACATACATGCATGCATGTGTACGGACATCTGTGGCGTGCACACACACACACATACATAAAGACAAAGTTTGGAATTTCATTAAATGTTTTTCTCTCATGATGATTTGAAAAAATCTATCTCCTCTTGTGCACTCAAATTCTCATTTAGTTAGGAATTCTCATAACACAAGACATATTTTGCAAGTAAAATTGATTTTGAATTCCTAAACTAGATTTTTAAACAAAGTTTCAAAATTTTAAAATGATGATAAATAATCTTATGATTTTTTTTGGTGTCATCCCTACAAACAATATCTAGAAAATTGTAGGTATCGAACTATACCATGGTGGAAGGACTATAAGTGGTATGTTGAAACATCATTTCAAAATTGCACTCCCAACAAGAGGTATGAATGGATATTGATTGTAGAGCTCCCTGATATCACTCATCAAGACGTGACATAAGTTGTAGTCTAGAATAAACTCGTAATATTTTATTTATTAATCTTAAACAATGTCAAATTGATAGAACATAATAAGATAAGTAAAACACAATAGCTACATAACATGAACAATTGAGGAAAGACATAAGCAAGAGACGGTAAGATGTAATAATAGGATGAAATTATATTTTTGATTCAAGAACTTATACATGAGTTATGAATGGAAATCTAGATCAAGATGAAATATCAACCTTCTATGAAATGTGCTTACATGATTTTATACAATTTGAGGTGATTGTTGGTTTACCAATCCCTTCTTTTTCCATTCCTTGACAAAATAGGATCTTCACATTCACTACTTTTACTTATAGAGCATTACATATTCCATAATTTGTATTTATTGTACTAGTACATTCATTAGAATTACGCAAAGATGCAACAATATACAAAATATATTCAAGTCATCTTTTTAACCCCTATACACTCCCAACACTTTCCTAGACTTAAATAGTTGTCTCATCTTGAGACAAAATTTACTTTGATAATTTGGGAGGTACACTTATTTATTGTTCAAGAATTTTTGAGATGTTGATTGTTTTTCTCACTAAGATAGTTTTCTCACAATTGGCATATAGGACATTGTTTATTAGTTTTTGTTCTTTGCACACTACTTAACCGCCCGGGTTTAAAATTAAGTAGTATTTCCAATAGACAAACCTTTCAAGTTTTTAGTATGTGGAAACTCCATCATAGATCACCCTTTTAGGTTTTGATCCATGTGGTATTAACATATATCTAATTAAAAATTAAAAATTAATACTTCAAAAAATCTACCTATCATATAATTATATTGCACTGGGATCCTATTTATGTTACTTTGACTACTTCATTGATGTTGATTAGATTTTTATTGTTATAGTGGTGGAGGTGGTGTGCTTGCGTTGTTTTGATATTTTAAAGCAAATTGTGAGCAATGACATACTTTGGGGTATTATTCATAGTTTTTGTAGTTGGTAGGAAAATTTCTTAGTCTCGATTTATATACATTCCAATCTACAATATATTCAATTACTTAGCCAAAATATATTTGTAATTGTGACAACAATTGCATGGCTTCAAAAAAAGAACATAAAATTTTGTATTTTTACAACTGAATCATGTAAAGTTATAAAATTATGTATATTCTAAATCAACCCCTCGAGATGATCTCTCATGTGTTATCCTTGTGCCCAAAAAAAAGTATTATAAAGTATATTGCACTCCCATTCTCACAACATGTCATTGACATTGTTTAGAGCTCTGAGGATGCTTGTAATTCTTTATCTACCTTTTATTCATTTGTCTCCACTATAATTTTTTGTTTTTTCTTTTTATAATTATTTTGTCAAACTTGTTCTTGCTCATTATTATATGTAAATGTGTATTCCAATCCAAGAGATTAAATGTCATATTCTTCACTTGCACTTTATCTTATTGGAGCGGAGTTCATATACTCATACAATATAAGAACTACATATTTTACCTCTTTGGATTGAGTGAATTTTACCTTCACCTTGGCCATAGTTTCCTACTCTTTACAATTTTCCATAAATTTTCTAACTAAAGTGGTCAGTTGCATTTGTTCTCTCATAACTTGATCACCTATGGATTTTGTGACAAGTTGAGGAAAATTATCTTTCAATTTGTGATTTCAAGTTGTGTAATGTATGCTTTAGTTTCACTTTCTACCGGGTGAATTGAATTTCAATTGCGTTGATGTTTTCTTGAATACTATGAACTCCCTCAAGTTATGTTTTTGCAACAATAACTTCTCAATGTCTACTTCCACTATGTTGACCATGGCCTGTGAGGTTGTCATTTATGCACTTATCTAAGCAATCTATGGAACTACTTTGCACACATGAGAAGAGGGAATAATAATCTTAAGATTTCTTTTTTTCATCATTGTTTTTATTCCCCACCAAAATCTTTATGTGTCTCATTCTACAACTTCTTCGATGGTAGTCGAATCTAAGTTGGATGTTCTAATCTCCATGGTGGTATATTTTGGCTTTTCCTCACTCTACACGGTGGTTTGTTACACCCGAGGGTTAATTATAGGTCCTACATTATGTTTTTATGGATCCACTTGTGCTTATATACTATTGTGTTGCACCTCACTCTTTTCTTATGTAATTTCTTGTTCTTTCGCAATCTAAGCATGTTTTATACTTGTGTAATAGCTTATGTAGTGCATTTTTGTTTCTTCAATTTTCTTGGTCTTCTCCTCTCTTTCTTGTGTCTATTTCTTGTCTTGTTCTTCATATACCTCTCTCTTTCCATCTTCTTCTTTCTTCTCATATTCTTATTATTTTTTGATCTTTTCCTCCTCGTCCTTCTTTATTACTCCTTATACTCATTTTCTTCAAGGAATTTATATGCTTTAGCTAAGGTAATGGTTTCTTGTTTCTTCTTTGATTCTTATTCTTTGTAATTTTTTCTTCCTCCTATTTATTTCCTTTTATCTCTTCCTCAACTTTATTTTTGGCCTCTACTTGTTCTACCTTGCAAAATTGTTCAATTTCCTTCTCCTTCACAATGTGATCTTCTTCAATTACCTTCTTGGGAGTTTTCTTGGTGGATTCCTAATTTGGGTGCTTATATTTCTTCTCTTTAGGGGAAGGGGAAGGAAAACATGGTTTTAATTTTTGCACATATTTGTTGCTTTATTTATATTAATCTTATTATGGATTCCGTCTTATGCATTACATATCTACCTCTTTTTCAATTCTTACTCTTTCTTCTTCAATCTTATTCTTCTATGGATGTGCAAGTTGTGATATTTACACTAGAGGTATATGCTTTTTAATGATGCTTATTATTGTATTGGGAATTTTGACCTCTATTTCTGGTTGTTTAGAGTTATTTACTTGTTTCTTCCCAGTAGTTACTTTGGAGGAGTGGATAGCACTTGAGGGGATGGGGGAAGGAAAACATGGTTTTAATTTTTGCACATATTTGTTATACTATTATTATTAATCTATTATCTTAAGTTTTTCATCTTCTATGCATGAATTCATCTTTCTTGTGTAAATATCCTTTATAATTATTGCACTTCTATTTCTTAGATAAGTTACCTCTTCACCTTTGAATGATGCCCTTATTATTGTATTGACTCCACAACCTATATATTTTTAAATATTCTTCAAGGCATGCTTTATGCACTAACCTAATGGGGCTTGTCTATGAGCTTTTCCTTTTGTGTGGTGTCACTAATATTTCTTCTTCTATGCCTCAGAAGCTAGTTCAAGTTTCAAGATGTGGCTCAACTTTGATATCAATTTTTCTTACTTTAGTCCCTTCACAATAATGATTATCCAATCTTATAACTATTCTTGTATTATAAACCCCTTCTACCTTAACTGAGTGAGTGAGGCATGAGTGGAACTTTAATCATGTCTTCATCCCTAATCTTGTGAGTTAATGATTCTCCTTATGGATTTCCAATCATACCACTCCCTCTCTTATGGAAATTACATGAAAAATTTTTCCCGAAATTTTACCTATAGTGTGATAATACAAACTTTAATTTTTTTGACCTTTATCTTGCCAAATTACAATTTTGAAAATCAACTTGGACAATCAATGTATTTCTCCATTTGTGGCTTACTTTATCAGAATGCCTGAAAAGTGTGAGAATTCATGTTATGTATCTTCTACACTTTGTAAAATTAGGTTTCATGATAGTTTCTACCCATTTAGTAAAGTGGTATGTTGAGGTAATTTTATATCTATATTTATACTTTATAAGGTGGGTGGATTGATCCTAAAATTCTATCCCTCATTTCTCAAATGGTTGTACAACTAGTACTAGGATAAGTGACATCTCATCCATCTAATTTATTTTTACATTCCTTTGACAAACATTGAACATTACTTTATGAATGTAATATGATGTGCATCTTGAAATAAATGCATAGCTAAGTTTCCCTAATGTTCGTATATTCTTATAAGCTAGAAAGCTAGGGTTAGAAGGTAAAATTGGCATAATCATGTAAGAAGGAATTTTTGGAGATATTATTAGAAGATTGTGAAGGAAAATGCATTAATCCAAATGTACATCTAAAGAAGGTGTGGAAGATTACAAATATTCATGGTGTATTTCCTCTGTAAAGCAAAGAATAATAGATTGGATGTTTCTTGGTGGATGTAGCCCACACTGGGTGAACCACGTTATATCTTGTGTATTTTTCTTCTAGTTTAATTTCCATGTTTATTGCTTGTATGCTTAAATCTAATTATAGATTTTTGTACAACAGTGAACTAACCCCAAAAACTAGTATCGAGATATTTTTTAAGGGTTTTATGTGTTGACAAATTTACTCACATAGGGATTTCTGATTTAGCGAGAGCATAACAATGGAGAAAAGATAGTAATAAAAGTGGAGAAATTTGATGGTCATAATTATCAATTATGGAAGATGCGAGTGGAAGATTATCTAATGTATCAAAATATTTATATTTACCATTGGATGTGAAGGCAAGGCCTATGAAGATGACTAATGAAGAATGGAAGATTCTTGATAGAAAAGGCTCTGGGATATATAAGATTGAGCACTAGCAACATTTGTAGCTTCAAATATTCTGAAGCAATCGTGCAACCCCAAAACCACAAAGAGAGTTGATGGAATCTTTAGCTAATTTATAATAAAAACCTAGTGTTTCAAATAAATTTTATTTCGATGAAGAATTTATTTAATTAAAAAATGTAAGAAGGGGGATTTGTATCAATTCATCTAAATGACTTCCATTCAAATGTAAATCAATTAAAATCGGTTAATATTCCATTTGATGATGAAGTGAAAGCAATTTTATTCTTATGATATTTTCCAGATAGTTGGGATAACTTGGTAATGGTTGTTAGTAATAAAACATCTACTACTAATATTTTGAAGTTTGATGATGTGGTTAGTATAATCTTGAATGAAGAAATATGCAAGAAAAGTACAAGAGAGTCATCATCTGGAAATTCTTTGAATGTAGAAAGCAAGGGAAGGTAGAAGGAGAGATCCAAGAGAAATAATAATGGGAAATCAAATTCTAAGAATGGAAGATCTAAATCCAGAGGTAGAGGAATAACCTACTGGAATTGTGGAAAGAAAGGACATGCAAAGAAGGATTGTTGGTTTAAGGAAAACAAAGAGAATGTACCAAAGAAAGGTAAAGAGGAAAATTTTGCATCTGAGCTAATACAAGATGCCCTTATTCTCTCCTTGGATAATAAAATAGAATCATGTGTTTTAGATCTAGGAGCTTTTTTCCATGCTACCCCTAATAAGGGTTATTTTAGAAATTATGTCCAGGGTAATTTTGGGAATGTTTATTTAGGAGATGATGTACCATGAAATATTACTAGTAAAGGGAATTTCATCTAAAATTACATAATGGAAATACATGGATATTGAAATATGTGATGCATGTGCTAAGCCTCAAGAGAAATCTAATTTCTATAGGACAACTAGGTGAAGCTAGTTACATGGTTATATTCATAGCTAACTCTTGAAAGTTACCAAGGGAGCTCTTGTTGTGGCAAGAGGAAAGAAGGTAGGAACATTGTATTTATCTACCCATATTACTAATTCATTTTCGTAATATCTACTTTAAATTTAGATGTAAGCACGTGGCATAATCGGTTGGGCCATATGAGTAAAAAAGAAATGCATATTTTAAAGGAAAAGGGTAAGTTATCATATTTGAAATATGTAGATCTTGATTTTTGTGAGCATTGCATATTTGGAAAGTAAAAAAGTGATATTTATTAAAGTTGGGGGAAAAATAAGGAGAAAAAATTAGATCTTGTGCACTCGGATGTGTGGGGACCAACCTAGGTAGCTTGTCATGGAGGATCCCAATATTATGTGATTTTCATTTATGATGCCACAATAAAGGTATGGGTTTATTGTATAAAGCGTAAATCTAATATTTTTGAGACTTTATAAGATGATGAAAGCCTTTGTGGAAAATGAATCAAATTTAAAATTAAAATGCCTTAGATTTGACAATGGTGGTGAGTCTTGTAGCAAGGATTTCATTGATTATTGTTTGAAGTGAATGGAATAAGCAAAGAAAGAATGATTCTAGAGAACCATAGGAAAATGGTGTGTTTGAAAGAATGAAAAGGACTATCATGGAATATGAAAGAAGCATGAGGATACATGTTGGATTACCCTTACAATTTTTGGTCAAAATTCGTGGATCACATTGAGTCTTGGTATTATTTATAGTCTTCTCTCTGCCGGGAAAAATTTTGTTGTTGGGCATCTTCCATGATTGTGTCTCCTTTGTAAATCATGTCCCAACATCCGTGGATACGTGGTATTTTCTAATTGGATGTGGCGTGGTGGGTCTATTTGATATTTTGATGCATTATGGTGAAGGGCTTGAAAGTATAAGGTAAATGCCTAAGACCCATGCAAAAGGACACATGGAGGGCCTGTGCTCATTTGAGGATCTACCTCTGGTTTTGACCTTTGGAGTTACGCCAAGAGAGACATGTGGAGGTTTCACTTTTTGGCTCTGCCCATGCTCACGAGATTTTCAATGGATGATGTGAAACTTTCTTCTAGGACACGTGGAGAGCCTACGCTTGTTTGAGGTCCCTGCCTTGAATCGTCTTACCTTTGGAACGCCAAAAGAGACACGTGGAGGTTTCCACTGGCTCCTCTTTATACTGAGACTTTTCAATGGCCGAGGAAACTTTCTTGGGCCCGAGACACGTGGAGGGCCTGCGCTTGTTTGGGGACCCCCTGAATTTTACTTTTGAAAGAGTGTCAAAGAGACATGTGGAGGTTTCGTTGGATCTTCCCATTCTTAGAATTTTCAAGTGGCTGATGAAACTTTCTCGGACCCTAGGCATGTGGCACCTTCCATTGGTTCTTAAAATTTTTCAATGGCTGGTACAAATTTTTATGAGGCCGAGACATGTGGAGAGCCCGCACTTGTTTGGGGTCTCCACTTTTGGGCACCATATCAAAAGTGCACTGAAGAGACACGTGGAGGCTTCTGTTGGCTCCTCTTTATACTGAGACTTTTTCAATGGTTGAGGCAACTTTCTTGGACCCACAGGGTGGAGAGCCTGCCTCTTGCTCATTTGACAGTCTTACCTCTAGACTTCATCTTTGAAGTTTGCTTGCCAAGGAAAACAGACACATGGAAGCTTTTTTTGGACTTTCCTCCATCATCTTTTAGATTTTTTCCCATCTTGGAGACTTTTGTAACTCTCTTGGGTTCTGAAAACACGTGGAGGGCCCATGCTCATTTGGGGACCTACCTCTGGACTTCACCTTTTGTTTGCACCAATCGAGAGAGACATGTGGAGGCTTCCGTTGGCTCCTCTTTACACTTGGCTGACTCGGACTCGCAGTGTAGATATGTGGTATAATCCATGCGAGGACACTCATTTTATGAGAGGCATGAATGCAAGGTATCTATTCCTCAAGGTGTATTCTCAAAGGTGAAAAGGATTTCTTGTCAGATCAAGCCATATGGAGCCACTGAGAATTATTAAAAAGGGATTTCTTGCATGAAAAATAAAAGAATGATTAAAAGATTATCAAAAGTTATGACATGGCATCCAGTCATAGTTGAGGAACTGAGAAATGTGATCAGTTCATGATTTATCCACCTAGCAATAGAAAGTAAGATATTTTCAAGGGAATAAACATGATTAAATGGTATGTTGTAAAGAGGAATATTCTCTTGAAGATTTAGAATTTTGGGGGAAAATTTAGGATGAGTGAGTGAGTGAAATTGTATAAATGCAATGAGAATACTCTTGCATAAGGGGGTTAATTTTTTGAGAAAGTTTGAGAAAAACCATTTTCCCGAGAGACCATATGAGAAACCTGTTTATTTTCCTGTGTTTGTAGATTTAATCATGTCAAGATGGTTGCAAGTGTACAACCATTGACAAGCTCTGAGATTGTTGAAGAAACTTTCCCCTGCTGATGAATCTAATGAACCTTGAATGAATTTGTGTTGATCATGAGCATAATTGTGTTTGCTTTTATTTCAGAATGTTTTCAAATAGTTTTTTATATTCCTGTTGCAATCTTATGTTAAAATCCTTTGAAATCACACAAGATCTTATCCTTGTGGTAGTATTGTGGCATTTGCAATTTCATTATGAGAAGAGCTTTCATCTTGTAATGAAATAAACAATTTAAAATCACTTTACTTACATTTGTTGATAAAGATTGTTTTTGTTTCTATGAGTGTATCTTAGTAGTGATATAATCAGGGATTTCTAAATGTTTAATTGAGTCTTTAACATGAGCCTTTGTGTTGAATTCTTGAAGAGTGTATGAAATCATGCATCTCTGGGCCTCCATTGATACACACCTTTTGGTTGAAGGAATATTTTGGCTATTTTGAAGCATTTTTTTGTGAGTGTTCCAATATTTGTAAAGGTTCTCAAATATCTAGTATAATCAACTTTATCTTGCTTAACTTCCCACCAAAAACTTCTCAAATGATAAATCCTACATGAACTACCCCTGTTTGTATTGTGTATCCACAAATATTTAACAAATTCCATTGCCAAAATATGTAGAAACAATCAGGTTTCAATTATTGTCTTTAGTAACCCAAACCTTGTCCAGGAAACATCTCCACTCTCTAGTGTGACAACTCGTGAGAGTTAGATTGTGTTGTATTGATCATATTTTCTCAAGGTTTTCATGAAAATTGTGCAAAGAAGGATCTCTTGATATCCTTCACCAATATGGGTTACAAAATGGGTCCTCTCACCCTGGTTGAAGGCACGACCTAAAGTAGTGAGGGTAGATCAAACCCTTAATAAGTGTTATCCATTTTCTCAATGCTTGAGTGAAAAAGAGTTAAATTGAATCCCCCCCCCTCTAAAAATGACTTATATCATGAAATATCTCTAAGCATATCGATGATTTCTCAAGCCCTCTCAAGAGAATCAATTTAAGACATCCTACCTTTTTAGGGGATTATTTTTTCGTAAAGGATTATTTGATCTATTTTTGCAATCCCTCATTTCCGGGGAGGGAGAATCGAGAAATTTTGGCAAAAAACAACATTAAATTACATTTGAACAGGGACCTATTTTGGTTTTGGATTACAATTTGAGGATTATTTGAACACGAGGACTATTTTTTTGCAACAACACCAAAGTGGTACCATTTTGGGGACTATTTTTACAAATGCATACACATACCAACCCTGGTAATGTTTCTTACATGGTTTAAGTACAAATACAGTTGTTTAAACGTCATCCTTTGTTGAGATTTGTAAAATTTGTGCAAGATTACAAGTTCATTGTGTAGTATTTCTAGTTTCTAGTGGTTATTGCACTAAATTTATCATCAATAGTGATAAATGTGGGTAAAGGAAGGTCGGATCTATTAAGCTTTATAGAAATTAAGCATTGATAGACATTTGACAAGTTACTTATAGTGCATCTGCACAACTAAGGTGAAAATCCTTAGTGGTGACTCCATGTTGAATTGAAATTTTGATGATTACTAGTGTCTTAACTTTGTGTCAAGTGAAATTTTCATTAATATTTGCAAATATGGAGGAAGAAGGTCTTTCTTCACTAGGGATCCTACTAAAAGTTATTTCTAGAACTAGGAAAAGAAAATTTAGAAGGAAAACAAGTCTGGAAAGTAGTTGGAAATCAAGAATCAAAAAGGAGATATCAGTTTTGAAAGGTGATCAATATGTGGTTGAAGATTACCATATGTCTTCAAGTGATTCTGAACCAAGTAGTCTTTATATAAATTTAAGTTCCCAATTGGAGAGGGGCCATCATTTGTGTCTGAAAAGTGTGCCTCTCTAGTTTTCCTTGTTTCTTCCAAGGTTGATAGGGTTTTCCAAGAAATTGAGTCATTAGAGGATATTTACTTTGAGAGTTATACTCTTGTGCTCCAAAGACCCCTCATCCCTTATCATTTTGATTCTCCTACAAGATCACCTCCTCAAGGAAATATGGCTCAACCTCCACCTAGACCTCCTTTTGTTGTCAATACTTTTGGACCAATAAATTTTAGAGGTATGGTTGGATATCCTAATATGGTGCCACAAGATGTTAGAAATAGGTTGCCAAAATTTCAAGGGAATAATGCCATCACTGGTGACCACCATTTAAGACTCTTTGTCAATATGATGGAAGATTTTGAAATTGAGTTTGAAGACATGTATATAAAGTTGTTTATTCATACTCTTGAGGAGGATGCACGTGATTGGTACAAGTCTTTACTAGATAATTCAATAGATTCATGGACCGAGATGAAAAATGCCTTTAGATTGCAATATGGGGATAAGACAGATCCCAGGTTCCTTTTATCTGAATTTGAAAATATAAAGAAGAATCCAAATGAATTTATCCATGATTTTAATACTAGGTTCAATAAGACCTTGAATAGGCTACCTATAATCCTAAGGCCAAGTGATGAGTCTTGTTTGATAAAATATTTGATGCTTTGATAAAAAGGTTGCTTATTACTTGAGAGATAAGAACCCGGGAACATTGAGGCAGGCTTTCACCATGGCCTTACAAATAGAAAATAACATCAAAGTAGTTGGAAAGCCTCCTAAGAGAGAGGGTGTCAAGTTGATCAATCTTGAGAGGCCTCAATCAAAAAAAAGTTGTGGATTTGGAAGAGGTTGTGAAGACTTTGGCTCGGAGCGGTTAAAGAGATATCCTATAAACTGGCTAGAGTAGAAAAAGGGATAGGACAAAGTTCAGAGGTCAGCACAAGCCACATGGTTAGGAGAGATTTGGAAATCATCCCAGAGGTGATCACAGACCAGATGACAGAGGGAAAGGGCCCATGGGATCAGGAAATAAACAGCCTCAACCTAGGGAAAATAGATTGGTTCATGATCCTTTGATTACTAGGATTACTACTTATGGAGGAGGCCAATGTTATTGAGTGGTGTGATAGGTGTTTCTTACCACACTCCCCATGTGATGTAGATCAAGAAGTTGAGGAAGAAGATGATGATGAGATGTATGATGATGTGTGTATGATGGAGTGCCCTAGGAACTCATGAAAGGGGAAACCTCAAATTGAATTGATAAGTGCCAGAACTGTTGAAAATTTTTGGGATTGTGTTCACTGGGTATTACCTCTTCCTCCTATTAATACTTTTGAAATTGATATGGTGCAAGCATTTGATTTTCCTAATCATGATTTTGAATACTTAAGGGCCTTGATGATTAAAAAAAGTATGATGGAGGATCCCTTAGAAGAGGACAGAAACTATTGATGAATGCAGTAGTTTCTCAGGAGAAAGAATATAACACTAGAAGTAAGGTTGTCAAAGGGGAGGGCCACAAACCAAGCCAAAAATTCTAGTTCTTACCAATATCCCAAAGGAAACCCCTAAGAAAGATACATCTGGAAAAGGCCTAATTACCCCAAATAAAACATGTACTCCTGCCCATGCCCAGACTCTGAAAACTCCTATACTATCAGATGAAACTGTGAATCTTCCTCCTAATCTATGCCCTACCCAAATATATTCCTTGTGACATAGCCCAAATCTTGAGTCAGATCAAGGTTATTGTTCCCATTGTTGAGTTACTTAGGATCCCTAGAGCATAGGAAAAGAGCATTCGAATATTTGGGATTTAAGGAAGAAAATATTACTCAGGGAAAAAGTGTTAATAATATAGAGGTTCCTCCTATTATTGTAGAATTAGAAATACCACAAGCATTGGAGGAACTGGGTGAATCACCTGAGGTGTATTTGGGAACTTCTCTGGTTGAATCTCAGTTGGATGTAGATCCATTTTTACCACTTTGATTATTAAAGATAGGTGGTGGTATAAGCTGCATGTTTGATTCAGGAGCCTCATGTAATGTAATGCCTCTTGAGGTAATGAATGAGTTAAATATCAAGGTAACAAGCTTTTGGGAAATGTACTACTATGGATTCAAGAGAAGTGCCAGTAATTGGATATGTCAAAGGATTAGTAGTGCAATTAGCACTTATCCAGGAAAATGCTTAACCATGAATGTGGTTATTGTGGATTGTCCTGCTAAGTGGGGAATGTTATTATCTAGAAAATGGGTAGCTAGTGTGGGTGGAAGTGTACAAATGGACATGTCATTGCAACCATACCAATTGAGGGGAACCTTGTGAAGTTTTACGGTGAGAAGAAAATGTTGCATATCATTGAGGACCCTAACAATGCTTCTTATGAAGTATTGTACATCAGATGTTGATGTTGATAACTTTGTGGGTTATGTTGATTGTAAGGAGCATAAAATTGATGAGTGTGAGTATCTGAGAGTAGGTTGGTTCTCCTTGGACTTTGATGTTTGATGGGGCTTGTTCTAGATCTGGTAATGGTGTTGGTGTTGTCTTGATATCTCAAGCCAAGAGGAGTTTAACTTTTCTTTTAAACTCAATTTTGAGTGCACAAATAATATTGCTGAGTATGAAGCACTTACTTTTGGGTCTAAGGATTGCATGGAAGTATGGTGTCGAGACATTATTATTGTTAAAGGAGATTAGAGTTGATAGTCAAACAAGTTAGAAAGTTGTATGCTGCTACAAAGAATCAAAGAATGAAGCAATATATAAGCATGTAGTTTGGGACTTCATTGAAATGTTTGATTCTTTCAATATAATACACCATGATAGGAAATACAATATAGTAGAAAAATTGGTAGTGTTGGGATCAAGGTTTGAAAATTGTATAGTATCCCCTATTGTGAATATGATATTGAAATATTGAGTAGGCCATCATCACTGATAATATCAAGCATTGGCAAGTTTTTGAAGATGATGCCTAGGTCCAAAGGTTTTTGCAAAATAAAGGAGAATTTTCCAATCAAAGTATGGATTGGGAACCAATGGTTTGTGTAAATGAAGGAAAAGAGACCCTATTTGGTAAAGACATTATCAATTGAAAACCAATACTATTCCGAGAGGTTTGGTTGCATTGGAATCAAATTTTGATAATGTTGACCACATTGTTAACAGACACATGTCAGCCTCGAGAGATGTTGAAGAATATAACCTAGGCACAAAGGATAAACCTAGGAGAATATGGCTAGGTAGCAACTTGAACAGAGAAGAAAATCAAGTCATATGTCAATTGTTAAAAAAGTACCAGGACTGCTTGGCTTGGTCATATTTAGAACTGAAAGCATATAGGGAAGACCTTTTTCAACATGAAATACCCCTGGAAGCTAATGCCAAGCCATTTAGGAAAAAAAAAGACCAATTAATCCACTCCTTCCCTAAAAATGCAAGAAGAGTTGAAAAAGTTAAGGGATGGAGGAATTATACAACCTCTGAGGTATTCTTCATGGGTTTGAAAACCTAGTACCTATCCGAAAAGAAGAATGGAGACATAAGATTGTGTGTGGACTTTAGAAATTTAAATAAGGCATCAATTAAAGACAACTATCCCTTGCCAAATATGGATAACATGTTACAATTGGTTACTGAGTTTGAAATTGTTATCTACTTTGGATGGTTTTTCTAGGTATAACCAAGTGGTTGTGAAAATCGAGAGAGAATCAAAATTACTTTCACTACTCCATGGGGGTTATGTATATGTGTACGTGAGAATGTCATTTGGCTGATGAATGTTGGAGCCATGTTTCAAAAAGAGAAATGGATGTAGCATTCTCGGGATATATAAATGACTTCATTGTTGTGTATCAGGATGATGTGAATTTTTTCAAGGAAGAGAAGTGATCACCTGCAACATTTAGAAAAGATGTTGATAAGGTGTAGGGAATATGGTATCTCACTGAACCCTAAGAAATGTCATTTTGGGGTTCAAAAGGAAAAGTTTCTTGGACATATTGTATCAAAAGAAGGGGTCATGATTGATCTGAGAGAGTGGAAGCCATTAGCAAAGTTCCTATTCCAAGAACCAAAAAGGGAATTCAATCCTTTTTGGGAAGATAAATTTTATTAGGAGATTTATTTCTAACTTTTTGTTGAATTGACTATCCCAATCACTAGTATGTTGAAGAAGGATCAGTATCAAATGGGAAGAAAAGTTATTCAAGCCTTTTCTTGGGATCAAGGAAGCATTGAAAAATGCCCCTTTTTTAGTAGCTCCTGATTATAAAAAGGCTTTCCAAATGTTTTCCTTTGCCTACCTTGAGAATACCATTGCATATGTCTTTTACAAAAGGATGATGAAGGAGCTGAAAGGCCAATTGCTTTCTTTAGTAAAGCATTACAAGGGGTAGAGTTGAAGTATACTATCATGGAGAAACATGCCTTTTCTTTGGTGAGAGCCACAAAGATCTTTAGGCCATATATTTTAAGTTCTAAAGTCATAGCTTATGTCCCTCATACTATGGTCAAGGATATCCTTTCAGAGATGGAAATTTCCAGTAAAAGATGTCGATGGGAAAATAAGTTACTAGGAATATGATATGGACATCCAAACTACAAAATTGGTCAGAGGTTTGGGCCTAGAAAAGCTAATGATAGAAAGAAATCTGCAGATAGTTGAGATAAATGAGGTTGAAGAAGAAAGTGTGAATATTCTTGAGAAATTGATAAATTTTGAATGGTACAAGGATATTATTTTTTATCTCAAACATCTGCAATCCCCTGAGTACTTAAGAAAGAATCAAAAGAGAGCACTTAGATTAGCTTCCCAAAAATATATCATCATTGATTATGGGTTGGCTTGGAAAAACCCTGAGGGAGTTCTCTTAAGGTGTATCACTGAGGATGAAGCCCCAAAAATAATTGTTGATTTCCATGGAGGAGTTTGTGGGGGCATTTTTTTGGGAGAGTAACAACCCATAAGATCTTAAGGGTTGGTTACTGGTGGCCAACACTTTTTAAGGATACAACTTTATTGGTAAGAAAGTGTGAGAGTTGTCAACATTTTTAGGAAGATTGAAAGCTTCAGGATCCCTCCCTTTGTAGCCAGTGTCAATTGAAGCCCCTTTTAAGTAGTGGGGAATGGAATTTGTTGGGGAAATTTCAGATTCTTCAAGTGCAGGCCACAAGTGGATATTGGTGGCCACTGATTACTTCACCAAATGGGTGGAGGAAATCCCCACTAAGAAGGAAACCCACCAAATTGTCATGGATTTCATTTTGAATCATATCATTTGTAGGTTTGGAGTACCTACCAAAATAATTGTTGACAATGCTATGAGTTTTTGAGCTAAACCTTTGGTGGCCATGTGTCAGGAGTATGGGATAAATTTAGCATATGCATCAATTATAATCCCCAAGGTAATGGAAAGGATGAGTCGAGCAACAAAAATTTATTGAAAATAATCAGAAGAACTTTGGAGATAAATAAAAGAAAGTGGGGTGAGCAATTGAAGTTTGTTGTTTGGGCTGACAGAATTACTATTAAAAGAGCTACTGGAAAGAGCCCATTTGAATTGGTGTATGGAACTCAAGCTCTACTTCCCCTGCATATGCAATTATCTTCATATCAATTCATCCAACAGTTGGAGGACCAGGAGGTTAGTCCCTATGATGCATGGATCAATCAAATTGTTGAACTAGATGAAGAGAGAAGAGAATCCCATCAAAGACATGTGAAGTTTAGGGAGAAAATGAAGAAATTGTTTGAAAAAAAGGTTACCCCAAGAGTTTTTAGTGTAGGAGATCTGGTGTGCTACTATGGGATAAAGACATGAGGATAAGGGAAAACATGGAAAGTTTGATGCATTATGGATGGGCCCTTATTCTATTGATATTAGGATCGGTGAGCACACCTTCTTCCTAAAAGATCTAGATGGGGAATTTCTTGAGTTTCCTATTAATGGAAGGCACTTGAAACATTTCCTTGATTGATTTCTCATAATCAAGGTACACATCATTGTATAGTGTATAGTCTTTTAGTTCTTTTTCATTTCTACATTTTTCTATTTTGGTTCGGTCGGTCCTTGGTGTGTTGGTTTTTGTTGGTTTCTTAGTTTGTTCTTGGGGGTGTTGGAAAATTTTTTCTGCTTTTGCAAGCTTGTTCTTGACTCCTTTTCCCAATGATTTTTTGGCATGGTGGTTATTATGTTGTTCTTGTGGCACTCACTGGGAGTGCCCATCCCGAGTCGGAGCCGGTGTTGGTGCTCAATTGTAATCTCACCCCTTTTTCATTTAAAATTTTCAGCCCACCTGGTTTGATGCACTTTTTGTCTTCTATGTGGGATGTAATTATTTTCCTCATTTGGGTGTCATTGTCAAGTCCTTTCCTTGGGTCATGGATCACATTGAGTCTTGGTATTATTTACAGTCTTCTCTCTCATGGGGAAAAATTTTGTTGTTGGGTGTCTTCCATGATTGTGTCTCCTTTGTAAATCTTGTCCCAACATCCATGGATACGTGGTATTTTTCTAATTGGATGTGGCATGGTGGGTCTATTTGATATTTTGATGCATTATGGTGAAGGGCTTGAAAGTATAAGGTAAATGCCTAAGACCCACAAAAGGACACGTGGAGGCCTGCGCTCATTTGAGGATCCACCTCTGGTTTTGACCTTTGGAGTTGTGCCGAGGAGACACGTGAGGTTTTTTGGCTCTCCCCATGCTCAAAATTTTTCAAATGGTGAACTTTTTAGACCCTAGACACATGGAGGCTGCGCTCATTTGAGGACCATGCCCTAAATTTTACTTTTGAAAGAGTGTGCACGAAGGAGACACGTGGAGGTTTCCTTTAGCTCCTCTTTTGCTCTTGAAATTTTCAATGGTAGAGGAAACTTTCTTTGGGACCCTAGGACATGTGGAGGGCCTTGCGCTCTTTTGGGGACCCTACCTTTGAATTTTACTTTTGAAAGAGTTTCGAAAGAGACACGTGGAGGTTTCTTTCGTGGCATCTTAGATCTTCCCATGCTTAGACTTTTTCAATGGTGGCACTTTTAACTTTTCTTGGACCCTAGGCATGTGGCACCTTCCATTTTCTTAAACTTTTCAATGGATGGTAACTTTTTGGGTTTGAGACATGTGGAGAGCCCACACTTGTTTGGGGTCTCCACTTTTGGGCACCATATCAAAAGTGTGTCGAAGAGACACGTGGAGGATTTCTGTTGGCTCCTCTTTATCTTGAGACTTTTTTCAATGCTGAGGTAATTTCTTTGGACCACGGGAGGACACGTGGAGAGCCTCCTTGCTTCATTTGAGGTCCCACCTTAGACTTACATCTTTGAAGTTGCTTGAACAATGGAGACATGTGGAATCTTCCTTGGACTCTTCTTTCTTCATTGACCTTTTGCGAAATTGAGGTTTTAAGACTCTCTTGTCCCATTCACGAGACACGTGGAGGGCCCTGCTCATTTGGCTCATTTGACCTGCCTCTGGACTTCACCTTTGTAGTTGCACCAAGGAGACACATGGAGGCTTTCATTGGCTCCTCTTTACACTTGGCCGAACTCGGACTCGTAGCATAGATATGTGATATAATCCATGTGAGGACACTCATTTCTGAGAGGCATGAATGCAGGTATCTATTCCTCAAGGTGTATTCTCAAAGGTGAAAAGGATTGCTTGTCAGATCAAGCCATATGGAGCCACTGAGAATTATTAAAAAAGGGATTTCTTGCATGAAAAATAAAAGAATGATTAAAAATATTGTCAAAAGTTATGACATGGCATCCCAGTCATAGTTGAGGAACTGAGAAATGTGATCAGTTCATGATTTATCCACCTAGCAACATAAAAGTAAGATATTTTCAAGGGAATAAACATGATTAAATGGTATGTTGTAAAGAGGAATATTCTCTTGAAGATTTAGAACTTTTTGGGGGAAAATTTAGGATGAGTGAGTGAGTGAAATTGTATAAATGCAATGAGAATACTCTTGCATAAGGGGGTTAATTTTTTTGAGAAAGTTTGAGAAAAACCATTTTCCCGAGAGACCATCTGAGAAACCTATTTATTTTCCTATGTTTGTAGATTTAATCATGTCAAGATGGTTGCAAGTGTACAACCATTGACAAGCTCTGAGATTGTTGAAGAAACTTTCCCCTATTTGATGAATCTAATGAACCTTGAATGAATTTGTGTTGATCATGAGCATAATTGTGTTTGCTTTTATTTTAGAATGTTTTCAAATAGTTTTTATGTTCTGTTGCAATCTTTATGTTAAAATCCTCTGAAATCACACAAGATCTTATCCATGTGTGGTAGTATTGTGGCATTTGCAATTTCATTATGAGAAGAGCTTTCATTTTGTAATGAAATAAACAATTTAAAATCACTTTACTTTCATTTTTGTTGACAAAGATTGTTTGTTAGTTCTATGAGTGTATCTTAGGCATGATAATAAGGGATTTCTAAAGTTTAATTGAGTCTTTAACATGAGCCTTTGTGTTGAATTCTTGAAGAGTGTATGAAATCATGCATCTTTGGGCCTCCATTGATACACACCTTCTAGTTGAAGGAATATTTTGGCTATTTTGAAGCATTTTGTTCTGTGAGTTTCCAATATTTGTAAAGGTTCTCAAATATCTGGTATAATCAACTTTATCTTGCTTAACTTCCCACCAAAAACTTCTCAAATGATAAATCCTACATGAACTACCCATGTTTGTACTGTGTATCCACAAAGATTTAACAAATTCCACTACCAAAATATGCAGAGACAATCAGGTTTCAATTATTGTCTTTAGTAACCCAAACCTTGTCTAGGAAACATCTCCACTCTCTAGTGTGACAACTCGTGAGAGTTAGATTGTGTTGTATTGATCATATTTTCTCAAGGTTTTCATGAAAATTGTGCAAAGAAGGATCTCTTGATATCCATAAGGTTGATACGAATGTACAAAATGTACAAAATGAGCCACTAGCACCCCTAATTTCTATGAGAAGGTTACAACTAGTAAGTACACCTCAAAAATATTTTCACCTTCCTTATTTTATCTCATATTATTATGATATTAATGAACTAGAAAGTTTTGAAGAAGTAATTTAAGATGAAACCCACAAGAAGTGGGAGCATGACATGGATGAGGAGATGAAATCCTTGAAACAAAACTAGACATGGGATTTGGTTAAGTTTCTAGTAGGTAAGAGAACATTGCAAAATAAATGGGTTTACAAGATCAAGGAAGAAGAGGGTAGATAGAAAAGATACAAGGAAAAGATTTTGGTAAAAGGGTTTGCACAAAAAGTAGGTATTGATTTTGGTGAGATATTTTCTCCGTAGTAAAAATGACTTCCATTCGTACTTTGTTGATTTTATTTGCAATATAAGATTTGCACTTAGAGAAAATTGATGTTAAGATGGCTTTCCTTCATTAATTAATATTTACCTGTTATTTAATAAAATTAATATTTATTAAATTTTAGGGTTTTTAATTAATAAATATTAATTTTAATATATTGGATGGAAGTTGTTATTGGATGGAAGTTGTTGAACAAACTTGGGATAATTTTTCTTCTTTTTATTAATTTTAATTCATAGAATTGTGAGCAAGTGTCAGGGGGCAATCTTTCTTCGCTTCAATTTGCCGTAGACAATTTTGATTTTCTTCTATCATCCAGGAATTGATGAAGAGACATGGTTATAAGAGGTTAGAGAGCAGGAGATTGGGAAGAAGGAAAACAAGGAGATATTGCAGATATCCAGAGCCTGGAGAAGGAAAAGCTTATTCTACAGACACTATCCGGCTTTCACATGGAAACCTGGCATGGGCATTAGCTAGAGCCAGAAACCTTGAGAGTTCCAGGTAGTTGTCTCCATCCTGAGATGGATTCACATGTCAAGGAAGTTTTGTCGAGTTCCACATTCAAAGGTGAAGGAAAATTCATTGTTAGAAGGAATCAAGGAAATAAATAATCTCATATCCAAAGATTTGAAAAGGTGAAATTCCATGTATTTTTTTTGTTTTTGTTTTTGTTGATTTTGTGTAAAGAGCTACGAGCATTTCAAGAACCTTCACGTCCAGATTGTAGGAAAGAAATCCACCACACATTTTTCTCACACTAAGGGAGAAGATTTTCCACGCACGGAGGAATAACAAGTCAAATAATTTCACACCGCTTGGGAAGGAAGAAGAAATTTTCATTCAACATTCACACACACCACAAGGAGTTTCCACAAAAAACACAAAAGTTTTCCATGCTTAGAAGAAGAATAAAAGCAAGGAGTTTTCCATTTTTCAACACCTAAGGATTTTTTGGAAAAATTGATTCCCACGCATGCATTGAGAGAAAAAAATTATTCAAAGCCATTTGTAGCAGAAGGAAAAAAAAAAGGAAATTTTGATCTTTTTGAAGAGTCAAATCACCACACAGTTGAAGAGATCTTCATGTGGGAGTAAGAAAAGAAATCCACACCAAAGCACAAAGCATGAAGCCACATTGAAAAAGGAAATTCAAACAAATCAAAGCAAAGAAAATTAGTCAAGTTCTTTTTTAGCATATTCACCAAAGGAGGCCACACATGCATTGATTTTTCTTTTCTATTTCAATGCAGATCTGAGGGAGATAGGTAATATGAATTAAAAATATTCATTTTGTGTTTAGAGCCCCACAAATCCATGCATCCATTTGGATATCCAGTGAGTTTTTCTTTACATGCACAACACAAAGGATAAAACAAATTTTAGAAATTCCACGCATAATTTTGAGAGGAAGGAGGAATAAGATTATTTTATACACGGTCACAAGCTTAAATTTAGATTTCATGCATGCACAATTGATTGAGTTCAACGCAATTTCTTTTTTATTTTAAATTAAAAAAAGATATTCATGGTGCTACGCATCTTTGAGAGATGATAGCTTTTCACGTCGAGGGTGAATCGAGATATTCACGCACACAGTGAATATTTAAAAAAATAATAATAATAATAAGGAGCTTCGAAGATTCAACACATTGCTAAAAGTGTAACAATGATCTAAAATTGTATTATTTTTTGATGGTGATTTGAGCTTTGCCTCAATATTGTTGTATGGTCATTTTGAATTCAGCATCGCTAAATCTCTTTTTTTTTTAAAAAAAAAAAATAATAAATAATAGAAAGAGTCATATTATTCTTATGACAATGGTGGTCTGGAGACTTAGACCGACACCTTCCCAGTGTCTTGGTTTTCTTTTCATTCTCTCGTGTTATTTTAAAAAAAAAAAATTCATAATGGGTGAATGTTCTAATAAGTCAGCACTAAAATATGCATACCAAGGATTAGTTCCAGCATCGTCTTTAAATTCGGCATATGAAAACATTTTGGATACCGATATGGGTCACGTAGATATGGTTCAGTTCTATGATAGGGTAAGACGGGAAGGGGGAACTATTTTCTCAAAAAGGCTTTATCGTTGTGGTTTACCTCAAAAGTGACAACATTTCCGTTGCCATACAATGCCCTGAATTTGTCTAGCTTGTGTTGAACATTATGATCCTGAGCGTCGGGGAATTTTTAATGATAGAAATGAACCTTTTCTGCTCAATTCTCAGATCATATGGAAGATTTGTTAAGAGTGCCACTCCATGAAGAAAATGTTGACATCACACAAGAATCAACACAACAATTATGGGATGAAAATCCTCTGAGATGGTCGAAGATGGTTAGTAAAAATTGGTTAGTCAAACCAAAGACTCACACTTCAAGAATTCCCAAAGAGTTGTTTTGGGTAGAGTTTCATGAAGAAATAGGGATATGATTACTCTCCTCAACAGGGTTTTTGGTCTTCCTTTATGCCAAAAAATTTCATCCTTGGATGTACAAGTTCATTTGTATCATTCTTGATGTAAAGATGTTCATTGATTGGGAAAGTATCGTCAGCAATACTCTCCATAAGAAATTGATTGAGGTAAGGATGACAGTCATTTTTACATGACTTCATATTTGATTTATGTTGTAGCGAGAAGGAGGATATTTTAGGGTTAACAACTAGAGGTATAATGGGTCCTGGAAAGAATAGTGTTTTTCATTTTTACCCACAGCTGGAGTTCAAGAATGGTTCTCACCATTTCCGGAGGGTAAACGATGCTTTCTTATTCTATATAATCCGGTCACTAAGAAGAAACCCGGAGGAAAGATTTTCAGAAGATGCCAAGGCGGTGATAAAACAATGGGGAACTTGGTTTATCCAGTTTCCCTCTTATTCCTATATACGAGTTGATGGATTTGTGGGAGCTCCTTACAGGACTTCCTAAATATGTCAGTGAAAAAATAGCATTGATGGAACTCTCACGTCAGCTTTTCAAAATCCATTGTCTATTGGTGGACAAACGCAAAGAAGGCATTCATTTCCCAATTCAGATTGGGGAATACAAATGTCCAAATTCTCATAGTGCAGAACTTATGGAAAAATAATTTTCTCTCATAACTATACATCCTTTCACAAGTAGGGCTCAATTCGATATTAAAGGATCCATGGAAAAAGCTCTAGGGGCAAGATATAAGCACAAGGAAAACATAGAAGACTATTGGGTGGAATGTGCGGATGATAGGGAGGTAAGACGATGACAATTTTCTCATCTCACATTGGCTCAAATAGAGAATTATGGATTGAGGGATCCTCCCTTAACCCTTGCCGATAGTGGAATTGATCTTATGGATCCTTCCTATGATCAGATAGTTTTCACTCCTGCTCCCTGGTATTGATTGGAGTAGAGGAGATGAAACTTCTCTAGATGTTATAAACCAACTTGTGTTAAAAAGGACTATGAAGTGGTATGAGAATTAGATAGCCAATCCTCTCCCATTTCAAGCACATATGTCAGAAATACAGAGGTTTCCAAGTGAAAGGAGGAGTGACACAGAAAAAGGTGGTGCAAACTTCTTCACACCAGTCCCCACCAACATCATCACATGCATCTCAGAGGCAAAGCCGGTGGTTACCCAAACCTATCCCTAATAAAGAAGCAAGTGTCTCAAGGATCGGTAAAGAGTGTGCATCTTCGGGAAGGAAAAGAATGTGTTTCTAGTATTTCTACCCCAAACTCATCTATTCACATCACTGAGAGTTCAATAGACCTACCAAAGATCTAAATCATCAATGTCATACACCAGAATCCAAGCAAATCCCAGTAGTGATAGATATCTAATTCTTCGAACATCCAGGTGTTAAGGATATTCCACAAGAACATGAGGATAATCAAGAATGTGTTGCAGATGCTACTTCACCAAGGATTGAGGCCACAGAACCACTGCCTACTGGTTTTAGTCATAAAAAAGGAAAAGAGGATTTTTCTTCCAGTTCTCGACATTTTTGTGTCGAATTAATGAATGAAACACCGACCTTGGTTGACTCTGAAATAAAAAAGAGAAAGAGATTGGTCAAAGTGGCCAACATTGATTTGGAATCTCTTTCTTCCCTCTCTAATAAAGTGGTGCCCAAAAATCCTAAGGTTTTCTCAGAGTAGTGATTGATGATAGCGGAGATAAGTTTGTAGAAATTGCAGTTCCTACTACTGAGAAGGATCGTGGGGACATGACAATCACCAATTATGAAGTATCCAAGATAGCCCTTGGTAAGACCACTTTTGAAAGTGATGTTGTTATGGAAAAAGATTCAATGAATAGTGTGCTTAAAAGGTTGGAGAGATACAAATCTCAAATTTCCCAACTCAAGGAAGAAAAGAATCAGTTGATTTCATATGTTCAACATTTGATCAGCCCAATTGAGTCTTCTTTTCCTGTTCCAGAAATGATGGCTATCCCGGATCAAGAAATTCTCAATCAATCAAAAGATGTGATCACTCTAGGACACACTCTAAGGTCATGGGTTTCTGAGATAGAAAGTGGTGGTTTGAAAACAATTGCTGAAGTGATAAAAATATCTGAGAATATTTATGCCTACCTCGATCCAGTGTTTCCATTCAAGGAGTGCCTCATTACAGAATTAATCACACTGGATCAGATTTTTCCAACTCTTCAGGATCTCACCCGCATGGAATCTACTTTCTTGGCTTTAGAGGGAATACTTGAGTTTGATCATCGCATGACACAAATTCTATGGTTAAATCATGCTAAGTCCAAGAAAATGATCCTAGAAGATTTGGTAATTCAGTTTGATGGTTTGTACAATGAAGCCTATACCGCGCTCTCTTCCATTCAGGTCTTCATCAAAGAGATTCCATGCACCTTCATCAATGAACACAACCAAAGGAATTTAGTACAACACCTAGTGGAGCAGTTTACAAAATTGATACATGAAATGTATACTCATGTTGATGTTTTTTCCACTTCTTCTATGGATCAATGTTTCAGAATTAAACATCTTTGTGAAGAAATCCAATCTAAAGTTGTAGACCTGCATACCATACTAGGTAAGATTCTTGAAATGTAGGTACTCTGTGAGGCTGGTCTTCTCCCGAGTTGTTTTCCAGAAGAAGAGAAGATGCATCAGACACTGCAAAAGCTCAAGTCTTATGAAATGGCAAAGAATCAGGATCCTTGTTTTGCCAACAACATAGTAGGATGATTTCCTATATTTTCTCATGGGTGGGAGAGTCCATTTCTCATACGATTGAGATAGGTGGACCCCACGCCCAATGGATAAGGCACTAGTTTTTAGTGGATTTTGGTGAATGTTTTAAAAGTGGTATTTTAAATAATGTTATTATTTTGATTTCATGTTTGAAGAAACTTAAGTGGTTTCTATTTTTAGTTGCTTTTAATAAAGTTGGTTGAAAAATTCAAAGTCACTTAAGTGCCCTATTTAATGTGCATTTAAAACCTAACTACTTTGTAACCAACTTTTGGGTTATAAAAGGAAGTCAGGGCTCATTTGTAAAGGTGACTTTGAGAGAGGAGAAGAAAATATTTTGTGTGCAAGCTTTGTTTAGGAAGAAACTTTGTGTTCTTTTGTGAAAACATTTTGGAGTTAATGAAATATGAACTTTGTGTCTCATTCATTGTCTCTTGTAACATTTGATGTTCTTATGTTCATTAGATGTTAGATGTTTAAATCTTGCATGTAAATATTGTCTTTGATCTTATTGTCAATGTTATTAAGTTGTTGTTCTTGTTCACAGTGATCAAGCTCTATTATTTACTTGCTCATGTGTGTTCCCTTTTACATATTCTTGTTTAGCTAACTCAAACTCCATTTTATTTGTGTTAGTTATTCATCTTTCCTCTTTGTGCAATATTAGGCTCTGTTTTTACCTAACTCTTGCATGTTCTTTCAATTCATTCCATTCCACTCTTTTCCTTCATTCCATTCCATCTCCCTCATTCACTTTTCTTTCCATTGATGTTCCAAAACACCCCCACATACAATTTTGAATGTACAGATGTAAATATAGTTTTGGTTTTCAATAAAGGCAACCTCACCTTCATTGAGGAGGGACTTCATTCCCACATTGTTGCATGTCATTTGCATGCATGAAAATCCATATGCTAATAGTTTTTGGTGACTCTCTTTGGGGATTCGAAATCGTTAACCAGTGCTTGGTTAAATCTTTATGACTATCCCCTCTGCACAAGCTCCAGTTCTTCAACCGAACCTTGTGCCCGACAAATATTTTCAAGGAGACATTGTTGCCAACCTTCAAACAGTAGCTTGGGAAAACTATGAAAGTTTAGCAATTTTGGTTTTGATAGAGCCATTGACAAAGAAATCTACATTGAAGACCTTAGAAGAAGAGCACCACACTTGTGGCCAGAAGACCTCTGGACACGTGTTGATCATTGTTCACCAAGCGGTCCTCTTCCACCAAGGTAATAATTTGTATGACTATTACAGGTAACCCACCTATCTTGCAACCAAATATTGTTTTTTGTAGATACTCAAGAAGACATATCATCATATTTGAGGCAAGCTATTTGGGAAAAGCGCATGAATAACTATCATTTTCATCTCACCACATCAGTACTAGATAACGAAGAAGAGAAAGCCGCGAGAGTTTGCTAGAGTTATTCAGGTGCAAATAGCTCAAGAAAGAGAGTGAAGAGAAAAGGCTAGAGCTGATCAGAACATGTCAGTGATCCCTTCACAATAAAGATTTCAAACTGGAAGGAAAGAGGTTTACGTGAGGAGAAAAAGCTAAAGGTCGATCTGATCCCATTTTTGACTTTCAAGGAAAGTTTGGTTTCAAGTTATCTCCTCCAAAGAAGAACACACCTCGTAGATCTGCAAGCCTTGCATCAAGTCCTAAAAGAGAAAGCAAGGAAGGAATCACTACCAGTCAAGCACTTGTCCTTGCTCACATTATTTTACCTTCGCATACCACCTTTCCCAAAATGGCAATCAATGTACCATGGGAAATTCCATAGGCCCATTGGCCTTACCAGCTCGACATGAACTCCCACGAGGATCGAGAAAGATTCTTCCCAAGTTCGATGGAGATGGGAAGACATCACTAGATGACCACATTTCTACTTTCTTTGCTGCATGTGTGTTTTTTCAGTAGAATATGAAGATGTTGCTATTCACCTCTTCATTGAAACATTGCATGATGTTGTTTAGATTGGTTTCATCATCTACCCAATGGATGCATTACAAATTGGAATGATATGAAAACTAAGTTTGAAGATCGATTCAAAATGGTAGAAGATGAACATGCTCTTCTTCCCAACTATCTCAAGGTGAAGAAAGAGCCAACAGAACCCATGAGGAATTTCGTGGCTAAATTCAACAAAATGGTGAATAAAGTTCCTATCGGGATTTGTCCAAACCTTGATGGACAAAAATGTTTCTTTATTAATGCACAACAACCAAAAGTGTGCTATCAGTTGAGAAGGGCTAGAGTGGCTACTTTGGAACTTGCTCAATCCTTGGCCATAGAAATTGAGGATGACTTAATCATGGTAGGAAAATTCAAGAAAACTTCCCTCAAGGGAAAGAGTCAAGAAACTCCCAATGCTTCAGAAGCTATACTTACTAAGTTAGCTAATGATGTGCTAGCTTTGAAAAAGCAAGTTGCTCAAAGTAGTAAACCTCTCCTTACAAAGACATTCCAAGGAAAGGATACATTCCCAACAAAGCAGGATTGTAGGTCCTCGATGAGGCTTGCTATTAAAGAAAGCTCCACAACTAACTCAAAATGTGATGTCATTGAAGAAAGTGATGATGAAGTTGAAGTCATCGAGGTTGATGAGGAAGAGATGGATTCTGGAACATCGAACCTGAAGTTGAAGATCTTGAGGGAGAAAGTAATAATCATTTCTTGAGTACCGTTCAGAAGAAGAAGATGAATACGAAGAAATTATAGAAGATATGAATAGTCAATCCTTCGTTATCTTCACACGCTCTTAGAAAAAGGAGAAAAATACCACTAAGGTGGGAGATAAAGAGGTTTCCAAGGAAGTTCCTAAAGAATCCAAAATTAAAGAAGCTTCCAAAGAATCAAAGATAGTTGAGACTCCTAAGGTCAAAACTATCTTAAAGAAAGGAGAACCTTTGTCAAGTCAATCCATAGATAAATCAGCTATGAAGAAAGTTTCTTCTTCTACATCAGTATCAACCAAGCCCGAAGCAAAGGTCAAAAGTGTGCCATCATCAAGTTCAAAAGAACTAGTATCTAAGACATCAAGTACGATTACTTTGCCCAAATTTGATATCATTGATCATATCAATAAAACAAAAATTTCCATGTCACAGGAAGAGTACTTGAAGTCCAATAAGGATCAACTCGAGAAATTGGTCCAGTTTATCAAAGGTGACTCTATTGTTCATTCCTCCAAAGGAATTTATGAAAACTCCCAAAGATGGGAAAACTCAAAATATTGTGGCAGCCACTACACCTTCAAATGAAAAGATTGAACCTTTCTTTGTGTCCTTTTTGATCAATGGATGCAAATTAAGCAATTGCATTATAGACTTTGGAGCCTTGGATAATGTGATGCCAAAAAAGTAGCACATGCTCTTGGTTTGACTTGTATGAGAACATTTGGATCGTGTTACTCCATGGAAACCAAGCAAGTTCCTCTGATCGGGTAGATTAAAGATGCCCAAATGGTTTTAGCCCAATTCCCTCAAAAGCGAGTTAAGGTAACTATTTTAGTTGCTGACATTCCCACTTCGTATGGTATGTTGTTGCAAGTAGGGAAATTTTGCAGAGATCTAGGTGGAGAGATTCAAATGGATTGGTCTCATGCCATGATCCCTATCAATGGAGAAATGAAGAAGCTAATGCCAGAAGCTCAAGAAAAGTTCACGTAACTAAAACCGAAGATCCTCGCACACAGATCCTTTTCAAGGCTCAAGTATGGGTAATTATATGATGACTACAAAAATTCATACCCCTGAGATCACTTGCCAAGATTCTAATGAGATATGGACTCTTGAGTTTGATGGAAGTTGTTGCTCGATGGGCTCTGGTGCAGGAGTGGTGCTCATATCTCCAAATGGTAAAATATTTCCTTTTTCCTACAAACTTGAATTTTCAAATACTAATAACACTAGAATATGCGAGGCATTAATCCTTGGCCTCCAAGTTGTAGAGGAGAAAGGGATAAAAAATTTGGAAGTCTTTGGAGATGCGGAATTGATCGTGAAACAAGTAAGAAATCAGTTCCAAGTAAAGAATGATCATTTGAGACACTACATAAATAAAGTGTGGGATGCGATAGAAGTCTTGATGCTTTTTCCATAAAATCTTCCTGTGAAAAGAATGACAAAGCAGATTCTCTAGCAGTCTCAGCTTCATTAATGATTCCTCATTCAGAGTTTGATCAAGTCAAATACACCATTGAAATGGTTTTTAGGCCAAGTGTTCTGACAATGCTAGAAAATTGGCAAGTATTCAATGATGATCAACAAATTATTGCCTTCTTGGAAAAGAGGGATAATTTTGAACAATTGTACTTTGAAGGAAGTGATTATGTGTTTCACGAATCAAATGACCTCACCCATTCAAGAAGGAGTTGAGAATGAAGATCTTGGTGATGGCATCATCAACTCAAAGGAAATAAAATTCCCAAAGGATTGGTTTCACTTGAAGAAATTTTTGATAAACATGACAGGTTTATCAAAGAGAAAGAGTAGGTAGGACCTATGAATTTCTTGACTATGAGCAAGTTAACATTGGTACCAAGGATAAACCTCACTCTGGTCAACATCGGTAAGTGTTTCTCACATGAGGAGTGCAAGAAATTCATAAGCCTCCTTACCAAATATTTGATGTCTTGGCTTACTCATATGAAGACTTGAAGTCTTTCCAACCTAGGGAAATGGAGCATGCCATACCCTTGAAAGCCAGTGTAGTTCCTTTCAAGAAAAAGCAAAGACAATATAATCCCAAGATTAGTGGGACAATATTTCATGAAGTTCAAAAGATGTTAGATGTGTGGATAGTGTTTCCTATTTGACATTCGACCTGGATAGCTAATATTGTACTTTGGTTCGCAAGAAAAATGGAGAAATTAGGATTTGTGTGGATTTTCACAATCTTAATCAAGCTTCCTTGAAGGATAACTACCCACTTACCGGTCATGGACCATATTGTAGGTAGTAACTGGATCGGAAATGCTATCTATGCTAGATGGTTTCTCTGGTTATAATCAGATTGAAGTGGCTAGAGAAGATCAACATAAAACCATGTTCACCACCCCCTGGGGTACGTCACATATAGAAGAATGCCTTTTGGTTTGATCAATGCCGTGCTACTTTTCAAAGGGCTATGGATATGGCATTCACATAGATTATAAAGACAAGATCATCGTGATATACCTAGATGACTTGATAGTGTTCTCAAAGAAGTGAGAAGATCACCTAAGAGGTTTAGAGAAAATATTGTAAAGATAGACTTCATAAGATTTCTCTAAATCCAAAAAAGTCTATGTGTTGGAGTTACGGAAGGGAAACTCCTAGGTCATATTGTTTCTAAGGAAGGAACTAAGATCGATCCTGAGCGTGTTCAAGCTATCAAGAATCTTTCCTTGCCTACAAGTAAGCCTGGGTCCACTCATTCTTTGGGAAGGTGAATTTTTTGAGAAGGTTTGTGCCATATTTTTCGAGTTGACTAAAGAAATTATGATATGATGAAAGGAAAATAATCCTTCAAATGGTCAAAGGAAGGTAGAGAGGCATTTGAAAAAATCAAAAGGGTGCTATTACAAAAGCCCCTACATTGGTGTGTCCCGATTTTAAAAAGGATTTCATAATTTATTGTTATGCTTCACCACACACAATCTCTACCATTTGACTCAACACAATCAAGAGGGAATCAAATCTCCTATTGCATTCATGAGTTCTGGATTCAAGAAACATGAACTCAATTACACTCCCCTTGAGAGACATGTGTACGCGGTGGTGAGAGCCTGAAACACTTCAGGTACTATGTGTTGAATTCTCACACCAAAGTCTTAGTTCTAGACACCACAGTTAAATCGATGCTGACACAACAAGAACCAAGATCTAAAAGAGGTAATTGGGTCTCTAAGATCTAGGAATATGATTTGGATATCAAGCCTACCAAAGTTAGTTGAGGAAGAGGACTCTGCGAACTCATCGCAGAAAATGAACCATGAGATGACTTTGAAGAAGAACCAGTTGAGGAAAATTTACCACTGGTAGTTTTTGTCAGTACCACAGATGAATGGTATTCTGATATAGCCTACTTTCTCACATATGGTGAGTGTCCAGAGAATCTGATAGCTAAGGAAAAATGAGCTATCAAACTAAGAGTTCTAGGTACGTCATTTGGGACAACACTTTGTTCAAGAAAGGAGTTGACGACATGTTCCTCAAATGTGTTGATAAAGAGCAACAACCTAGGTTGTTGGAAGCCTTCCACAATCATGCTTGTGGTGGTCATTTCTCTGGCCCAGTAATGGCTCATAAAATTTTGTGAGCACATTATTACTGGCCCACTATTTTTCGATGCTCAGAAATGGGTGAAAAATGTGAAGCTTGTCAGCAATTTGTTGGAAGACCAAAATTGGTAGCTTTTCCTTTGAAGCAGTTGTCATTAAAGAACCCTTTCAACAATGGGGTTTAGATTTCATTGGGGTTTTGAATCCTAATTCTAGTGCTGGTCATACTCACATGCTCACCAACTGACTACTTTACAAAGTGGGTAGAAGCTATACCAGTGAAACAAACATCTACTATGGTAATTGTGACTTCATCAAAGAAAATATATTGATTTGTTATGGAATTCCACAAAAGATCGTGATAGACAATGCCACCAATTTCTCTTCTGTAGAAATGATAGGTTTTTGTTATGGGTATGGGATATCTTTATCTCATTCATCAGATTACTACCCTCAGGGAAATGGTCAGGAAGAATCCAGTAACAAGAACATCATTACTATCGTGCACAAGTTAGTAGAAGAAAATCAAAGAACTTGGCATAAAAATTTATATGATGCATTGTGGGCTGACCGCATAACTCCCAAAAGAGCAATCGGGATGTCTCCATTTCAACTTTTGTATGGAACCGATGCTCAAATTCCCATCACACTAGAGTTACCAGCATTAAAATTAGCTCAGTAGTTGATGATGAATGCTTCACCAATGCATTAGATAAAAGGATCATGTTCCTAAGAAAGCTTGAGGAACAAAGAAGTCAAGTGGCAAATAGGATCGAGGAACATCAATCCAAGGTAAAGAGGTTGTTTGATAGGAAAACCAAAGAGAGGCAATTCCAAATCAATGACTTGGTTCTTCTTTGGGACAAGAGACGTGAACCAAAAGGAAAGCATGGGAAGTTTGATTCATTGTGGCTAGGCCCTTTCAAAATTAGGCATTTCTATGGAGATAGCACTTATTACTTGGCGTATCCCGATGGAACTCATTTTCCTTTTCCTATGGGAAATATCTCAAGCACTATCAAAATTGAAAATGGGTTGTCCTCGTATGTACATAGGTATTTAGGATTTTGGTTTGTTTGTTTTCTCTATTTTTGGTTTCCTCTCTTTGTCATCCCATTCTTATGCTCCATCATTTTTGGGATCGTGTTCATTGAATATTTGGAGTGCTGGGTCCGAATTTGTTATGTCCATGAAGTCCTTGTCCCCAATTAGAGCCAATTGTTATTAGCTAATTTTGACTTTGTAAAATTAGTAAACGTGAAAATTTTAAAAAAATCAAAAGTGTTATCTTGCGTGATTTTTCTCCTCCATCACAATCGTCTTATTCTCATGGTCATTCTGGCTTTCATTTCATTCTTTTTTAATAAGCCCTCCTCCGCTACACCACAAACCGTATTTTAATTATTTAATTAATATTTACCCTGTTATTTAATAAAATTAATATTTATTAAATTTTAGGGTTTTTAATTAATAAATATTAATTTTAATATTGAATGGAAGTTGTTCGACAAACTTGGGAGAATTTTTCTTCTTTTATTAATAGTCGTAACTATTGTGAGCAAGTGTTGGGGGCAATCTTTCTTCCACTTCCAATTGTCGTAGACAATTTTGATTTTGCTTCTATCATCCAGGAATTGATGAAGAGATGGTTACAAGAGGTTGTAGGAGTAGAGGAGATTGGGAAGAAGAGGAACAAGGAGATATTGCGAGATATCAGAGCTGAGAGAAGGAAAAGCTTATTCTCTAGGCACTATCGCTTTCACATGGAAACCTGGCATGGGCATTAGCTAGAGCTAGGCAACCTTGAGAGTTCCAGGTAGTTTTCTCCATCCTTCATGAGGAAATAAATAACAGGAATTTTCGAGAGTTCCACATTCCAAAGTGAAGGAAAATCCATGCACGTATGTAGAAGAAATCAAGGAAATAAAGGAAAAGGTGAAATTCCATGCATATTTGTTTTTGTTTGATGTTGATTTGTGCAAAAGCTAGGAGCCACCCAAAAGGATGAGAATAGGCTAAGCGGGAAAAAGGAAATTTCTCCACGTAGATTTAACTTAGCCAAGCTCACGTACGGGAGGAATAACACCTGAGTTAAAAGATTGTCCACGCCATGAGGAATAAAAAGGGAGCATGAAATTATTTTTATACCTAAGGAGGAAAGAAGGAGTCCACACTTGAAGATCCACACAATGTTTCGGGCATAAGAAAAAAAATTTTTCCAAACAAATCGAGATAAGTGTAGCGGTCCAAAAGGGACATTTTTTGTTTTGTTTTGATGCAGTAGTCCCCCGCGTAGGAGCAAAAAAATTTATATCTCTACACTGAAAAAACAGCAATGAAAAAAATTGGATCTCCACGCATGAAGTCAGATCCCACGTTGGTTGAAGATAATAAATCCACGCAGCCATAAAGAATTCCACACCGGCACAAAGCATTAAGCCATGTTGAAAAAGGAAATTCAAACAAATCAAAGCAAAGAAAATCAGATCGAAGTTCATTTTTAGCACATTCACCAAAGGAGGCCACACATGCATTGTTTCTTGATCTATTTCCAACGCATGGATCTAAGGGAGATAGGTAATATGAATTAAAAATATTCATTTGAGTTTGTCGAGCCCCAACAAATCCATGCATCGATTTGGATATCCATGCAGCCTACACAAAGATAAAACAAATGCTTAGAAATTTGTGCATACTGAGAGGAAGGAGGAATAACTTTGTTTTCCCACACAGTCACAAGCTTAAATTCAGATTTCACGCATGCACAATTGACTAGAGTTCAACGCATATCTCTTTTATTTAAAAAAAAAGATATTCATGGTGCTACGCATGCTGAGGAGATGATAGCTTTCTCACGTCAAGGGTGAATTGAGATATTCACGCACACAGTGAATATTTAAAAATAATTATTATTATTATAAGGAGCTTTGAAGATTCAACACGTTGTTGAAAGTGTAACAATGATCTTAAATTGTATTATTTTTTATGGTGATTTGAGCTTT